>JABTTQ020000779.1:0-349876 GCA_016081115.2 Rehmannia glutinosa | reverse complement strand
CGAATGTTGTGCTTCGTTCGGTGCGTATTGCTTTATATCAAGCTTTTTGATGTTCGCTTTAGTAGCTGACGTTCATATTAACCCCATGTTTGTCTTTACGTAAAGCAATGACTTAAATATGAGTATGCAACAACACTACAGGAGTTTAGATGAAAAATTAGGGTGAAACTAGTAGAGAAGTTTGAATGTCTTTACAAAAAAAAATACAAATAATAAAAAAAAGCAGGATTTAATAATTTGTGCAAGGAAAATTCCTCATAAATCACAGAGTATGGCCATGAGATTTTCGAATTTGATGAAATCTGAAAAGTGTTTAGCCGGTGTGACCACATATAGTTCTACACTTATGATATTTTTCATTTTTGTGTGTGCTTGCTTGCATTTTTCCATTTTATTTTGGTTTTGCATATTTTTAGGCATAATTAGAATATGCATAAATAGTAGATATATTTCTAATTTGATTTTGGAGGAAATATGTGGCGATTACTCTTTTTTACTCATTTTCTATATCTTTGGTGTTTATTGTCGTGGCTTGAAAAATAGAGGAGTTAAGATACGGAAATCACAAAGGATATTCGACCAACTTGGTAGCGATTTTATATGGTTAACATATTGTAGTAAATTTTCCATAAGTCCATCAGTGTTTTTCACATCAAAGATATTTCGGATAGTTTGAGTATCGTTCATTTTCTTTAAAAAAAAAAATTCTTCAAAAAAAAAAAAAAAAAACTTTCATCTTATTAAGTTTATGCTTTATGTACTCTATGATTTTCTAAACTCTTTGTTTCATTTTGTTTAACTTCCTTTTATTGTGTTATTTTTTTGTTCGTAATGTTGGTGAAGTATTTTGATGGGGAGATATATGTTCGTACTACTGCATGAGGAGAAGAATAAGCGCTAAGCCAGTTTGTGAAAATTGGCGTAGGCAGTTGGTGAAGAATGTAGCGCGAAGATGTCGCGGCAATGATGTTAATAGCCTTTGAAGGTGTTCGCGAGAGAAGATGTTGACGGTGTTGACAACACGCTTTGGCAACTTGAAGGGAGTGGGTTGTTGAGAAGGAGATGATGGATGCGTATATAATTAGGTTATTAGACTTCTTGTTTATTGTTTAGGGGAGTTTATTTTATTTATTGTGGTATATGGTTTGTTGGGATAATATTGTTCTTGTGCGAGGTTTTGTCCGGCAAAAAGGGGAAGGGTGTTGAGGTGTTGAAATTTTGCTATTTCAGCCATATTTATTACGAGCTTTATGGCCAATCTTCATTATGATTTATTAATTATTAGCACGTATCACGTGTTAAGCTTCAGCCTTTCTTGTTTTCTCTCTTTATCTTGTACATTCGGCTAACTTATGCTCCAGTATTACAGCATGCGTATTTGCTCTCTTTATCTTGTAATTCCAGCTTTAACCCGTATGCTAACATATTATCGTGTCTTCGCCCTCTTAATCCATTAACATTTGTTGGTTTAGTGCTACTTTGTTGGATGTGTTTCACGGTGGAAGGATGTATTACACATCATATAAGCGACCAAGGTACGGAAAAACGGCTAGTTATTTGAGCTTAAGGACATAAAAAGAGTGGTCCGATTTTAGGTTCTTTGAAGGTGTCAAGTGTGTTGAAGTGTGACGTCTGGCAGCAGCACCTTATCGAGCTTGTTTTTCTTGTGATTTTAAAGTGCCTTTCTTTTTTGTAGTGAGAGCTATATAGATTGAATCAGGAATCTGCAGTTTACAGGTGAATGTAATTTCGGGCAGATCAAAAGGAGCTTTATGCTTGTTTATACTTTGTATTTTGTACACACATTTGGCTTAGTGAATTTTGGCTGAAATTTCTGTACCCAAATATATTTTATATACTTGTTTAATAAAAGCAATTGTATTCGTTTTAAATGTGTATATTGATCTTCGTGGATTAATGTGCGTTATGTTTTAGGCATAAAATGTCCCATTGTGTTATACGGTGTTGGCAAACAGCGACCACTATTCATGACCAATTCATACATAAATTCTTTCATAAGTGATTTTGGAATAATAGAAAGATGGTGCGGATATTACAGTATTGGAAACTTGAAAGCCAGTTCGACAATAAAAAATATTGTGTTGAAGAGATCCTACCACTAGAAAAATGGACATGCAAGAAAAAGATAAGAACATTGGGAAGAACAATTTAAAAACCTCTCTCCAATGCTTAAGGAAACATAATCTAGAATCTATCTGATTGAAAGAACTAATCTTTTGATAGAACTGTTTTGGAATATATGTCAGAAGGATTATTGGGCTTTCATGCAGGTGTTTTTCGGATAAGCAAGATGTATATGCATTTGGGACTATATTTCTCCAGTTTGATTTCGAAAAGAGTTTACCGAAAGAAGACAGGCAGAATGGTGCGCCGTGTCGTGTTGTATGGGCCTGGGAAAGTTTTTACGCTGATGATGATTCAGAGACTGAAGTGAAAAACCCAAGTTTTCCCTTGTCACAAAGTCTAGTAGCCGAATCCGATTATGATCCTGCTGATGGGCATAAGATCACTATGTTGGCAATGGAATGTACAGATAATGACGTCTCTGTAGTCTGTACGCCCCACCATGAAGCAAGTTGTAAGATCTTTGCTCAAACTTAGGTTGTGAAAAATGCTGATTTTTTTGGAGTGAACAAGGTGCTACGCTCATGTGAAAATGGCCTCTAATGTATTTGGGTCGATGTGGTGTTTCATGTGAAATGTCAGATTATCTTAAGTGCAGGCCATATTGCTGTTTTAATATATGTGGTGTTTCATGTGGAAATGTCACTGTCTAAGTTATCTTAAAATTGTAGATTGTAGGTCCGTTGCTGTTTAATATTAGGGATAATTACAAAAACCTCCTGAGATTTGGACTAATTACAAAAAACTAGGAGATGTTTAAAATTACAAAAGCCACTCCGCGTTCTTTGTGCTTGGGAATTTTAGGGGTAATTGTAATATTTGTGTAAGTATCGGGAGGATTTTTTGAAATGTTTTGTTTATGAGAGGAAAATGTAAGCAAGTGACACCGAGTTTTCTTTTTTTGTAATTTTCAAAACTTTCTAGGTTTTTTTGTAGTGCTTTGAACCTCGGGAAGTTTTTGTAATTATCCTTAATATTATATCATTGGAGGTAGCGTTCTGGGTGTCACAGTGGAGCAAATGCATTTTATTTAGGGTTAATTACAGAGAAATATACCAATGAGTTTTGGGAGTGATTCTACAGAAAAACTTAAGCTATATTTATACAAATAGTACCTCTTAAGTTTATTTTGTAGGCGACACTAAACGTAGTTAGTTGACGTAAAACGGAATTTGCTCATGTGATCATAAAAGCTAAACCTGAAAATTCAATAATGCCATTTGTGGTGCTATTCTTGAAGTATGAGAAGGCAAAAACACCCTTTTGCTAGATGCAAAATTACAAAAAATCCTATCTAACTATTATAACTTACAAAAAACATCCTTAATGTTCGACATAAATTACAACATAAATTCTCCATGAATTCTCAGTCACCAACTATCCTAAATATATATATACAATTTAATGAACAAGGAAAATTGAAACTTGAATTAAAAAAATACAAGAATAACTTAAAAATATGTCAATGTTCCACACAAATTATATAATATCAGAATCATCCCTAAACATTTACAAATGCCCCCTCTAATTACGAAAATAATTTTCATCCTTCTGGTTTTCATTACTTACAAAAAGTTCCAAACTAATTGTTAAAAATTTTGTAATCTAATTCTTGTTAATTCTTCTTCTTCTTCTCCTTCTTCTTCTTCTTCTTAAAATCTTTGATTTCTCTTTTAATGAAGCTTTCATATTATTCGATTAGATGCGAAATTATATTCAGTTCAAATTCAAATTAAATTTAGAATTAGGATTTTTAAAAATTGCAAATCTATATACGAATCAACTCAAATTTCAAATATGAATATTCTTATTACATAACGAATAGAGATCTTGCGAGTATTGATTAAAAATCCTAATTCAACATGAAATCCTAAGAAAGTACGTGAAGTGGGAGGTCATAGATGTAGGGGCGGAATCAGTTCGAGCTTTGCAGGGGTGCCCGATGGTTGAAAGATGAAAATTTTGTTTTACATCATGATAAATTCAAAAATATATTATATGTTTGTATCAAATACATGTCAAATTAAGCAATAAAAATACTTATTTACAATCCAAAAATAATATAATTTTCCTTTTTACAAAAAAAGAGGAGGGAATGTAATTATGCCGAAATTTATGTATAAAGATAAAAAAAAAAAGATAAAAATGTTGGGGAGTGGCTAGGGCCTCGCGCAGCATCTATGTCGTCATACTTTGCACTTAGAAAGTCCTCCGATAGTAAACTCGCTGGGAGACATGCAAGCAGCATGAGCAGGATAGTCGGAAGGGTTTTGAGTTGCCCCGGAGAAGCCTCACATATATTAAGTCAACAATAGTGATCGGTGTAATAAAAAAACATAAGTAATAAGTGAATTAATTGAGTACTTACAAAAATAAAGGCAGATTATTTATACAAGGACATTAAAGTCTCATGTACGGATCTTGTTTGGTAAGTAGCGCCGTGGTAGTTTTGAAGCTGATGAAACGGAAATAATGACGAACGTAGAGTCGATTGATAATATTGAGACTTGATAAATAATAATTTGAGTATATAAATAATTAATTTCTTTATTCAAATTAAAGAGTGTTTATGAAAATAAAAATAATAAGTCTTTTAGGTTTTGGCAAAAAAACGATTTTTAGTGTTTGCGTATACGGAATTCTACCTTACAATTATAGCCCCGTTTTAATCGAGGAATCTAAGCGATGAGAAGATAGCTTTAGATTAAGCACATTTAGTTTGAATTTTACAAATAAATAAGACTTTTACTACTTTTCACCAAACACTCTCAACTTCTCATTCAACTTTTAATTCTATTTTCAAACACTATCAACTTCGATTCTCAACTACTTCTACTTACTATAATAAATCACTTCTTTCTAAATGTAAGCTTTTGCAAACACTTTAAATAAAGAAATACAATGACAATAATAAAAAGCCGATTTTACCCCATCATAAGGCATCAAATTAGGAGTAATGCAGAAGTTAAGTTCCTTGTATATATGGAGTTAGTCTTCAAGGGACTCCGGTTCCTTGGAGGGATGTATACTCTTTTTACTTTAGTACGTAGAAGGAACTCTCCTTTAACTTCTTAATCATTGGTAGAAGGGATGGATAAATAATTTTGGTTAACGAAATTATATTAACTAATAGTAGCTTCTGATCTGATCGATCGTATTTATATATAGTTCTCCAATCATAACCTTAGGATTCAACAATAAGAGCTTAAGCACGTCTAAAGCCCTTATAATTTCTAACTCTAGCTACATAAAAGAAGCCAATTATGAGTGTATAACACATATTTAGAAGCTAGGTACATACTTTAATTTAATTTATTGAAACTATGCAAAGAAGAAATAAAACTCCATAATAACCACTTACGACCTTGCATTATCTTCTATTGAACATTGACTGGAGTACCAACATGACAATGATATCTATTATTTCATATTATTTCAAATATGTATTTTTTTGATTCCATGTCTAAGATCATGGACTATTTAATCCCAGCTAAACTTCTTCACAAAAATTATTTGCAGGGTTGCTTCCCGAGAAATAAATACCATCACTCATTGCTGACCAGTAACAATCGATGCTTAGTACAAGGAATGACGGGAAGCCATTTTGGCGTTAAAAATAAAGCTTTGGTTAATTTCCATTGAAGGCGACAAAAGAACAAAAGTGTAGTCCAGGGTATGAGGCAAAAACTCAACTCAAATTCTTGATTTACTGTCAGCGCATGATTTCCAAGATCATTGTCTTTTGGATGCGCAGTGCAACAATAATGGCGATGTATTTGGAGGGAGATTGTTCATGACATGAACTCAAACTTGTAAAATTTATCAATTAAAACATGCCGATGCCTGAAAATTGTTGTTAGTATACATACGAAAGATATTAAAAGACATTTAATAACTGTAGAGTTCATATTGCATCAGAGAGCGATATGTGATGGTTTTGATTTTTCAATATACAGTTAGCCTCGTTCAGCATAAATTAATATTGCAAATATAGAAAAGTTGAAGAAATATTGACTTTTTTCCCTCAAAAATAAAAAAGAAATTACTGACTTTGGATTACAAATCTAGTATTGTGTTAGTGAGTAGATTACATGCTATCATTTAAATAATATTTTACCTTTTCTAAGAGAAAAGCTTTTGATCCTTACTAATTATACTGTAATATTATATTGTTGTAATTGTTAACAAGTTTTTATCAAATTTATAATATGAAACACGATTCTTATATATGTAAAATTTTAATTGCAATTTTAGTTCTATAACTCTTAGAGGTTAAATAATCTTAGCCCTATAACTTTTTTGATGTGTCATTTTTGGTCCTTGACGATTTTATCTTTAATTAAAATAGCAATTTCAGTGTCGACGTAACTTTTATAGGCCACACTGCCGAGGATACGTGATGAAGTTAGTAGGCGTGAGATACTCGTAAATATATACGAGGACTTGCTAGCAAACAAGCAATTACCTTCCCAATTAAGAATAGTAAATGTCAAATAATTTATACATTTCGATTGTACAAGATTATCTTTCAAGTTCATGAGACACTATAATGACCTTATACATGCCAGTTACCTGATTTTATAGGGTGTTTGGCTAATCTAGGGAAAGTATAGTTTATAGTTTCTAATATATTATATTAATATAAGATGTTAATTCAAAGTTATTTTATAAATAAGCACTTGCTGCTAGAGAATATAAGATCATAAAGGTTATAAATATTAGTGCAATTAAACTTATATTAACATGGTCAAACTCAAAATAAAAGAGCTTACAAGATTTTAAATAAGTTAATTAGAAACTTCTCACTTTTCTCAAAACTTATGAGATCTGATATATGATTTGGAAGCTTATAATTTCTCATTCTAAACTATTTCCTGCACTTGATGTTCTTAAACATCTCATAAAATATTTTGAGGAGCTTATAATTGGTTAATTTACCATAATGCCGTCTAGACTTGGGTTCCCTAATGAATTCATTTCTTGGTACAAAGTCATGTATGGCTGTTTTTATATATAAATAAATTGATCATCACCCATCTTGATAATTGGCCGGGGAAATGTTCTTTATTTTCTATGGTGTATTGACTTGATCAATATCTTTAATCAAAGTCATGAGATGATCTATATTTAGAAAATGTTTCTTAATATCATCATGATCAATAAGACATTGAATAAACATATAATAATTGAAATTTTAAGGTTTGAACTTAATACTTTCAAGTCTTCGCCAACGACTTACAACTTAAATGATGACAAAATATTAGTTGATAACTATAATGGAAAGGTGGACTTCAAAATTCAATTTTATTTAAAGTCTTCATGATACGTTGCAAGATATTAACCATGGTTTGTAGGTATATATTAATCAAGAATGATCAAGTAAAGTTGGGACAATTGATGATCAAGCATATGAATATCCCAATAGCTAGTTTGATTTTACAATTAACATTAAAACTACAATTGAATAGTTTTATGAACTTTTAGAACAAAGTATATATTTATATATTACTTCAGTGACAAAAATGCTCTAATTGCTTCACAATTAAGTAAATTCTATTTGATTTGGTCAAACTAGAGATTTATAAATTAGGATGAACAAATAATTTTAGTTCACTAAATTATATTAGCTAAATAGAAGCTAGCTTCGATCTGATCGTATTTATAGCTCTTTAGAGTCTAGGTAGTCATAACCGTAGGAGCCAATAAGAGCTAGGCACGTTTGAAACTATGAAAAGAAGAAATAAACTTGGCATAACATACTTACGACTTCACATTTAATTAATTTCTATTAAACATTTATCGTAGAACCAACATGATATATCAATATCTATTATTTCAAACATTAATTGTGTTGATTCATGTGTCTAAGATGCTCATGGACTATTTAATTAGTCCCAATCAATCTTTTTCACAAAGTTATTTGGATTGTTGTCTTCCGAGAAATAAATACCATCATCACGCGTAAGTAACACTTATGATGGTACATGGAATGTGTTTTCGTCAAAAATCGAAACCTTTGTCTAATAGTCCCCATTGAAAGCGCAAAAGAACAAAGTAATAAAGGGTACGAGACAAAATCTCTAACTCAAATTCTTGATTTATTCTCAGTGTTTGAATTCCAAGATCATTGTCTTTAGAAGCACAATGCAACACTAATGGTGATGTATTTGGAGGGAGATTTTTATGACATGAACCTCAAACTTGTCTATTTTATCGATAAGGCATGCTGATGCCTGAAAATTGTTAGCATATAGAATGAAAAATATTAAAATGCATTTCATAATTGTAGGATTCATATTGCATCAGAGAATGATATGTGATGCCTGTGTTGATTTTTAATTTTTTAGGTTTTGCATGCCTTTTTAAAGACAGAGTTAACCTTGGTTCAACATACATTAATATTATTACATACAGAAAATTAGTTGATGAAATATTGTATTTGGATTACAAATCTAATTACATGTGTTAGTGAGTAGATTACATACAAATCATGTAAATCTTTTTTCCTCTTCTCAGAAAAAAAGCTTTTGACCTACAATTTATGTACTGTAATATATTATTGTTGTAATCGGCCGGTTGACAAGTTTTTATCAATTTTGTTATATGAAAAAAGATTCTTACATAAAAGATAATATTTTAGCATAAGATATAAATAAATGCAATGCAAAAGGTTGCTCAACAATTTTTCATGTGCTTCAAATACATAAACTTGCGATTATACGAGGCAAAAACTCACCTTAGGATTGTCTTATTGTCTCAATCCGTAAGACGAATCCTATTGACCCGCCGACTGGTCCCCCGGATCCTCGTTGTGGTCCGCGGGTCAATCTACCCGCTGCGACTTTTTTTTTTTTCCTTTCTATTTTACTTTTTTCTTCCCCAGCTAAAGTACTTGATTTCACGAGAAAAAGTATCGGTTAATTTAGATAAAGTATCATATTTTTAATATAAATATGATTATGATTACATTACATTGAAGGTAAAATAAATATATCATAGTTAAAGTAACTCCTTTATGAGTAAAAATGAATATTTTTGAGACAAATATCATGCTTTAAGAGTAAAAATATCTCTTTTTTTAAATAAAATATCACATTTTTAATAAAAATACAAAGAAAGATGAATAATAAATATGATAGAGTTAAAGTAATACTTTTATAAGTAAACTATTTGTTTTTTTGAGATAAAGTAACATATTTTTAATATAGTCACAAATTATGAATATATTACAATAAATATATATATAGCATATTAAAGTAACACTTTTATACGTTAAAGTATCTATTTTTTTGAGATAAAGTATCATGATTTTTAATATAGTCATAAATTAGAAATGAAGGAAAGAAGGAAAAATATGATATAGTTAAAGTAACACTTTTATAAGTCAAAATATCCATTTGTTGAGATAAAATATCATTTAATAATACGATTCAAACTAGGAACAAAAAGAGGAAAAATAAAAATAAATATGATGTAGTTAAAGTAACACTTTTATAAGTATCCATTTATTGAGATAATATATCATGTTTTTAATAGACTTGGGTTCGATTCTTAGCCTCTTGCATTTAGAGGCGTTTTTTTTAATTTTAAATTTACTGGACATATTTATGAATGAGTTTATATATATGGTTATACTAAAATTACACAAGAAGACTAAGTTGTAGTAGTAGAATACCATAAGAGGAGGGGGGGGTGGGGGCCGGTGGATCAAAATGGGTGGGTCAGGCTGGCGGGTGGGCGCGGGCGGATAGGTTGTAGATCAGTCAGAGCACGGTCCTACAAGAGACCTCTTCTTATACGAGGCACACCCGTAGAAGAAAACAATACACTATTTCGAATTTTTACGCAATCCATGTCCGTTTCAAATGGACTTTGGAACTAACATATAGTCCAGAATTTTAGTACCAAACGAATTGTTTTAGAGCACTTTAGTTATGATGCAAAAATTGCAATGCAGCCTATTAATGGAGCCTAGTGCAATACTTCTTTTTTCTTGTTCATATTCTTCTTTTTCTTCTTTAATGATGGATAAATATTACTACTAAATTATTTGTTAATATATTGAGATTATTATGTATTGGACCTCTATATGAAATACATGTAGTTTGAGGACCCCGACACAAACAATATTCTAAATCCGGACCGGTATAACTAGGACCCTAGTCACATGCCAGGATCCTATATTGTATATATTAAAATCGAGGGTCAAAAATTGTTGTCACCCCGATCAAACTTGGAAAAACTCAAACCCAATAACCCCATTAACCTGGTTTATTTTTTTTTATTATATAGTTAATAAGTTTTTTGTTTATTACAAAATCTTAAGGAATATATGTTTATAGTAAATTTGCATATATCTTTTCTTACATTCAATTTAAATGTATATATTTGTATATTATAATTTTTAATTTAGTGTATTTGTTTTTAGTTTTTTATATTTGTACTTATATTTATATTTTACATATATATGTGCGTGTGTGTACGGCGATCGGGAATTTTTAAGAATCAGTTTAATCACTTGAACTAATGACCCAAGAATTTAGTAATTAATCCCGTTCGATAACCAATCTAGGTTTAAAAACATTGGACACAAAACTCATCATCTGATAGTATGAATATTTAATTAATTTTTATTTAATACTAATCATAAATAAAGCGCGTATAAAATAAAGCTATACTCGCACTGTGAAGCCCCCGATTTTCCGAGCGTGTAATTTATCCTTTTACCATCTATGTATTTTATCGACTATTTTACCGCGCCACTTTGACAGTAAATATTAATAATAAATATATTTTTGCATTTAATTCCATTTTTTTATTTATTACTTGTGATCATAATTATTTATTAATTTTATTTCACATTAATGATCACTTGATTGATCATTATTATTATTTGTGTATTTATTAGTCACCTTAGAATTTTAAGAGACTATTTATTTTAGAGACTTACCTTATAGAATTAAGAATTTGATTTAGAATAAGTGATCATGAGACTTATAAGTGATCAAGGAAATCACTAATTATTTTGGAGATTGATATTCATCTATTATCACCAAATTTGGGACAAAAACAAATATGGAAATACCATAAGTAACCTTAAGTGGATGGAAATGATGATCATTTTGGTTTAGAAATATCTTCCAACTCTTGTACATATACACCTTATGTTATTCATCTTGTGTATAATTACACCATTAATTCAAACATTATACAAATTATCTTATACATCAATTCTTTAATATTAATTTCCCCAACTTATTCCCACTCACCCAACATTCTTTCCTTACCCATCCTTTGCCCATACATTTGACTCTCCTTTTGTCTCCATGCAAGAGATTAAATTACAAGACATGAAAATTGAACAAAAATCCTCTCCTCTCTCCCGAAAGTGGACGGCCAAATCGCCTTGGTAAATAAATTTTTTGTTCATTTCATCAACACCCAACTCTAATTTGCCAACTTCTCTTCCTTCTCTCTAAACATTCTCCTCCTTCTCTCTACAATTCCTTCACATCTTCAAAAATTCTTCATATCTTCAAGAACACATCCTTCACATCTTCAAACATTCCTTCTTATCTTCAAGAACACCTTCTTCATATCATCAAACACTTCCTCTTTCATCAAACACTTAACAAAAACACAAGAATTTCCCTACTTCTTCAGAAAATTCGAACCCTCCTCTCACAAAGGTAAGAAATTTTATTCTTCAATTCAACTTGATATCCTATAACTCATCACCTTCTCTTCTTAACATAAGTTCAATTTTGACTTTGGAGGTACACATAGAGGACTACATAAGGACATGCAAGCATTGTGGTCACCTTAGAAGACTTGAAGAGAAATTGTTGGAGAATTTGGATTATAAGGTAAGATTTGGACACTAGTGGCATTTTCTCTTCTTCTTCTTCTTATTTTCTTCAAATTTTAACACCCCCTTTTTTATTTTTGAGAAATAGGGCTGACCTTAAGTGGTTTTGAGGGTGAGCCAAAAATTCCAACTTTGAAGCTTCTACTAGTTCCATTTCATCTACTACACAGGTAGTGGATGTGGTATTTCCAATTTTCACCTTCTTTTTTTCTCCTTAATTTTTCACTCATTTTTCTAACTCTTAATTTTTGGTATTTCTTGACTTAGGGGCTGACCTAAGTGACTTCATAATTAAGTTGTGAAATTTATCTTTATTTCACAACTATCCAATTTTGCCACGTGGTGGAAAACTCTTTCCAACTTCTAAAGTGTTTTTCTTAAATGCATGTAGTATTTTGTTATTGAGCACTTGAGATATATATTATGTATTGCATGTTAATTTCTTGTATCAAGTTGTGAAAATTCTCAAGTGTTGCTCAAAAATGCTATTTATTGAAATTTAGGTGCATGCATGTACACTTTATTATTGTATTTGATGAATTCTTGTATGAAATGGACATGCATGTGTATGATCCTTGAAAACCATATTTTGTATGAATTATAACCTGGATAAGTCGAAAGATAATTGATTAAATTTTAATTTTGGACTTAATTGCAAGAAAATAAAATTTAAGGACCCCTCTATGATTTTTGAATTTTGGTACTGTGCTCAGGTTCAAAAATGATGTTTGGACATTTTAATAAAGTTTTAAGAGTTTTAAGATAAATAAAATTAACCTTTAAAAGCCCAAGGACTAGATTGTAAAATTTTAGAAGTTTGTGGGCTATATTGCAATTTTCGAAACTGTACCAGACCCTATTTTTAAAATTTAAAATTTTAACTCTTAAGGGACTGGAAATAACATATTTTAAGTCTATTCCAAAAATCCAAGTGTTTAGAGCTTGGAAGTAATTTTATAAAATTGAGGGACCAAATTGTAAAAGATTAAACTTGAGGACCAAAATACAATTTCCAGGACTTATGCAGTCCATGCACCTGGAAATACTAATTTAACTATAACATAATTATATCTTGGACCCAAGGTTCAAATTTCATAATAATTGGACCCCTAAAAGCCTTAAAGGCAATTATTTCAAAATGGGACAAAAATGAGATTTTCAAAAGTTAAGAGACCTATACTTATTTTTTTTAAATTGTTTTTGTCCCAATATGCCACTGACCTTAGTGACACTTTTCAACTGGAATCACATTAAAATCCCTTCCGGTTTGTGAGTTCCAATTATTTTAAATTTAGGGCCTAAAATGACAATTTTCACAAATTTGGGGTCAATGTGAGAATTTTATAAAAACTCGGCCTCAAAACTTTAAAAACCTGAATCTATGAACAATTTAGAGAATTTAAGAACTGACCTCATAATTGTTTAAGGTCGGGACATTTATTTATTCGATTTTTAACGCCAAAAGTATCGGTTTTTGACAGGACTAAATTGTAAATTTTCTTTTAACAAGGACCTAACTCAAATTATTTTTCTTTTAAAGAAACAGCCCTGGACCCTCTGACTTTAATAATTAATTTAAAATATTTTATTTTCTTAAAAATCTCTTGACTTATCGGATCGTCTTGACCGATTAATACCGGGCGGAGCGATTTCCTCGTCTTGCGATTTCGAATCTATAACGGACTTATGTTCCACCTAATCTTTCAAGATATCAAATATTGTTTATCCTCACGATAATCATCTTATTCCAAATAACTCCACCAACGCCATAATCGCTTTCACTTTTGAAATCTTTCTGAATCGCCTCTCAATTAATAATACTCGACTTCCTGGTTGACTACCCAACTTGTATTTACTTTCCGCTCGAGTCAACTTGGTGTGTCGAGCTCACAATCGAATGGATACGCGGGGGATGGAACCGGCAGCTCGTCCGCTATTCCACTCTCAGGCCCCCATCATCCTAATCCAATCGGGGACGGAGTTTGTCCAAGGAAGCGGGTCGTAGTACTTGAGGTATAATCATGATTATGACAATCCGGGCCTAGCTAGCTATACTGTGGATTTGTCTTTGCCTATGGAGCGATAAGGTGACAGTGTCTTGACCATCTTACTCGGGAGTTACAAGGAAGAATGAAGGAATCACTATCGATCCTCACGATTAGAGTTAATCGGACCCATTTGGTTGGCGCTACAAATCCGTGACGCAACCGCTACTTGTATTGCAATGGTTGGCGCTACAAATCCGCATCATCCATTTTGTCTTGCATAGGATTGGCGTAACATTCCGTGACGCAATCTACTCCGTCTTGCCTAAATCACATAGTACTGTGGTGACCCGAATTGTTTCTTAAATCGTATAAGTATATTACTTAAATATATTTATCACGACGTTTGACCGTGTGTGTGAAGTCACGCATCATATCTCACGCATTTTCATACAATCTGTTTTCCTCGCATTAACTATATATATCGCCACACTGCACATGATCACCCCATCCATTTTGAGATTATGTCTCATTCTCTCCTGTTTTCTAACCTTTAGATGAGGACTATGTTGAAGATGTCGAACCAGACCACAAATTGATTACCTCGCCCGCTGTCGAACTTGCATCCTTTTTTTCGATGATTGTACTTATTTCATGTACTTCTACTAATGTTGGACTCCTGTTTATCCCGCTACTCTTTTCTCTTTTTTTGCGTGTAATTTAAGGGCGTAGGACCTTTGACATTTGAGATTTGGATTTTGTGTACTTTACATTTTAGTTTTGGCTTTATAAACTTATTCGTAATTATGTCGGATGTATTTGGATGTTTTTGGACCTTAAGATGTAATTCGTACTTATGTTTATTTTTATTTCCATTTGCTTTGACTCTGTTTCACTTGGGATTATTGTATCATTTGTCTAGTATTGGGTTTATTTACTTTAAATGGTTGATCGATCGTCGCGCGTCTGGGGCGTGATTTGAGTGGTATCGAGCTCGGCTAGTAAGATGGAAACTTACACCGGGTGACCCATGATAGGACCCTCGATGCAGTGTTGGTAATCTGTGACATGACTAATTAAGTGTGAAATCGATTTCAAATTGGCATAGAACTATCGATGTTTAGACTAACTTTCTTTACTTAGTTGACTCTTGATGACTTTCTTTATTCATTCTTTCCTTATTCCCTCCTTATCTTTCCTTTACCTTTGTCTAATCCACCTTGTTTTGTTTGACCAGGATGGAGCCGACACCCTACCTGGTGGGGCGTTTTTGAGGCCCATGCCGAGCGGGACTACTTTCAGCACTTAAGATCCATTGGCACCGGAGTGTCTTCGACTACCTTAGAGTTGTCGAGGAGCGCCGCATGGCAACCGAATCCCGACACATCTCTGGCGAGGATCCGGGAAGAGAAGAACGATTTGACCGTCATTGTCAAAGACCGCGACAACACCATTCGTGTGCGGAGGACCCGGATTGATTATCGAAGCGTCTGGATAATATGCGAGAAAAGATGAAGCGAGGGAGTGATGGCCACCAAAAGTGGGAGATGGACGCCCACATGTCTCGAGACACTATTGTCCGCTTGTAGGAGACCCTCATCAAGCAAATGATCGCGGATCGAGGATCTTACATGTGCCCCCAGCCCAAGATCGCTTCCACTGAGGCTTCTTTGAAATGCGCCCATTGCCACCGCTCGGCGAGCCCGTGCATCTCCCCCCCGAGATAACGAAGAGGATCCCAGGGATGACCCTGAGGAGGATCTAGTTGAGGTCGGGCCCGAGATGCTTGAGGATGCCCCGCTTGATGACACCTCGGGGACTGAGCAGGTGGCTGGATCTTGTCGACGGCTCGATGCCGAGGCGCCACCTCGGCCCGATCGAGTTCCGATTGTGGATGTAGCCGCTAGTGATGATAACGACGACCTCACCGAGTAGATAGATTATTCGTTAGATTGTACTCGTGATGTAGTAGAAGCATATTTCCATCCCGTTGTATTTTGCTTTTGTTGTATTTTGATTGATTTGTATCCGATTTGAGATGTATCTTGATTACTCATTCATTTTGTATGAACTTCTTGGTGTATTAAAATTTTCACATTAATGGATATGCCTTTTCTACTTATTCGGTATCTTGCGTATTCTTTTATTACTTTCCCTATGATATAGCTTGTTATACGCGAATATTTATTGGTTTCATTTACTCATGGATTGCAACTAACACTTCGAGATCTGAGAATGGCCGAACATCATGGACGCGGAGACCTCACCGAGTTCCCCAAGGAATAATGACGCACCTGGAATGGGTACCCTCCCCGATTACCACCGCGCCCTCCTCCCGGTGCGGGAGATAACTTGACCGCACAAGCCCTACAACAAATCTTTGGTTTCATGAGGCAATGTGCGAGCCTCAACAACGTGTTCCCGAACCCGCCCGAGAGGCGAACGATCGCACATTGGAGCGATTCTACGGTTCGACCCATCGACTTTCTTAGGAGAGTCGATGACCTAAAAGCAGAGGAATGGATTGAGAAACCGGAGAATATATTTAATGCTCTCTAATATTCGATGAAGCGAGAAAGTCACACTTGCTATATTTAGTCCGAATCTAAATTTGCTATAGGCGATGGAGAGCGATTGAGAGAAGGTGGGAGCAGGGCCAAGAGTAACTTAACATGGGGAAATTTCTGGTCAATTCAATGAACAATACATTCCACAAATTGTGAAAGAGGCACGCCAGGATAAATTCCATAGGTTGAGGCAGGGGAACATGTCTGTAGCCCAAGATGAGTCTAAATTTCATCGGTTGTCCAAATACGCTCACGGGGACAATCATTACGAGAAGAAGACAAAGCGTACAAGTTCACACGGGGATCAAGCTGAAGTGGAGCTTCAAAACAACTTTTGATCATGAAATGACAACCTACTCGGCGCGGTAAAGCGACTCTCGCATTGAGTCGGGGATTGAACCGTATTGACCAGATTCAGCAGAGTAGGCCATCAAACAGCCTCAGAGGACAGGTGGGGACAACCATCTAAGCGACTGCTAAGTTTGAAGGACCGATTAATAAGACGGATAAAGGGAAAGGACCGATCTGGGGAAAGTCGGGTCAAGTGTGTGCATATTGCTAGAAATCGGGGCATACTGCCAATGATCATTGGCGTAAATAGGGAAGGTGTTTGCGCTGTGGAAGTAATCAGCATCAGCTGAAGGATTGCCCGAAGTATGAAGACCGAACTAAATAGGTGCAACCGCAGAAGCCGGGCAATGGCCAGGGTAATCGGGCAAGGATGCCCGCTCGAGCATTTTCACTAGCTGGACATGAGGCTCCGGAGGGAACAGACGTGGTGGAAGGTACGCTTCTAGTATCTCACCACTATGCTAAAATACTATTTGACCCTGGATCATCACATTTATTTTTCGCACCGCATTTTGTACACAAGCTGCATGCATGCATGGAACATATGCCTATATGTCTAGAAGTGTCAACTCTTATGGGCGCACGCCAGATAACAAATATTATCTATAATGCATGCGAAGTTAAGATTGATGAGATAAATTTTCCTGCCGATTTGATTTTATTACCTATATCCAAATACGACGTGATATTGGGAATGAACTGGTTGTCTGCACACCATACACAGATGGACCATCGCAATCCATTAAGCTATGTGAACCGGAAAGCCCGAAGTGGAAATTTTGGGAAGGGCACGATTAAAATTGCCCCAATCATTTCGAGAATGAAAGCGAGGAAGCGATCACTAGAGGGCACAATGGTACTTGGCGTTTGTAATTAACAAACCCAAGGTTGAGACACAAATTAACCAAGTACCTATAGTATCGGAATACACGGATGTATTTCCAATAACTCACCACCATCCCTCCCGGATAGGAAAGTCGAGTTCACCATCGAGGTATTACCAGAACCGCCCCGATGCCGGAACGCCTATAGAATGGCTCCTCTTGAGTTGCAAGAGTTGAAGACTCAATTACGTGTTCGATGGATGTGGGATTTATCGACCAGTACGCGTCTCCATGGGGAGCACCTGTCATCGTTTGTCAAGAAGAAGGATGGCACATTAAGACTGTATAGATTATCGCGGTCTTAATAAGCGTGACCATCAAGAACAAATATCCCCTTCCAAGGATATACAAACTATTTGATCAACTTCAAGGAGCGATAGTGTACTCGAGTTTGATTTACAACAAGGATATTACCAACTCTGAAGATCCGCGAAGAAGACATTTCCAAAACTCGCATTTCAAACCGGATATGGACACTTTATGAGTTTATGGTGATGCCTTTCGGTCGATTTAACGCACTAAAAAGACATTTATGGATCTGATGCATCGAGTCTTTTAACCCTATTTGAATCGGTTCGTAGTGATATTCATTGATGACATACTCGTATACTCTAAGTCAGAGAAGAGCATGAACGTCATCGAAAATTGTTTTGGAGACACTACGAGAACATAAGTTGTATGCCAAATTCAGCAAGTGTGAACTTTGGCTTAGTGAAGTCGCATTCTTGGGGACACATAGTATCCGACAATGGGATCGCATAGATCCTTGAAGGTAGGCCGGATAATGGTTGAATGGAAACAACCCGAGTCCAGAAGCGAAGATTAGGAGTTTCTTAGGACTAGTGGATATTATCGAAGATTTATCCAGGATTTCTCCAAGATAGCGGACCACTCACTCGACTAACCTGAAAGCAATTCAAGTTTGAGTGGAATGACAAGTGCGAGGCTAGTTTCCAAGAGTGAAGAGAAGACTTACTACGGCTCGGTCTTAGCCCTTCCAAGGGAACATAAAACTTTGTCGTCTCATGATGCATCAAAAGAAGGACTAGGAGCAATGCTCATGCAAGAATGAAAGGTCATTGCTTATGCATCACAAAGCTCAAGCCGTATGAGGCCAATTACCCAACGCATGACTTGGAACCGGCAAAATGATAGTATTCGTGTTAAAGAAATAGAGGCACTATCTCTACGGAGAAATATTCACAGTTTTCACAGATCACAAGAGCTTGAAGTATCTATTCTCTCAGAAAGACCTCAATTTGAGGCAACAGAGATGGATGGAGTTAATTGAGGACTATCACTTTGATATTGAATACCATCCCGAAAGCTAACGTAGTAGCTGACGCATTGAGCAGAAAGGCGAGCTTAGCCAGACTTATGATTGAGAGTGGGAATCATTAGAAGAGCTAAACAATTGGAATCCGACGAGAACCAATACTCAAATTTCATGTGCTAACATTTCGGTTAAACCCAATCTGCTGAATGAGATCAAGGAAACACAGGGGACGGATGTGCATCTTCAAAAACGAAAGAAGATACTTAAAGGAGAGAGATCGAATTCTCGGTGCATGAAGATGGGATTATCGATTTCAAATCAAGTTTGTGTACCGAGTGACGAGCATATTATAAGTAGAATCCTAGCGAGAGGCACACCGTTCGAAATACACTATACATCCCTGGAGGAAACAAGATGTATAAGGACTTGAAACGGAATTATTGGTGGGTAAACATGAAGAACCAGGTAAGCGGAGTTTGTTGAGAGATGTTTGACTTGTCAACGAGTAAAAGCGAGCAAAGAACGACCATCCGGTTTACTACGACCATTGAGAATTCCCGAGTGGAAATGGGAATACATAACGATGGACTTCGTGACGGATTTACCAAGGACCGGAGGAGACCATGATCTTATATGGGTAGTCGTGAGATCGACTCAAAATCGCACACTTTTTACCCATCAAGAAGATCGATAGCTTGCAAAAACTCGCGCGATTTATATCCGAGAAATCCTTCAATGCGTGAAGTACTAGTCGACATAGTATTGATGACAGAGACCCATCACGCCCCAATTTTGTTATATTGTAATATAATACCCAATAAATTATATCTCCACATGTCCTTTACACCCAAGCTCTCATACCATAAGCTGCATCACGCCCCAATTTTTGTTATACTCTAAAATAATACCCAATAAATTACATCTCCACATGTTCCTTAGCTTAGACTGACAAGAGCTATTATCTAAAGTACAAATAATTAAAAACCATAAATACAATGGAAGTCTATGAATACAAACAATTTTAATAGAGTTGCAATTAATTTATCTTTACAAAATAGTTTAATGTCATGAAGTTCATGAAATAGCTAATGCCATGAAATTTATGAAATTGTTAGCAAAACTAATTTCTTTAGGAAAATAACATTTTACCCACTTTTTGTTCGGATCTTTGTTTGGCGGAACAATCAAGGCACTAATCCTTGCTAGTATCGATTCGACAATGACTCTTGAGAGACGTCTCACGATGGCGATTTACTACGAGATCGTGATGGTGTTAGAAATAAATAATACGTAAATGCGAATATGTAATATATTTACAAATATGAAAAAGAATCAAGTTTTTGATTTTGAATGAATCGAAAAACAATAGAAACATTCTATTTATAGTTTTCAAAAAGCTTCCGTCGCTACGGTGATCACGATGCAATAGAAGAATCGCTAATCAATTTAGCCTTTGAAGCGTATTACCCACCCGCTATAAAAGCCGCAAATCAAAAAGTCAAGCGGTGGCTGCCGTGAATCTTTGCATAAATTAATAAGCGGTACCGCACAACCGCTACTCAAATTAATTAAATAAGTTCTTAATTAGCAACAATATCATCATTAATATTTAAAAAATGAAAATTTTCAAAATCTCAACTATTCGATTATTTCCACCGTGATTATATTACGAGTTATCCTAAGTGGGGTGTCACGGACTTGGGTTTGTCTCAGTTTTTGGAAGTGCTTGCACGAGGAATTGGGTACTTCGCTAAGTTTCAGCACAACAGCATATCCACAAACTGATGGACTGTCTGAGCGAACGATTCAAACCCTGGAAGATATGTTGCGAGCCTGCACGTTAGATTTCCAAGGAAACTGGGATACGCACTTACGAGGCACTATATGAGTGAAAATGTATATCCCCACTACACTGGGAGATTGATGACCAATGGACTCTAAAAGAGAAACGAAAGTCGCCCTCAATTCTAAAGGTCGACTTAGTTCAGGAGGCCATGGAGAAGGTCGCCCTCAATTTATGTTGAGTATACTTATGTTTCTTGGGGGCATTTTAGTCTTAAAAGTGAATAGGTACCAATTTATTTTGAGTATACCAATTTATAAAAAATGTGAAGTATGGGTACTAAATTGGTAACTCGGAAATATCATGTACCAAATCAACAAAGTGCATATAGGTCAGGTACTAAAAAATTAATAACCCTAAAATAAATAGAATACTTCATTTTTTTAATCATGACATCCATGTATTGCAACATAATCAACTTTACAATTGTTTATGCTCAGATCCCATCAGCTAGAAAATACTTCGGTAAACCCCATGAATACGAAACTTCATCATGCAACAACTCGTATTATCCCGAAAATTCACCTCATTCTCCTGACATATGTTAAGACAAATGTCCCAAAGTCTTGTTTACAACCTCTGTTCACTAACTGATGATTTGTGTTTTTTAAACCATTTTCCATTTAACCCAGGCTATATTTCTATTAGATATAACTATTGTTTTACCCGTCCATCTATTTGTGAGGCCTCCATTTTGTAATGTGATGTCCCAAAGTCTGAACTTTTTGACACCGGTTTTAAACCGGTGTCTTTTCCTTCAACCGACACCGGTTTTAAACCGGTGTCGTAGAGATAAAATATTCGCTTTCTAAGGCCCTGATGTTAAAAGTTTTTGTATTTGACACCGGTTTAGAACCGCTGTCCTTGAAGGAATTCACATCGGTTTTACACACCAATTTTAAACCGGTGTCTTTTGTATGAAATAAAATTTGTAAGCTCGATATAATACAAATTAAAGCAAAAAAAATTCCATATTAATAAGCAATTCATTATGAAATTCAATTCCACCAATCAACAAAAAATGCATTAATACTTAAATCACAAAGATCGAAGTTTCCTTTCGATAAAGCAACTACAAATTCATAACCCAATTCTATCGGCCAACAAAAAGGCTATATACATTCAACTAAAGGCATGATCAATATTGCTCCTGTCATTCCAGCTCCTATCACTACAACGAGAATAAGAAACAATAATTATACCCTTTTGATCCTATACTTGATTATTAAGCCTACGATTTTCCAACTGCCCCAAGCATCGTACATGTCATGTCCAACAACTTCCCTGCACAATATTACATATAACAATCAAAAAGGGTAGCAAAAATGAAAAAGAAACAAAATAAGATGTCGACAATACTTAAATTTCTTTAACAATTAAATGATCTTGAAAGCAGAATAAGATGCATATTTCAGAATCAAACCACTTGTAACATAAGAATACCTACACCAAAACCCAGCTAATCACAAACTCCATCATATCCACCCATTCACATGAAAATAAATAAATAAGCAAAAATAAAAATAATATTTCACTGCTAGAAAAGCACGTTTTTGTGACAACAATTTTTCGTCGCAAAAGCATCTTTGTCGTTGCAAATAATACTTTTGGGACAACATGCTGTCACAAAAATGTTGATATCAATATTAATATCAAAATTTACCTAAATGATATAAATATTTACCCAACAATATCAACACCAAAATGCATTCATTCAATCAATAATATCAACCCAAATTAAAAAAATACAATAATTTCAATATAATATTAAATTCCAAAAAACTCAATTAACTTGGATAAAATTAGAAACTTTATTAGAATAGACAATGTAAGAAGTAAGATAATTACTAGATGAAATTCCTCACAACAAAGTTCAAACTGGAAAATGTGCAAGAATTCAACCTACAAACTGACATCTATAGAACTAAGGTTGAAAGAATAAATATTTGTTGTGGACAACATATACCCCTCTTGAGGGTCGATTTTTTTTTTAAAATAGAAACAAAGATCAACGGAGTATGTAATTTTGAAAGCTAAATAGGTTTAGTTGTAATTAGCCTGAAACCTCAAGGGTAATTTTTATAATTATCCCTAAAATTAGCATCAGGAATTCTTCTCTTGCAGGAATCAACTTAACACTTAGATGCATAGCCAGGAGTTGCACCGCTATGGGCTTTGTAAAAGAACTAACGGTGGACTTCTCCACACCTCACGAGAAGGCAAGCGGATGCTAACAGTAGACTTGAGATGTAAACAAATTTACTCAACAAACTGCACTAAATCATGGCAAGGAACCCGACAACCTGGTTGCACCTTGTATCCTCGTCTGCCGCCATGACTTGACAAAGAATCGAGAAGGCTTCCATGTTTAATAGCTTAAAATGTCATAGTGATAACAATAAAACTGGGGGGAATGAGAAAAAGGAAAAAAAAACGATGAACCACAGTCACCTGTGCAAGGAACATATCTTGAAAAAATATTCGCATAATATCACCTGGAGTTGAACCACGATCTACTCCTGACTTGGTGCATAGAGAAGAGCATTTGCTTTGCTGCAACCCATTTTTTACTTCCAAAGAACATACCAACCGCATGGTGCAATAGTTCCACCAGGATTTCTAATAAAACTTCCAAAGAATTAGATCTGCTCCCTCCGCCAACCAATAAAAAAGCATTGTCTTTGAACTTTGATACTCAAAACTCTATATGAAGGATAAATCACGAAAGAAAAGCCATTTGCTACATACCACCATTGGAGGTTCAATTCTCTCTGTAAATTCACCATAACAGTTATCCACCATGACCAAACAATTTGGATTCTGCAACTGAATATGCACATGCAAGGTAAGATAACTAGGATTAATCCTTGCATGAAAAAAGGAAAAAAAAGTCAATAAGAAAAAGTGCGATAAATTTGATGCCCAAATAAAGTTTGATGAGCTTTTCCTCATCTCTTCATAGTTGAACAGAGGTTACTGACTCCAAAAACTAATCAAATTATATAAAACAACTGGTTACTCAGAAGTTACCTTGATTATCTTTATTGCCCTTCCTATTTCATCTACACTCAAGCTGTGTCACAATGAACAACCACATGACCTCTGAATGAGTACACATTTTGTCTGAGGTTTCCAAGCTATACCAAAATAGAGCCTATATTGTTAGAGTCACTAATTCCAATCACCTCCAAAGTATCATATGGAGCTCAACAACTGCCAAAAAGCCAGCAAATAATCAGTCCTAACGTTATAGATCTTCTTTGAAGCACAAACGGAATAAGCTAAACGAGAGTGCAACACGGGGGGCTTGACGGACTCATTTGTGTTTTATGATAATCACTTGAACCGTAAGGTGATCCAGGACCTTTTAATTATCTTCTAAAATTATTATGGTTAAATCACCCAATAGATTATCAAAATCATTTAAAAATTAGTTGAACATGTTACTCAAATGTGCTATCATTGGGGTTGCATGTTATGTACTTGTGGTATATGATTTAGAAGTCTTTCAATCATCAAAAACAATTGAATGGCAAATAAATGTTGAAGCAAATGCCATTCATGACAAAAACCCACAGTTTCCATGGAACTTTTATTAGTTTGCTCCTCAAGAATCTTCACTTTCTCCTGGAGTTGTTTGGTGCTTAACAACATTTCCAAGAATGTGGATAACTTGCCCATCCTGTTTAACTCGGTCTATACCAAGGTGGTGAAAACAAGAAAAACCAAATCAAAGTATCATAAATTGTTTTGCCATCCACTTGAGCAAAATCCCATACAATAAGCCAAAACTATGGGGTTTAGGACAACTAGAATGAATAAATAAATTCAAAGATATAAAAAGGAAAAGGATAGGCTTGCAAAGGCTGATCTCAATTTGCATTCATAATACTCAATTGCAAAAGTACAAGTAAATTTCCATCAAATATAAATACACATGACATTTTTTTAGAAGCCAAAAGACAAGTTCACCCATAGAGTATATGATTAGCAAATGAAATGACTAAAATTCAGATCCCAATTATCACAAATAATAATCTCTTTTAAGATTCCAAATGGAACTGGCATTTGAGAAGATTTTAAACTCGTTTCATTGCAACTATTAGCTACAAATGACAAGATATAAAATAGCATTTTTTTTCGATTGGTAATTAAATAAGCTCAGGCTACAAAAATCACCATTTCTTGTCAAGAAAAGATATCTTCTAATTTGTAACAAAAATTTTTACCCTTAGCCCAAATAATTCGCCGTTCAAGCTCATGAAATGCTCGAACATCGAGACGACGATCTAAATCAACGAAAATTACCCCGCGCTCAAGCCCTCCATATTACCACCGAGTGCAACTTTTTTGAATCGATTCATAGCCCCGAATTGTTTGAGCCTATTGAACATGATCGATATCAATTTTCACTTTGAAATTGATGCTTACAAAAAAAAAAGACAAAAGACAAGAATAACACCTCAAATTCCCATCTCTGTGCATGAGTATATTAACAAAATTCACTTTAATTTTTCCATAGACCAAAAGATGTATAACATATAAATTTGCTATATAGCGCTTTTTACGATGGAAAAATAGAATTATTAATTGGACTCTGACTTAAAAATAAATACGAAAATAGCAATTGCTCACGACGAGAAAATCGGAAAAATCGTAAATCGGAATTAGCGATTACCTAGGGTTTAGAAATTTGAGATTGTTTTGTCCATTGAGTGAGAATTTCAACAGCACACAAACATCCTAGTGATTCATAAACTAAAATATGTTAAGAGAAAATCAGAAAAATTGTAAATCAGAATAAGCAATTACCTAGGGTTTAGAAATTTGAGATTGCTTGGCCATTGAGTGACAATTTCCGAGTAACAAACCTATTTTAGGCCAGAGACGAAGAAATGGCCGGGAGATGATAGGCGGCGGAGCAGGAGAAAGGAGAAAGAAATGCATCGAGACAACGATGATAGAGGAGGAGGCGACGGGAGACTGGCGCGGCGCAGGGAAGAGGTGAGAGAGGCGGGTGGGAGCGTAAAAAAAAACAGCCACGGGCGGACGGGAGCGGTTGGCAGCCGGCGGAGGTGAGGAGGCGACCGGCGGGAGAGGTGAGAGAGAGAGGCGCAGGGGGTGGTGTTTTTCTTTTTTGATGATAATAACCCTAATTACTAAGGGTCCTACACTCCTAACCACACCGGTTGTAAAACCGGTGTTAAATATTCTGGTGTTAAAAAATAACGACACCGGTTCTAAATCCGGTGTCGAAAGATATGGTGTCAAATCTAAAATAATTTTTATATATAGACATTGGTTTCGAAATCCAGTGCGAAAACCAGTGTCTATTTGGGAATTTTTTTTTACAATAGACACCGGTTCTAGGAAACCGGTGTTGTTATCAAACGACATCACTAATAAGACACCGGTTTTTTTACAACACCGGTGTTAAAAAGGAAACGACACCAGTAAAGTCATAAAACCGGTATCTTTTTGGTGGTGTCTATCATCAGCTTTCTTGTAGTGGGTGCAAGTTCTAGTGTTGTAACTCTGGTAATGCAACACTAATTCACAGAATCTGGGCGGATTTTACGCCAGATTATGTGTTGTGTTTTTTGGCAAGTTTTCTATATTGTGAATGTTGCTGATATGGTGTTAAATCTAAAATAATTTTTATATATAGACACTGGTTTCGAAAATCGGTGCGAAAACCAGTGTCTATTTGGGAATTTTTTTTACAATAGACACCGGTTCTAGGAAACCAGTATTGTTATCAAACGACAGCACTAATAAGACACCGGTTTTTTACAAAATGGATGTTAAAAAGGAAACAACACCATTAAAGTCATAAAACCGGTGTCTTTGTGGTGGTGTCTATCAGCAGCTTTCTTGTAGTGGGTGCAAGTTCTAGACTTTCAAAGGTTTAATTACCTGAAATAGTCTCTGGGTGTCTGTTTTTTCTAACCAGTGCGGGTTTCATTGTTGCAACACCATATGCATCATTTCTCATTCTTGATGTGTTGCAACCTGTAGTTGATCTTAATTCTTTTGCATTAGTTATTTTGCATTTTTTTAAGATCATTTCATTGGCTTGTCTCTGTTTTATTGTTGTAACTCGATTGAGTACTCCTTTGATGAAACCCTTGCCTAAAAACAATTGTGGATCAAATTGCAAACGGAATGATTTTTCCCATGAAAGATGTATTTATTTTTGGGCCTTTGACGGAAAAAGTCCTATACATTGTGTGTGAAAGTTATTCGATTGTGAATTATTCTCTGTTCTTTTATATGCTTGAATCATGCTATTATCTTCTCGAAAAGAGTTACCCGTGTTTTGGAGCGAAAGCTACCGGTGAGGTAATTGCTCCACTGATGATTCCTTTCACTCAAAAGATTTTTAAATGGGAAAATGATTTTGATCAATTGACTTTGTATGGCGATGTTCTTGAAAAGGGTGGTACAACATCAAGTTTACATCACCAAAACGCCCGAGGCCTTTTATTCCCCGTCACAAATAAACTCATCTCTCTCGATTCGATGTGGTGTATGATTTTTGGAAATAATTTATTCCTTGAATTTGTCTCGATAATAAATGGTATTGTTCATCTGCAGTAAGTATTTTGGATTAATTGCACATCTTGAATTATGAGACTTTTCCAAAAATATTTGAATTTTAAATTTGCGATTGGAAGCTTTTCTTGAAACTCCCATAGTCACCATTTGTATCGCTCTAATTATGGCGGTTCATTCTCTCGTCAATTTTGGTAAGGACTACATTAAAATTCTTGAAGGAGATTGTTTTGACCAAAAAATAGCCAAAGTTTGGTTGGCTTCTTTTGTCTTTTTTTGGCCAAAAAGGGGGAGAGATGAGACTCAAGTGAGGTGAGACCCAAGTAAGGGGGAGCAAACTGAATCAAGTGAGATGGTGAGATGAGACCCACTTGAGGGAAGTCCGAAAAGTCTGGTAATAAGGAAGAAGATGATGATACTGCTTCTGAAGAGGAGTTTGAGCATGAAGATGAAGATGATATTGATGCTGACTCTGAGGGGGAGTCAAAGGAATATAGTGGTTCTCATTAAGACCACCGCATGCTTGTGTTTATCTTGTTTCTAGTACGAATGATAAACTAGTTCTATTGGACAATGTGTTGGATGATTTCGAACTATGTATGAATGTTTTTTGAACTGTGCTAACTTGCAGGGCTTTGTGATTCCTAGTGTTGCATCTTTATCTATATGTGTTTTGATGTTATCCTGTGAATTGTTGTATTGACCAAAAGTGCTAAAGGGGAATATTGTTAATGTTACTTAATTGGCAAATTTGGTCTTTGAGCACGGTGCAAGTTCTAGTGTTGTAACTCTGGTAATGCAACACTGGTTCACAGAATCTAGGCGGATTTTATGCCAGATTATGTGTTGTGTTTTTTGGCAAGTTGTCTATATTGTGAATATTGCTGATATTATTGGATAAAGTTTATCTTAATTGATTCAGCCTCTTTTTAATTGCCAATTATTTTTTCTAAATCATTTTCCTTATGTAATTGATTCTTACCCATAAGGAAATATTTTATCTCTTGTTGTTTACCTTTTATAGCTTTGCTGGAAATCTGCATGTCACTTGATTTCAGCCAAGAAAGAATCGTCCTGCCTTGTGAGGATTGATTCTTATTCTCTATAAAAAGGAATTCAGCGTTTGAAGAAGGACACACAGAAAAATACTATTTGAACTTATTGTTCTTCTTCAAGAAATACTTGTGTCTTAATTCTAGTCTTCGGGAGAAGACGGTAAAGATCTACGGCGTGGATCGACTCAACCGTTCTTCAAGGGATTTGAAGTTGGAGGGATTCCAACAAGGTTGAAGTTTTTTGAAGAATCGATCAGAATATTAGTTTTATACAAATGTTGGTGTATAAGATAAATAGGGAGTCTTTATGCTTTACGTAAATCCAGTCGTATTTGTAATAACTGTTTGTTTTCTAATATTGGATTGTTTCTTCTCTGGGTGTGGCCTCGTGCATTAAGATTGAGGAATCTAAGCACGTTAAAAATCCTGGTGTTATTTTTTTGTTTCTGCTGTGTGGGTGTGTCGTATGCTTCAGTGTTATAACATTAACATACAACACTGCTGAAATCCGAACATCCAGGATTTTTGTATTAATATATTGATTAATAGGGCAACATATTTTATCAGACATGAAATATTATTTAATGCTTTTTATTAATGTAGACAAAAAAGAAAAAAATATCATACTTCATAACTATAAATAATACATTCAAGGATGTGTATTTGTATTCCATCTTCGAAAAGTGATTTTTCATAGAATCGCACAGGCGTACCTACATCACCTATTTTGTTTTAGTCATGTCTGTGTTTAGGTATATAATAATGTGTATATAGTTTTTTTAAATAATTGGTTCTATTTTTTCTGTAGGTTTTGTTTTAGCAACTAAATGGCAAAAAACAAGGGGAAAAGGGTCGCGGGGAGTGGGGACGAAGGCGATGGTCGGGGGAAGAGGGCAAAGAATTTATATACGACATTATCGACTAGGTCGAATCCAAGGGTGTTGGTGAATGCGCTTGTTAATCTTTCCCCTGCTCCGACCGCTGCGATTGCTGATATGGGATTCAGAAGTTTGCTTTCTCTTTCAATTGTCGACTTCCCATCCCAGCTAATGTTTTGGTTAGTTGCAAATTTTAACCCTGCTAGCTCGGAGTTGTTGTTGGATAGTTTTAGGCGCATTCACATTGAACCAAATGATGTCCAGAGAGTATTGGGGTTCCCCAATAGGCAGGAGGCAGTAGTGAAGAAAACAAAATCGGAGAGTTGCGATTTGTACACTGGATGGCCTGTTATGTTCGGGAGGGAGGATTACAGGGTAACACCGAAGCAAGTGGCTACCAACTAACTGTCCATTATCAGAAAACTATATACACATTATTATATACCTAAACACACATTATTCTATAGCATGATTCCAAAACAAATATACATGCTCACACAAAATAACAAAAAAACAATGTGCTATTACTAAACAAACATTATTACATAACTAAAAACACATAATTCTACATCTAGAAAAACCCTTTTAGTTTAAAAAAAAAGTTATATTAAAATACCATCTAATTGTTGCCCTCATTCTTCTCTGTTATTAAAACAAACATTAGTCAGATTCACTCAATATTTCCGCAGATGTAAGAAAGGCAACGCCACATTCTTCTCCAATAATCCTTTTGTGATGTATAGAATTCTTCTAATTTGTTCCTTTCCTAATTCCTGTTCTTCTATCTTCTTTTTATCCAACTCCAATGCTGTGATTATATTCTTTTCTCACTCTCATTTAGTAGAAAGACCCCATGTTCTTATGCTTCTCTGTCTCCAATTACATCTCATTCAACAATCCCACAAAACTAAACCAACATTTACCAGAAATAATTTCACAAGCTGTATTGGGTGAGATTGGAGGCCGTACTGCAATAATTCTTGGCCGAAGTTTAACGTAAGTTATGAAACAGACATTGCATAAACTCTTATTCCCAAACACAAATTTACAGAGTAAAAACTAATTTGACCTAGAAAAGAATTAAAAATCCAAAACAAAAATTAAAACCTACATAATATATATAAATAAATAAGAACAATAGGGATCGATAATAAAAACTCAAATTGGAACCCTAACATCAAGAAACACCAAAATCAAAAAGAAAAAAAAATCACAGAAAACCTACAATGTTTTGTGCGAGACCGACCGTGATGAAGATAGGAAGAAGATTCGTGTCAGTTGTTTGAAATTTTAACAGATGGAGCCCGACCGTGATGAAGAGAGGAAAAAGAATCGGTACAGTGGTTTCAAAATTTTACAGAAGGAACGATGGAGTATGAGGCAGATGAATAGAGAAGAAGAAATGTGTATTTTGAAAAGAGGGAGAGAAAAAATCGCGGGATAGTGACAATCAGATTCAGTTACCAAATTCGAAAATTAGGGATTTATAATTATATCCTTTGAAATAAAAGACAGATTACTTTCCTACCCTTGCTTGCCACCACCATGACTAAAATAGATGGGTAAAATCTGGACCATTGATTATTAAATCAAATGGTCTAGATGTGGTCTCATGTTCTTACCTAAAGGCCCTGGTCTCATTTGATCATATCCCTATATATATATATATATATATATATATATTACATATATATATATATATATAGAGAGAGAGAGAGAGATACATGTGTGCAAAAAGATATTACATGCGCATGTAATATACCTTTATGATAACATACAACACTATCCGTGCCCCAAATCATCTCAAAGAACTAACAACCTCTCAACTAAATACGCTTAGTCGGTTAGAAAGTTAGTTAGTTACAATGTATCTTAGCATTCTATAAATATGAAATCTTTGTATCAATGTAAAATTCAATCAATCATAATGAAAACTTTTATCTTCTTCATATCAGTTTTACTTATTTTCATGGTTATCAGAGCCCTAAAGGCTTAATCGCCTACATCAAGATTTTTTTTCCTGGCCATGGCTGGAGTTGATTCTCCAGACGATTTTGCAACCACATCACTCAATTCTCCTGATCACACTACGTCTTTTCCATCAAATTTACTTCTTCTTCTTCAGAATATCAATTCCTTACTTCAAATCAAACTTGATAATGGAAATTATAGTCTACAATGTGCTTAGATTTACTCGATTCTCGATGCTTATGATCTACTTCCGTATGTTCTTGGTTATTCTTCTCGATCGCCTGTGCTGATTTCAGATTCCACAGGTACTTCAGTTCCCAATCCTGCATTTCTTCGTTTGAAATTGGTGAATAAGCATCTTCACAGCTGTTTTTTTTGCTGCTATTAGTCCTTCGGTTCTCCCTCATGTGATTACCTTATCTACCACGTCGGATATTTGGTTTTCTTTGGAATAGAGGTATCAATCTCTTTCTTGAACACGTGTTTATCAGTTAAAGATGCAGTTGCTTAATCTTTAAAAAGGTTCTAAGTCGATGCAAACATATTTGGATGATGTTAAACTTCTTAATGACAATTTAGCTGCTGTAAATGAATCCATTCGAGATGAAGATCTTATGTTATACATATTGCGTGGGTTACCTTCTGAGTATGAAGCTTCCAAGACTACTTTTCATCTACAAATGCATCATTCACTTACTCTTCATGATTTCTCTGCTCTGGTCTTCTTATTTCTGAAGAATTGAACTTACAGTTGAGCAAAACATCTATTGAGTCGCCCGAATCTCTTGATGTTTCTACTATTTTGTGGCCGCGGTAATTTTTGAAGTTCGTCTACAGGCAGAGGGTCCTTCTCTGGCAGGACTCCTCTTCCTCATTCTATTTCCACTCATTCGGATTCTCGTGGTGAACCCCATTCTCACTGTCAGATTTGTGGAAGACCCCATTCTCACTCCTTCTTCCTCTTTCAAACTTTCAAATATTCTTCATGTTCCAAGTATCTCTACCAAACTTTTATCTATTTACCATCTAGCTAAAGATAATAATTGTCTCTTATCTTTAATGCAAAGAAGGTTCTCATCATGGACAATCTTTCCCACAAAATCAAATTTCGGGGCCCATGTAACAATGGTCTTTATCCGCTTCCATGGTAGCGTCATCCTTCCTCTAATCATACTACAACTCTCAGTGTTGTTGCTGAATCTTCCGAGTTGTGGCATAATCATCTTGCTCATTGATAGGTGTGAGTTTTGCATGTATTTTGAGGTATAATTATGACAAAAATGGTGTTTAGCATGCATAAACTCATATGAAATGGTGCGTATTCACTCTTTGTGGGAAAGATATTATGCTTTGCTCGTTTTGTAGGAATTTAATGATATTTGAAGTAATTTGGAGACAAATACGAGCATCGCGAAGTAGAAACACCAAGAATCGAGTGAACGTACGAGATTAGAAGCCACAATGAGAAGAAGTTGAACAAATAAGGCTAAAATAGAGAACGTACGGGTAGGGCGCGCGTCTGGGCACGACCCGTGCGTCCCTGGGAAGGAAATAATGTGATTACAACAAGTCGCACGGGTAGCCCGTGCGTACATGCATGACCCGTGCGCCACTGAAGAATTGGAAGCTGCCTACGGCAATGCGCACGGGTAACCCGTGCGTGAACGTATGACCCATGCGCTGGTTGGTGAAAAGCAGGACTTGGCCTACGGCATGACGCACGGGTAACCCGTGCGCCCACGCACGACCCGTGCATCCCTGCTGTAATGCAGTATCATGACAACAATGTGCCCTAAACTTTCTAAAAGGTATATAAGCTCTTTTTAGGGTGCACACCAGGGACATTCTGACATTCTTTGGCTCTAGCACACAAGACAAAGTTCTATTCTTGGAAGAAGACATCAAGGAGACATCGGGTCACATCGGAGCTTGAGGAACGGAGTTATATCGAGAGATTATCGACTTTCCTAAGTTTTTATTGCTTCTCTTGTAGTTTTAATCTTTCATTTTAGTTTGTCATGACTTTGAACAATTTGTCTATGAGTTTTTTAGACATCATGTGTAGCTAAAACTCTTTAGATTTCTGGGTTTTGGAAGTAGATTAATGAACTCTTGTTGAATGTTTTAATCTTAGTTGAAGTTATTGTCTTGAAGCCTTTTTGAGTACTTTGAGCTTGTTCTTGTTTTATCACTTGATCAATGATTTAGCATGTTTGATATATTGATTCATAATTTGAGAGATGAGTTTCAATGTTAGATCTTGAGTACTTGACACAAATATTTGCATAAATAGAGAGGTTTGTAAATATCTCTGAGGACATTTGATCTTCTAAACTTTTGGGAGTTGAATACCTCATGTTGAGTAGAGATGCTAGCATAGGTATTTCAATCTACATTTTATATGCATCTCGAGAGGGAGGATAAAATACTTTCGTGATCGTCTTATAGGAATATTGATAATAACTTGACTTTGATTAACTCGGACAACAAGAGGGTTATTAATCGAAACCTTAACCCAGGAATCCATTTCATCATCTTGATACTTCTATTATTCTCATTGTCTTAATCTTGTGTTTTTAGTAGTCTTAATTGTCTTAATCTCACAACAATTTTCATATTACGACCGTCTAAATAAAAATAAGACTATCTTAGTTCGATACTTAGCATATTAATTTATTAGTCTCCGTGGCTTGCAACCCTATTCTATAACTTGCACCGTACACTTGCGGTGAAGCAAAAAATAAGGCGAACACTCATCCCTCAGCCCAAGTTCTCAATTCTCTTGCTCCACATTTAAGTTTACTTTCTTCTTGTAAATCTCTCGTTTGTAACAGTTGCTCAGTTGCTAAAGTACATCGTTTTTCCTTTCCCTTATCTCCCACTGTATCTTCCAAACCTTTTAAAATTGTACATTTCGATGTTTGGGGACCCTCCCATGTCCCCTCTCATAATGATTACAAATACTACATTCTATTCATGGATGATTTTACACATTTTAGTTGGCTATATCCATTAAAGGCCAAGTCAGCTGCTTTCCCCGCGTTTACTGTGTTTAACACCATGATTCAAACACAATATGATGCCAAAATTAAAATTTTTCGCACAGATAATGGGCATGAATATATTAATTCTCAGTTTGGTTCTTTTTTACAATCCATTGGAGTCATTCATCAAACTTCATGCCCATATACTCCCCAGCAAAATGGGAGAAGTGAAAGAAGACACATGCACTTAATTGAGACTGTTTTGGCACTGTTACATCAAGCTCATCTTCCCTTTTCTTACTGGCTTGAAGCACTTACCACTGCAAATTATGTAATAAATCTATCCTTCAAAATAAATCCTCCTTTGAATGTCTATACAACTCCAAACCAGATTACACATTTCTCAAGCCTTTCGGCTGTTTGTGTTTTCCTTGGTTGCGCCCCTATTGTCTGTAAGTCCAAGCGGCTACGATAATCTAGAGGGGGGTGAATAGATTATCTCCATCTTTTCGATTTCGCCCTCTTTTTATACCCAAATGCTCAAACAAAATAATCAAGGTGCGGAATGTAAACAACACACGTCGATTTAAAGAGGTTCAACCCACCTAGGGCCTAATCCTCTACCACCCCAGTATATCCGGGATGGATTTCGAAAAGAAAAAGAATTTTATTAGTTACCAAAATTAATACAAATTCAACTTACAACACCTTGAAGAGCACCACACTCTTCTTCAACACCACCTTTGGAGATTACCACAATCTTCCTTCCACGACACCTTGTGAAGATTACCACAATCTTCAACCTTGAAGAATACCAAATTCTTCAACACCTCAATAAGAAGATTACCACAATCTCCTTGCACCTATCACCTAGATCATCCAAGTGTGTTCTTACCACAAGAACACTCACAAGGATATCTTGTGTTTGAATGATAACCAAAAATCAAGATTACAACTCAATCATGAATAATACAATTTGAGTGCAAGGTGTAATCAAGAATAGCCTAGACCTCAAGGATGTGAAAGTGATAAGCTAGGCAAATTTACAACAAGAATAATAACAATGAAGGACCAAGTATTTGCTTGAAGTGTATCTTGTTGTGTTGTATCTCAATTGTTGTGTTGGTTGCTCCAAAACTTCCTCTATTTATAGGAGATGATTGATCAAGCATAGGCTCCTCTTGGGGATTGAAAATCTACGTAAAAATACAATTAAAATCAAGAATATAGTCTGTTAGAAATCAATCCCACAATTTAAGGAAATGTGTCTCATCAAATGGTCATATTTTTTTGTCATTAATACACAGGCGACCGGTCGCACGTAAAATAAGAGAAAATGAGAACACTTAGAAAATTACAACAGGCGACCGGTCGACGTAGCTTCGGCCGTCGACCACTGCTCAACCGGTCCCCTTATCAAAAAAAACAAAGAGGTTTTGTTCTGTTTGAAATGAAACTTGCAGTGTCGGCCGACGACCGGGCCGACGCCCGAGGCGACCGTCAACTGCTAGTTTTTACTTCCGTCTCATTTTCTGTTTCTAAAAACATCTTGAGTACGGGTTGCCCTATAGGGCTACCGTCGACCAGAGACAAATGTTGTCCAATTTTTTGTCGAAAATAAAACTCAAGAAATACTCAAAAATTTAGTAAAAATATTTTAAATCAATCGGGAGTATTTAGACAACATTTAGAAATCTTGTTTAGGAGTAAAAAATCCATTGATGTAAAATCATTAAAAGTGTTGTCCATTATTATCAAACATAAGCTAGGGGAAATACTCCGGAAAATATTAAAACCATTTTAAATCATTTAGGAGTATTTGGACAACCTTTAAAAACATTGTTTTGGTGACAAAATAAAATCATCAAAATTAAGATAAAAACATGTATCAAACATTGTCGTCATAAATTAGAATTCAGATCTACTCCTTGTATATTTTTGGGCTATTCTGACACTACCAAGGGATATTAGTGCATGAACTTAAAAAAACATCATGTTTACATGTCCAGGGATATTGTGTTCAAGGAGCCAATTTTTCCCTAAACAAATACATCCCCTCATCCTTCCTCAAATTCAGTCTCCCAGCCCTGTTACTGCCCCTTTCCTCCTTCCTCCACCCTCTCCTCTCCTCCTTTACAATCAACTTCTCCTCGTCCTCTATAATCTCCTGCTTCATCTCCATCTTCACATCCTCCTTTACAATCTCCTTCTTTATCTCCACCTTCACATTCTCCTACTCCACATTCTTCCCCTTTTCCTCTAACTGCTCGCTCTAGCATTCTTGCTCCTCCCAAAAATATTGCTTCATCTTCTAGCCATCCTATGGTCACTAGATCCAGGACGGGTTCCCTCAAACCCAAAGTGTTTAATGTGAATAGCATTTATGTTGGTCCACCTACCTCTGAGCCACTTACCTATAAGGTTGCTGCTCAGAATATTCATTGGTTACGGGCAATGCAAGAAGAGTATGATGCACTTATCCAACATAATACCTGGTCTTCGACCTCTTTACCTGCCAATCGTTCCCCCATTGGATGTAAATGGGTCTTCAAAGTTAAACGCAATGCCGATGGGACTGTTGCTATAAGGCTCGGTTAGTTGCTAAAGGATATAATCAAACTCATGGACTTGATTATCAGGAAACCTTTAGCCATGTGGTTAAATCTCAAACAATTCGTATTGTTTTGTCATTGGTCGCTTCATCATTGTTGGCCTATTCACCAGTTGGATGTCTCAAATGCATTTCTTCATGGTATTCTTGAGGAAGAGGTTTATATGCAACAACCTCAAGGTTTTATAAATCCATCATCTCCTCAATCCGTATGTAGGCTTCACAAGTCTCTTTATGGCCTAGAATAGGCTCCCCGTGCCTCGTATCAGCTTCTTTCATGTTTTCTAATTTAGCAGCAATTCATATGCAGCAAGGCAAACACTTCTTTGTCTGTTCTACGGTCTGACAAGGTGTTCTTGGTTGTTTTGGTTTATGTGGACGATATTATTATTACGGGTAATTCTCCATCTTCTATTCAACACTTGATTTCTAATATGAGTTCGAAATTTTCCATGAAGGATCTTGGCCCACTCCACTATTTTCTTGGTATTGAGGTTGAACGTCTTCTCATGGTATTCTCCTTCATCACCCAAGTATGCTTCGAGATACTTCAACGGCGAGAATGGCTTCTTGTAAGCCTAGTCCCTCTCCTCGCTACTCGCCCTCCCCGCTTCTCAGCCGATTCCGGACCTTACTTTGATCCCACTTCCTTTTCGTAGTCCCCACCGGTGCTTTGCAATACCTCACCACTACTCGTCCCGACTTACAATTTGTTGTTAACTCCATTTGCCAACACATGCATCATCCTACTCATGTCGTATTCTCTGCTCTGAAATGGATTCTTAGCTACATTCAGGCTATTTTTCATTTGGGTCTTCAATTTACTCCAAGTTCTCTTAATCTCAGTGCTTTCTCCGACTCCGATTGGGCTAGTGATCATCATGATCGTGCGTTCTACTACTGGTTTTTGTATCTTCCTAGGGTCGAATCTCATTAATTGGTGTTAGAAAAAGCAGCCTACTATTTCTCGATCCTCTGCGGAAGCCGAATATCAGGCTATGGCTACGGTAGCGTCTGAACTTAAGTTGCTTACTTTTCTCCTTACTGATCTTCATATCCCGTCTTGCACTCCAACTTTGAAGGTTGATAATATCTCTGCTATTGCTCTGTCCAGTATTCTAGTTTTTCACAACCGCACTAAATATATTGATCTTGATTACCATTTTGTCCGTGAACAAGTTCTTACTAAGAATTATTGGTTTCGCACATTGCTTCTTCTGATCAACCAGCTGATATTTTGACCAAGGTTCTCGCAACAGCTAAGTTTCTTCACCTCAGGACAAACTTCCTCTTCGCTTCTCTCCGCTTCGTTTGAGGGGGGATGATAACATACAACACCATCTGTAAGGTGCATGGGTAGCCCGTGCGTACACGCAAGACCCGTGCGCCACTGAAGAATTGGATGCTGACTACGGCAATGCGCACAGGTAACCCGTCCGTGGACGCACGACCCGTGCGCTGGTTGGTGAAAAGCAGAACTTGGCATACGGCATGACGCATGGGTAACCCATGCGCCCACGCACGACCCGTGCGTCCCTGTTGTAATTCAGTATCATGACAGCAATGTGCCCTAAACTTTCTAAAAGGTATATAAGCTCTTTTTGGGGCGCATACCAGGGACATTCTGACATTCTTTGGCTCTAGCACACAAGACAAAGTTCTATTCTTGGAATAAGACATCAAGTAGACAATTGGGTCGCATCGGAGCTTGAGGAACGGAGATATATTGAGAGATTATCGACTTTCCTAAGTTTTTCTTGCTTCTCTTGTAGTTTTAATCTTTCATTTTAGTTTGTCATGGCTTTGAACAATTTGTCTATGAGTTTTTTAGACATCATGTGTAGCTAAAATCTTTAGATTTCCGGGTTTTGGAAGTAGATTAATGAACTCTTGTTGAATGTTTTAATCTTAGTTGAAGTTATTGTCTTGAAGCCTATTTGAGTACTTTGAGCTTATTCTTGTTTTATCACTTGATCAATGATTTAGAATGTTTGATTTATTGATTCATAATTCGAGAGATGAATTTCAAAATTAGATTTTGAGTACTTGACACAAATATTTGCATAAATCGAGAGGTTTGTAAATATCTGTGAGGACATTTGATCTTCTAAACTTTTGGGAGTTGAATACCTTATGTTGAGTAGAGATACTAGCATAGATATTTCAATCTACATTTTATATGCATCTCGAGAGGGAGGATAAAATACTTTCGTGATCGTCTTATAGGAATATTGATAATAACTTGACTTTGATTAACTCGGACAACAAGAGGGTTATTAATCGAAACCTTAACCCGGGAATCCATTTCATCATCTTGATACTTCTATTATTATCATTGTCTTAATCTTGTGTTTTTAGTAGTCTTAATTGTCTTAATCTCGAACAATCATCATATTATTTACCGCCTAAATAAAAATAAGACTATCTTAGTTCGATACTTAGCATATTAATTTATTAGTCTCCGTGGATACGACCTTGCTACCCTATTCTATAACTTACACTGTACACTTGCGGTGAAGCTAAAAATAAGGCGAACAAGTTTTTGGCGGCGTTGCCAGGGACTAATACAATTTTTGGTGCTAATATTGTGATAGATAGAATTATTCTTAATTTAGACATTTTATTTTTTCTATATTTTTGTTTGACTTTAATCCTTCATTATTTGACTTGTTTCTTTTAGTTTGGTCCAGGTAGTGCATTAACACTCGCTCTAGGTGAGGAGAGTTAATACCGCTCATACCGGAAGTTGAGGCTTTCGCAAGAAGAATCAGTGCAACTATGAGACGGGCTGAATGACAACAAAATCATATTATGGGGGACACGGAAGAAGAAAATAGGGGTAACAATGGGATCAACGGGTTAACAATACTGGTTCAACAACAAGCTATCCGTGATTACTTTTGACCTCAAACGAATCATAATTACGGTGGTATTGCTCATTCTGATAAATGCCAACAACTTCGAGCTTAAACCGACACTGATAAACATGGTACAACAGAACCATTTGGGGTTTCGTGGCAAGATCCTAATTCTCACCTTGCGCATTTTATCCAAATATGCAACACGATAAAAATGAATGGAGTTTCGGATGACTCCATAAGATTGCGCCTATTCCCTTTCTCTTTGAGGGATAAGGCGAGGAATTGGTTGGGTACTTTGACGCAAGGAAGCGTGAGCACATGGGACGATTTGAGCCAAAAGTTTTTGTTTAAATTCTTTCCACCGAGCAAAACTTTGCAACTCAAAATCGAGATTACTCAATTCCGATAATTTGACTCCGAACCTTTGTACGAAGCTTGGGAACAATTTCGGGATTTGCTAAGAAGATGTCCACAACACGGTTTTCCGGAGGATCAACAGTTGTGTTTCTTCTACAATGGTTTAATGGGGCAAACGAGGGCCTTTGTTAATGCCGCAGTAGGAGGAACATTATTGGCAAGGTTTCCACAAGACGCCTTAAATATTCTTGAAGAAATTGCTATGAATAGTTACCAGTGGCCGTCTGACAGATCCAATGTACAACGAGTGGCTGAAATTTCGGATTCAGACCCAATTAAGGCATTGACTGCGCAAGTGGCGACATTGACAAACCAATTGAGTGTTTTTACGAAAGGGCCAGAAGCAAGCACTGGCACGAGTAACGAAGCTCTTCTATATCTGATGGAGGAGGTCAATTATGTGAATAACCGGAATTTCAGCAATTTTCGGAACAATTCAAACCCAACACACTACCATCCGGGATTGAGAAACCATGAAATTTTTTCCTATGCCAATACAAAGAATGTGTTGCAACCACCGCCGGGATTTAATGCGTCAAATGGGGGTGCTAATGTGGAAGGCAAATCATCTTTGGAAGATGCACTCACCTCGTTCATAAATCAATCAAATGCATTCATGAGTGACATGAGGAGTCGCTTCGCAAGGCATGATTCAAGGATGGATAAGGTAGAGCTACGAATGACACATATGGAGAGTTCGATAAAGAACCTTGAGACTCAAGTGGGCCAATTAGCTACAATTGTTGGTGGGCAACATCAAAAGGGTCAATTTCCGAGTAATACGGAAGTTAATCCTAAGGAGCAATGCAAGGCTATTCAGTTAAGGAGCGGTACGGAATATGTGGGGCCTAAAAAAAATCTAAAAATCTGAAAATTTCTGATGAAGCATCCAAGTCGGGAGATGTTGAATCGGTGATGAAAGATGATGTCGAAGTCGATAGGGAAAAAGAGATACAACAAGAGGAACAAACAGGGGCTGAAAAGCTTAAATCTTCATCTAACTCTAATATATCTAAATTTTCTATCTCTCTTCCCTTCCCTCAAAGATTTCAAAAGAAAAAGCTTGATGATCAATTTGCAAAATTCCTTGATATATTTAAGAAATTACACATTAACATTCTTTTTGCAGACGCACTAGAGCAAATGCCAAATTATGCAAAATTTCTTAAGGATGTTATGTCAATGAAGATGAAGATGACAAGCTTTGAAACAGTGAATTTGATGGAAGAATGTAGCGCGATAATCCAAAGGAAGCTACCACAAATACTAAAAGATCCAGGGAGTTTCACTATCCCTTTGTGCCATTGGTGGTAACTTCTTTAATAAAGCGTTGTGTGATTTAGGAGCAAGTATTAACTTGATGACTTTGTCTATTTTCAGGAAGCTTGGACTAGGCGAAGTGAAGCCAACCATGTGACATTGCAACTTGCGGACCGGTCACTTACATATCCAAAGGGAATTATAGAAGACATGCTTGTAAAAGTTGATAAATTTATATTCCCTGTGGATTTCTTGGTTCTTGATATGGAAGAAGATCGTGACTTTCAACTAATACTTGGACGTCCGTTCCTTGCTACCGGGAAAGCCTTAATATACATACAAAAAGGAGAGCTCACTTTACGGGTTAATGATGAGCACATTTTATTTTCTATATATAAGGTAATGAAATTTCATGATACGGTGGGGAATTGTAATTTTTTAGATATAGTTAGTTCATGCATTGAGGATTATGTTGATCATACATTATCGAGGGATGATTTGGAATTTGGTCTAACCCACTCGTGTTCGACGTCGAGTGTTGTGCTTGATTTTGATAACAAAGATTTGTACGACTATGTTTGTGCCTTAGATCATATGCAGGAACTACCAAGGAGCGCAAGAGGCGAAAACGTGATGTTGGAGATAAGGGAGTCAAGTCTACAGCCACGCACGGCCCGTGCGTCCGTGCACGGGCAACCCGTGCGTGGTGCCGAAGCAAGAATTGAGAACCCTGAAGAGCACACGGGTCGTGTGCCAGAGCACGGGCAACCCGTGCTTAATGCCGAAGGAAAATCTGGAGACAGGGGATCACGCACAACCCATGCGCCTGAGCACGGGCAACCCGTGTGTGACCCTGAGACAACAACGCCGACTCCGGAACTCAAGCAATTACCCGAGCACCCCTCATATACATTTCTTGAAGCGAATAAAGCAAATCCGGTAATCGTATCATCTCTTCTCACTCCTACTCAACTTGATAAACTGTTAAGGGTTTTACGAAAACATAAGTCGGCACTAGGATGGTCAATAATTGATTTAAAGGGCATAAGTCCATCTATTGTAATGCATAAAATTCGAATGGAAGATGTTTATAAACCATCAGTGCAAAACCAAAGACGACTAAACCCTATCATGCAAGATGTGGTTAGGAAAGAAGTGTTGAAATGGTTAGATGCTGGAATCATATATGCTATATCTGATAGTTCATGGGTAAGTCCGGGACAAGTGGTGCCGAAAGAAGGGGGTAACAGTCGTGAAAAATGAGAATGAAGAATTGATTGCTACTAGAATTGTTACTGGGTGGCGAATTTGCACAGACTATATAAACCTTAATGATGCCACTCGAAAATACCATTTTCCCATCCCCTTTATAGATATGATGTTGGATCGTCTAGCGGGTTATAATTATTATTGCTTTTAGATGGTTATTCTGGGTACAATCAAATCATGATTGCACCGCAAGACCAGGAAAAAATGACATTTACATGTCCTTATGGCACATTTGCATTTCGTCGTATGCCATTTGGATTATGTAATGCACCTGCAACTTTCCAACGTTGTATGATGGTTATATTTCATGATCTTATTGAAAAAGTTATAGAGGTGTTTATGGACGATTTCTCTGTGTTTGGTGACTCTTTTGATAATTGTCTTCACAATCTTTCCTTAGTCTTACAGCGATGAGAAGAGACCAATCTTATACTCAATTGGGAAAAGTGCCATTTTATGGTACGCGATGGTATTGTACTTGGTCATCGAGTCTCTTCCGCAGGTTTGGAAGTAGATCGGGCAAAGATTGTAGCGATCGAGAAGTTACCACCTCCTACAAATGAAAAAGCCATTCGGAGTTTCTTGGGCCATGCCGGATTCTATAGAAGGTTTATCCGTGACTTTTCAAAAATTTCTAAGTCTTTGAGCCAATTGTTAGAAAAAGATGTTGCTTTCAATTTTTCCAATGATTGTTTGCAGGCATTTGAAACCTTGAAGAAGGCGTTGGTGACCGCACCTATTCTTGTATCCCCAGATTGGAGTCAACCGTTTGAATTGATGTGTGATGCTAGCGATTTTGCGGTATGGGCTGTTCTCGGTCAAAAGAGGATAAAGTTGTTTAGATCCATCTACTATGCTAGTAGAACGTTGGATAGTGCTCAATAGAACTATACCACCACCGAGAAGGAGATGTTGGTGATAGTTTTCGCATTTGATAAATTTCGATCATACTTGATTGGAACAAAATCGATAGTTCACACAGATCATGCGGCTATCAAATATCTTTTTGATAAGAAGGATGCGAAACCAAGGTTGATTAGGTGGATTCTCTTATTGCAAGAGTTCGATGTGGAAATTAGGGACTGAAAGGGATGTGAGAATGTGGTGGCACACCACTTGTCTAGGATTGAAAATCAAGAGGAGGCGAAAGGAGGCACAAAATTGATAAAGGAATAATTTCCAGATTAACGGTTACTCATGGTAGAGGCGAAATTCCCGTGGTATGCGGATTTTGTCAACTATTTGGATGCGAGAATTTTGCCTCCAAATTTATCGTCACACCAGAAGAAGAAGTTCTTCCACGATGTCAAGTTCTATATGTGGGACGACCCGCTACTCTTTAAGAGGTGCGCGGACAAAATCATCAGAAGATGCGTACCTCAAGAAGAATGAGAGGGAGTCCTACAACAATGTCATTTCTCACCCTCTGGAGGACATTTTGGTCCGACTCGCACGGCGGCGAACGTATTGCAAAGTGGGCTATACTGGCCCACTCTATTTAATGATTGTTATTTGTATGTGCAACAATGTGACAGGTGTCAGCGGATGGGAAACATTTCCAGGAGACACGAGATGCCGATGACAAATGTAATAGAAGTTGAATTGTTCGATGTGTGAGGAATCGATTTTATGGGCCCATTTCCATCATCATCGGGCTATCAATATATTCTACTTGCGATGGAGTATGTGTCCCGTTGGGTAGAGGCGATTCTTCACAAACAAATGACGCCCAAGTTGTGATGCAGTTCCTAAAGAAAAATATATTTACCCGATTCGAAACTTCAACAGCTTTAATTAGTGATGGAGGGTCGCATTTTGTAAATAAATTGATGAGCAACTTATTGGCAAAATATGGGGTGAAGCATAAAGTTGCATTGGCATATCATCCGAAAGCCAATGGGAAGCCGAAGTGGCCAACCGTGAGATCAAACAGATTCTTGAGAAGACGGTGAACATCAACCGAAAGGATTGGGCATTGAAATTAGATGATGCTCTATGGGCATACCGGACAACCTATAAAACACCGTTGGGTACATCACCGTATCAACTCGTTTTCGGGAAATCGTGCCACTTGTCGGTAGAGTTGCAGCACAAGGCATTTTGGGCGGTCAAGAAACTAAATCTGGATTTTAAAAAGGCCGGTGAAGAGAGGTTGCTCCATTTAAATGAGATGGAAGAGTTTCGGGATGAAGCTTACGAAAATTCCCGAATTTACAAAGAAAGAACCAAAAGATGGCATGACAAAATGATAAAAAAACGAGAGTTTTTACCAGGGGAACCAGTCCTCTTGTACAATTCAGGCCTTAAACATTTCCCTGGAAAACTCAAATCTAGGTGGTCGGGGCCATTCGTGATAAAGAAGGTATTGAATCCTCCCGGAGTCGTGGAATTGTTAACAAAAGAGACGTTCATGGTAAATGGCCAGAGGATTAAGCATTACTTCCACTGAGGTAACCAAGAGAAGGTGACATCCATCACCTTGCGAGACCCGTGATGGAACGAAAACAGGCGTCAAGCTAAAGACGTTAAATATAGCGCTTGTTGGGAGGCAACCCAACGGGTTTTGGTGTGGATTTCATTTTTTTTATGTGTGTGTTTCTTTTAATTTTGTTTCATTTTTGTGTGTGTAAGAAAAAAAAAATTTCGAAAAAACCTGAGTATTGCTGTACAGGGACGCACGGGTTGCCCGTGCTTGTACGCACCACCCGTGCGTGCCTGGAGAGGGAACAACTGGAGCTATGGCATTACGCACGGGTAGCCCGTGTGCCCACGCACGACCCGTGCGTACCTGGAGAAAATAAGTTCTGTCCCTATGGCATTACGCACGGGTAACCCGTGCGCCCACGCACGACCCGTGCGTCTTCACGCTGAGAGATAAATTGGGTCTGGGCAAACTCTGTCCTTCATTTTCAAACACCCCAAGCTCACGAAAAAAATCGCCCCTCTCCCACACATTGCTCAAAGTTCTAATTTTTCTTACAAATTCTTTCACATAATCCATACTCTCATCATAGTACACTAACACTTTGCATCAAATTCGAGTTTGGATTGAAGAATTGGTTGAAAGGCACCTAGGGTTCCAAGTTCACCCATTTTAATAAATTTCGAGAATTCCGGTAAGAACTTCGTTTTTTCTTGTGAATTTCTGGTGAATTATGTATTGGGGATTATGTTGGGTGCTTGCTTTGATATTTTTGCTATGCTTTGGATGATTTCTTCTTTAAGGCAATTTATCAAACACCTTGTGAGCATGTGAATTGACACCTATTTGGATGAATTGATGATGAATTGGGCATGAGCTTTAATTATTGAGGCTTTTAGATAATGATTCTCTATATTTTCCATATTAGTTGATTGTTTGGAGCTTAATTGATCGGTCAAATTGATGTATGAGAATCATTATACCCCATTTAACTTGTTTGCCTACATTCATCATACTTGTGCTTGCACTTGGTTTATTTTGGGTTGCTAATACATGTTATTCCAGGTACCCATTCACAGGTAATGGCGGATAGACGGAACCCTCAAGGAAGGAGACGACGTCCCAGGGCGGAACCACCACAAGAAGTACAACCCAATAGCCCTGCGGCCTATGGAGTCGTACTAACAAATGCGGATGCCCTAGAGCGATGGAATAAGCTGGTCGTCCGAACGATGGCTCCCTCAAAGTACGCCGACGACTATTGTACCCAACTTCTTGGGATACAAGACGACGTGTGGTGGTTATTCGCAAGGATCGGTTAGACAAATTTTATGGGGAGAAAATGGCCTAGTTACAAGAAATTCACACTCGAATTCTTGAGCACAGTGAAAATGATTAAAGATATAGGTAACGAGGTCATTGGAACGCAATTTTAGTTGGGGAATGTGCAGCGACAATTATCCACAGAACCGTTGAATGCCATATTTGTGGTTCCCACTGACGCGCCCTTCCGACCAGCATACCGATATAACCAAATTGATTTTTGGCGCTTGTTAGTCCAAACGCCGGAAATGGGTCCCATGCTCTACGAGGCCCGCACTGCAAAATCTTCTTGGATCTGGAATCCGATATATACAGCGGGTTACGTCAGCCTCGGTTTTTGCGAGAGAAAATATTGGGGGAATGACGGTTAGAGAGTTATATTTATTATGGTGTATGTTGACGAGTACACCCTACAACACGACCGCATATTTCATTGAACCGGTGGACCATTTAGCAAAGCTGGGATGTGGTGCTATTTCTATAGGGGGTCTGATTACCCCTTGCCCGACATTTCAATGTTGATTTTCGAGGCTTGGAGCCTATACCGGGCAGCACTCGGGTCAACATATCATCTTTGCACCATATGAAATTTACTGCAAATGAAGATGGTATGTTATTTCTCAGCAGCTGTGACGGGTGATGTATTTCCATTACCTAACCCGAGATACACCACTGTAAATACCCTTGAGGACACTATCAATTTCCTGCTTAACTCTGAAGCACATATCAGAGTTATTGATGCTATCAATGCAAGGAAGAGGCGACGAGTTGAAGGCTTCCCGGATGTAGAGGATATGGTGACGGAAGAAGAAGAGCTAAATAGACAAGAAATGGGAATGGAACCTCATCACCCTCAACTCGGGTATGACATTCCCAAGCCCTCACAGGGAGGAGAACACCCTAGACCATCACATAGCGGGGATCATCCCTGAACTTCTTATGGTGGCGAGTCCCAACGCGGAAATGAATTTCATGACATGATTTATGCATTTGGGGAGGACTTGCGACATCAAGGGGAGGAGTTGCGGCAACAAAGGAAAGACTTGCAGCAACATCAAGATGATTTCCGTGCATTCCGGGTGGACTACGATCGGAGGACCTTGGAACTAGAACAAAGATATTTAACCCAGGAGTAGAGGTGTGCGGTCCAAGAGGAGAGATATGCGGCCCAGGAATGAAGGGAATTGCATACGTGGCAAATGATACAACAGATACAAATGTGGCACATCTCACAAGGCCACTTCCCGCCGCCACCTCCACAGTGACTCAAGTATATTTCCACTTTTCATTATTGAAATTCTATTTTTCCCCTTCAGGACAATATAATTTCATTCAAGTTTGGGGGGAGAAGTAGTATTTTAATATATGAAAAGTGTGGATAAAAAAAATAATAATAATATCTTGCATTTTTTTGTGTGTTTTTCATATAGTTGCATAAAGAGCATTTTAGGTTGCATTTGCATTATAAGCACGTTTACGGCTTTAGCACGTTTATTGCTTTCATAGATGTTAGAGAGTGAGTTGACCGGGCATGATGCAACTTGATGTTTGTGTGTTACTGAAAATTTGTATTGTTGGGATTGGATGTTGAGTATGAGTTGATTGAGCCATGAATAGATAATATTGAGCATGTGGATATTGAGAACATGGTTTGATGCTTTGAATTGCGTATTTACAAGCCTGTGAGCTTTTGAGCTTTTACTGCTTCTATTTTCTTGCAGTCTTGTTTGTGATTTGAGTGTATCATTCATGTTGTTAGAATTCTAGAACTTGCTCTGGTATTTCTGTCAAGGCCACATGTTGTATGCGAATTGTGAATATGATTAAAGGTTGTCTTTGTTAGCCTTTCAAGCCTTTTTGCTTACCTAACGTTGTTGAAATTCCTAGTTAGCCAATTTGAGCCTATTGCCCATTTCTTTGATAAGCCACAAATTCAAGCCTTAACTTGATATATTTGTTACCCTACACTCGAGCGTATAGCATTGAGTAAAGGGAGTGAATGAGGTTGAATGAGTAGGAATTGAAAAGTTGGATAATTGGGCAAAGTCGGTTGATGGGAACAAAAGAGGAAGAAAAGGAGTTGAAAAGAGATGTTTAAAATTCACAAAAGAGTTGGAAAAAAAATCGACGTTATGATGTGAGTTTTCATTGAATGAACTTTGAGGCTAAAAATTGTAATGTGAGGTGGAAATGCTTATAAAGAAAAGGGGATGAAGATAGGGAGAATTGATGAAAATGAGAGAAGAATTTAAGAGCATATTGAGCTTTAATGTAGATGATCTATATGTTCATTGGTCTATACGCTCAAGTTTGAGTCACTCTATCTATATTTTCCTACCCTAACCAAAGAGCCTTCATTACAACCAAAATAAAAAGTCCTTTTTGATTCACAAGTTGCATACACTCTAGTGGCGGAGATATGAGACAATTTGCAAGCTTATGGTAATTCTGCAACATTGATTTAATTGGAGTGTAAACACGTCATATATTCATGTGAGCTGAGAGCATACACTTGATCTTGAGAGATGTGATTCAGAGCATTTACCATGTTTTATTTGATATGTGCTCCATGATTAGATATTTGAGGCTTGATTGATTTGTTGCTTGACACTCATGTTGAACAATATGGATTTTCTTTTGGAGTCTTTGTGTGCGCCATCTTTCATTGCTCCTCATTGCGTGCCTTATCTCATTTTCAAAATTGTTGATCGGGACGGTCAACAGTTTAAGTTTGGGGGGTTTTGATAGGTGTGAGTTTTCCATGTATTTTTAGGTATAATTATGAAATGGTGTTTAGATATGCATAAACTCATATGAAATGGTTCGTATTCACTCTTTGTGGGAAAGATATTATGCTTTGCTCGTTTTGTAGGAATTTAATGATATTTGAAGTAATTTGGATACAAATACGAGCATCGCGAAGTAGAAACACCAAGAATCGAGTGAACGTACGAGATTAGAAGCCACAATGAGAAGAAGTTGAACAAATAAGGCTAAAATAGAGAACGCACGGGTAGGGCGCGTGCCTGGGCACGACCCGTGCATCCCTGGGAAGGAAATAATGTGATTACAACAAGTCGCACGGGTAGCCCGTGCGTACACGCATGATGTAGGTCCCAAGGGGTGTAAGTGTAAGGTTTAGAAGGGGGGGGTTGAATAAACCTTACCAAATTTTCGATTTAGGCCTTTTAAATCTACTGAGTTCTACATACCGTGTCCTTGATGGATGATCGAATCAGTCCCTCAAGAGAGTTAATCTCTCAACGACTCAAATTGAGCCATTAATAGAGTAACTCACCGTTATATAATTTGACTCACCATTGTGGTTTTGTTTTCATTGAAGACTTAACACCCTTAAGTTTGATTAAGCAAGTTTTTCACGACTTGATTTAGTACTTATAGATTATCAAATGGATAGCAAATTTATCACAGATATAAGCAATTAAAAGTGCGAAATTTAAATGCTTTGAAATGTAAATGACACAAGAAAGTTTTTATAGAGGTTCGAAGATGGGGTAATTCTTCTACTCCTCTCTTCTCCAACTCCCGGAGGAATCCACTAAGTAATGATCGGTTTACAAAGTGGTAACAGTCCGAGATGCAAGTCTTGATCACAACAAATGACTTGATCCTTTGGGACTCGGGCCTGAGACGCCTTGATCACTCACCGGCTTCTCGACGACTCGAAACCTTCTTCACAGGCAGTGCCTTTTACTCAGACTCACTTGCTCAAGCTCTTTGGATTTGATCACGAAGCCCTCCAAAAGCTTAAGACTTGGTTCACCTTGAACCTTTCTACAATCCTTCTTGGAATGTAGACCCCTTTGTTTTCGATATTTTCCTCTTCAACTCCATTGAAGTTCTCTTTCCTTCACGGTAAGTGTTGGATTGATGTACTTGAGATGTAGGCTTGAGGATGGAGAATGTTTGATTATTGATAAGCTTGTATATCTCACGTGTGTCATTCATCCACGCATCATCCTTCTCAATCAAACTCCTCGGCCTTTTATAGTGAACTTTCAAAAATTTGCCCGTTGAAGAGATAGGCTCATTTTTGAAAATCACTTTGCGATCGTTGGTGTGCGCTTCTTGGAATTGCCATTTCCTCGTATGAAATGTTTTATCACCTTTTTCGAGTTCGACACGGTGTAGTGCTTCCCATTGGTTCATTTCTTTTGCACGCTTTCGGGACCGAGCACTCCAAGAAAGGTAGTATGGAGATATTACTTGTTTAAGTAAATCTCTTGATTTACGTAACAAATCGGTTCTTTTCGATTATCTCGACTTGACTGCATTTCCTCGCTTTCCCCGGGTGACTTAGAGTCGACTTCCAATCATTGGATGACTCTTCATCACTTCACTTGAGACTTGGCTTCTCTTGAGTTGACTTGACTGATGTTCCACTCACCAGCATCTCACCGCTTTTCTTCTTGATCGAGTTCTGTCATTTTCTTTGTTGTACTCAAATGTCTCACATCTCCGAGTTTTCCTTCAAGCCTTCGATTGTCTTCTTGCAAGTTGGAGCGTAGTGACTTAACTCGGCTTGCGGCTCTAATTGTTACAATACATTTCAAAGCAAGAATTGGGAGCCAACTTTCTATTCTAAGTTTTACATGGCATTCATCAAAATCTAAACAATAGAATTCCTAACAATTTCCCCCTTTTGATGATGCCAAAACTTAAATCATACAAAGATGCAAATAACACAGATACATACAGATAGTGTATTGACATAGAATGTATGCGCATAATCAATCTTTTTATTGATCATATCATTCTTGTACTTAACACAATCAAGTTTACAAGGTGTATCGGGGTATGAAAAAATTTGCACTATTACGAAGACTTACATTGTATGTATTTACATATAAAATACACGAAGGGTTGACAAAGAACACTTCATCTCCTTTTGTCATCTCCTTCTTTCATCTTGATCGGCATCTCGCTTCTCTTCTTCTCTTCTTCTCGTCATCACCGCCTTCTTTTTCTTCTCATATGCCTTCCTGGCAGCGGCTTCATCTTTCCTTATTCTTTCCCCGTCTCTCCCGCCATAGCCGAGTTTGTCTCTTGTTTTCTTCTTCTATCCTTTTTGCATACTCGGCGTTGGTTTTAGCCACTTGCAAGTTCGCCACATGGTCAAGCCCAGCCCAAGAGATCCCTCCTTTCTTTCCCCGGATCTACGTATTCAATATTCTTGGGCGAGGCCTAGTCCAAGCTTCTTCCTCCATCACGCTTCTTCCTCTACCTCTCCTGGGCGTATCTTGTCTTGGGGCCTTCTTCTTTCCAAACAGTGCCAGTGGAGTGACCAGCAGAGTGATCACCGGTTGTCTCATTGTCAGCCGGCTTCTTCACATAATGTGAGACCCTTTTCCCAAGACAGTCCCAAGCTTGAGCCAAGGACATATTTGCAAAATAACCTTCGATTCGAGCGTTTTGAATTCGTCAACGATCTTGGCTCTGTCCCGACATCCGAAATGGCATACGTGTCTCTCGCCAACCGGAATGCCTCCGTTTCTTTCAAAATGTTCATCACCCTGGCATCCATTCTTCCTTCCACCTCCTTCATCCCTCGCTTCAATTTCTTTTCTCTTCTCCATAGATACAAAGAGTGTTGGAGTGGCAGAGTCACGGGGAGTTTGTCGCTTATAATGTCACCGTGATGACCCTGTTGGGGGTTTGTGCAATCATCAAGGTCATATTCTTTGATCCTTCCCCCTCACAGATTTTCCTTTCTTCGCTTCAAAATTTCCTCACCGATTTTCCTTCTCACTGCTCCCTTGTCACCGCTCCTTTCTTTTCTTTTGAGATTTTTGCTTTAAGGTATTCCTCTTCCCCCTTTTTGGCATCATCAAAGGATAGAGGAACCCCAGGGAACATCTTTGGCAAGCATGAAGTCGAGTCTCGATGGTTGAATTTTGCTTCAAGTCTCGTGCGTTGTATCTTTGCACGGAATTGAGCATCGAGTAGCGTTGGATTCTCAAAATCGCTTCATCTCAGCCATGAGAAGGCTGAATTTTCTTGTCATGTGTTCTTCCAAACGCTGTATATCATTTGCATTTCGCTCACGCAGCGCCTTGATCTCGGCGGTGAGCTTCGTGCATATGTTCAATGTGTTCCCCGCACCGTTTTTGCATCAACATTTTCGACTCTCCACACCAAAGCTGACTTTTTTGAATAATTGTCCAAGTATCTCACCTGTTCCACACGCATTGATTCTTCTTTGTTGCCACCATTCCCTTACCCTAACTATGATGCCTCTCAAGTCACCGTAAGGTTGGCATCTCCGTTGTCCAGCGCATATCCAAGGAGGCCCGATGCCTCTCAATCTTTTCAACTTGAAAAGAGTGCCTTGAACACTTCGTCTTTCACCGATTCTTCATTGCGGTGATGGCCATACAAATCGAAATCGAAATCGGCCGGAACAATGGTGCCTGAGTGAAAAACAGAGTCGGTCCGTGATAGCGTGCTTGCTCATTTTCCGACTCTTCGTGGAGTTCTCGTATCTCCAAAGTGAGAAAGGGAAAGATTCTCAAAGGATTCATCACCACCATCCGGGATTTGTTCGATGATAAGCGGTGGGCGTGAAGTTCTTTTGGGAATCGATCCACCGTAGCTTGAGGAGCCGGAGCGATGATCGCCGGTTCAAATGGGTTTTGTGGTGCGAAGAGACTCGGCTTGCCGAGCCTCAACAGTCTTAACAACCGTTGGTCTCAAATGATTTCTCCTTTTGAGTAGACGGTCCTCGGCCTTATCGGAAGCGTCATCGGACGATGATGAGATTTCCATTGGTGGCTCATCATCAAAATTAAAGGTCCTGACGAGTAGTCTTGGGATCGACTTGCTCGTGCCTGGAACATCCGCACTGAGTCTTTTGGATTTGTCATGGGGTTGACTCAGCTTCTTCTTCGCCTTCCGATCCCGAAAGGTGACATCGGGGTTGTCCTGGGAATCATGAAGTCTGCGCCGATCTCCTTCTCGGATGGATCGATGGTTGCGGGAGGGATGTTCTCTACTTCACTGTGTTACCCCTGGAAGTCTCAACCTCCCGTGGGCCTTCATTTCCTCCAGCAGTCTCTCTTCATCTGCGAGGCCTGCCTTCCCTTTCGACGATGTCACCTTTGTCTTAGGGTCTTCTGATGGCATCCATTGGAGTCTCAACCCCATGGATTGCGCTTTCATCGCCTGCAGTGTTAACTCCTGTACATTCCTTCCTCGTGCCTCGATCGCATCGCGCGTCATTAGCCTTCGTTTGTTGGCACCTCACCAGAGACAGCATCTCAATCGCCTGAGCTTCGTTGGTGGCAACTTGCTTTGTTCTTCTTGTGTTTGAGTGTCTTTTGCTTCGCCTCCTACATTCTTTGTGGAGTCATCTGCAAGATCCTCCGACCTTGCCGCAGCCGGAGGAGTTTCCCCCCGGGCGCATCACCCGAGTGACTTGGAGTGGGGTTACTCGTCTCCAAACTCCCCGGCCGTTGCAATTGATGGTTCAGTAGTTGGGGCGGTGGTGGCACACCTTCAATAGGGGTTGGCTCGACCGGGTCCCCACTAGCCCGCTTCATCGCCACCTTCCTTATCGCTTTCTTCGTGTGTGAGGGAAGTGGTAGCGGCAGAACATCGGTGGCTATTTGCTTTGAACCACTCCCATTGGATCGATTTCATGTGTTCGAGGACTCTCCTGTCCCTCCATCGGTCTTTGCTCGTGAAGGATTCTTGATTCATGCAATGCTTGCTGATCCGCAATTCTTTCGTGGCGGCAAGACATTCTCGTGTTCCTCATCACTTTCGGAGAAGACATCAAGGAGAGGATGGAAGTGTTACATCTTTCTCACGAGATAGGGCGTACTTGCCTTTTCGCGTCTTCGCTTCTTCAACTTGCTTTTCTCTCTCCTTGTCCTTGTAGATCTGCGAATATCCATGCGCTTGTCTTCATCTAGAGCCGAGCACAAAGATAATCCGAGGAAATTTAGCGCCTCTTCTTCTTCTATGAATTCGTGCCGTTGGAACTGCTTCCCGACCGCTTTCGGCTTCCATTTTCTCCACTCACGCACGATTTTGGATGTCGGGTAAGGTGGAGATAGGATCATTACATCACTATCTCGCTTGGGTTTGAGTTCTTCTTGAGTTTCAAATTGTATGAACTACAAATTTGTCTTGGGTTGCCTCTCTGCCGATCACCTTCAATGACTTGGCTGTTTTTCATCAATTAAATCTGAGACTCTACTTCTCCAAGAGTCTCCGTATCTGTGCTAGGCCGAGTAGCCGACTCACCGGTTTCTCTTGTTCGGTGCCGCTGACGAGTCTTCTTCGTCTCCCTGGTTTGTACCAGGGAATTTAGTTCGGGCGGTGTCCTCTCGAGTCTTATCTTGGTGGGGCCGTGCTTGTGTTTGTTTCGAGGAGCCGGCCGTCTAGGCTTGTCGGTTCTCCTCTTTTTGACGATCGAGAAGGAATTTGTGAGTCCTTCTCGACCGCCGCAGGGGCAGGTGACACGGCCGCTGGGCGGTGACTCTGCAGGGGCGGGTGACTCTGCTGCGGGGCGAGCATGTTTGTTTTCTTTCTTTGCTGCAGGGGCGTGATTTTTTGGTAGCTGCAGGGCAGCTTTCTTCTTGGTTGGAGAGGAAGCAATGTGTCTTGGGTCACCGATTCCCCTCACCGGTGTCGCTCTCTTGGCGTACGCACGCTTCGAGCACCGAGAGATTAGCTCAACATCCTCTTGTTAACATGGAAGGCCTTCCCATGTCTAAGAGGTACTCCTTTCACCTCCAATAGCCTGCCAATCACCAGGCCATATCCCGAGAGATCCTCCAAATGACCCACCTTCTTTGAAGGACTTGTTCCCCACACGTTAAAGCAGAGTCTGGCCGAGATAAACTCAAATTTCTTTATCTTCTTTTCTTCGATTATTGCAGCCATCACAATCAATTTTGCCTTTGACAGATTGGTCAAAGCTCGCCAAATTTGATGTCGATACACTTGGCAACAATATCCAACAATTTGTGATAGTCCTCCTTCAAATAGCTCTTGTTTTTGCTTGTCAGTGTATATTATTTTGTCAAAGAACGCCGGACTTGGCTATTTCTTTCCATGCGTCGCCCAAGTTTACATCACCTCTTTGATTTCGGATGCTCCTCTCACGGTAGTGAGCAATATTCACCAAATCCTTGGCCGTGATAGTCACCGCTTCCCCCGTGAATGCATGACTTGATTCCTTCATCGTGAATCTCAAAGCATTCACGTAGAATTGTGCGACCTCCTCCACATAGGTCATAGGATACTCCAGTGTTAGAAACGGTTTCGATCCCCGACGTTTCTAACTTCTCCGCGATTTTCTTCACCAGGGTGTCGTCGGACCCCTGCTTCACCATTATTCGAAATCCACTACGAACCGGTGTGGATTTGTTTTCCCAACTTGGTAAAGTTATACGTTGGTGCCATTTCTCGAAATAATTTCAAGGAAAAATTCGAAATTTGATTTGAAGATTGATAGGGTTTTGAGAGTATTTGCCTTTGCTTTTTGAGAGAGAGATTGAACAGTTTTTAGAAGTGTGAGAGAGAAACGGACGAAAAATGGTTTAAATATGGTTTATGAAAGGACGCGTGCGGCGGTTTTGAATCGTGATCGAAATCAACGACTTGGATTTCGCGACGATATTGAGCGATTCATGTCTCGTATTTAATGCGCAAAGATTTATATCCAATCATAGGCTTTGTGTGCGGCTTTTATGTCCGTACACATCATCATTATGTCGACGTGTCTCTTAAAACATTCCCGCTTAGTCAAAAACGATCGCGTTTTTGTCTCTTTGCTCATAAGTTATTCAGATTATCTCTTAGCCGATTTAACTCGCTTCTCACATTTCTCTTAGTGACTCAAATATCACCGACTTGACTTGGTATAGCCGACTTTTCCGATCTTGATTTATTGAGCTAATTTTTGTTTTCACTCTTTTTCACCTTCTTTCTGTTCCATTTCGTTTCTTTGACTCTTCTCGTGTTTCCACTTAGCTCAATTAGCCCCAACTCATGTTTGAGTTCTTCAAATCTTGACTCACATAATGGTTTTGTGAAGATGTCGGCTAGTTGTTTGTCGGTTGAGATATATTCCAAGATAATGTCCTTCTTTTCAACATGATCTCTTATGAAATGATATCCGACATCTATATGTTTTGTTCTTGAGTGCAACACAGGATTTTGAGTGATTGCAATTGCACTTGTGTTATCACACATGATTGGAATTTCTTTTTCTTCAACTTCATAATCTCTCAATCATTGTCTCATCCATAGGACTTGGGCACAACAGTTTGCCGCCAGCCTATGTATTCTCGCCTCACCGTAGAAAGTGGCTATTGAGTTTTGCTTCTTGCTAAACCAGAAATTAACTGCTTTCCAAGCATTTGACATGTGCCTCAAGTACTTTTCTCTGTCCCACTCGCATCCAAAGATAGTCGTAGTCCGAATAGCCAATTAGCTTGAATCCACCTTCCTTTGGATACCATAGCCCTACTTCTTGATTTCCTTTTAAGTATCTCAATATTCTCTTAGTCCGCAATCATATGGCTCTCTTTTGGAGCAGATTGAAATCTTGCACATACACCTACAAAGAAAGGTGATGTCCGCCTGCTAGCCGTGAGATAGAGCAGTTGATCCAATAAGTGCTCAGATCTTGTTTGATCTACAGCTTGCCATCCGCATCCATGTCCATTTTGACGATGTGTTCATTGGTATTTTTACGAAGACTTCTCCTCCATACCAAATCTCTTCATTAAATCTCTCGTGTATTTTGTTTGGCTTATGAAGGTTCCATCCTTCACTGTTTCACTTGAAGTCCAAGGAAGAATGTCGCTCTCCCATCATGCTCATTTCAAATTTACTTTGCATGAGGTTTGAGAATTTTTCACACAGCTCTTTGTTAGTGGATCCAAAAATGATGTCATCCACATATATTTGAACAAGCAAACTCTTTCTTGTCTTGAATTCTGAAAAGTGTTCTATCTACTTTTCCTTTAGTGAATCCATTTTCGCTTAGGAATTGTGACAGGTATCATACCATGCTCGGGTGTCTGTTTCAATCCATACAGGCTTTCTTGAGTTTGTACACTTTGTCTCCAAGAGTCTTCTCGCTCAAATCCTGGAGGTTGTTCAACATACACTTCTTCTTCCAATAATCCATTTAGGAATGCACTTTTTACATCCATTTGATATACAATGAAGTTTTTGTGAGTCGCATAGGCAAGAAACATCCTTATAGCTTCCAATCTTGCTACAGAGCAAATGTTTCATCAAAATCTATTCCTTCTTCTTGGCAATATCCTTTGGCTACCAATCTTGCTTTGTTTCTTACCACGTAACCTTCCTCGTTCATCTTATTTCTGAATACCCATTTGGTTCCAATAACATTTTGATGTATGGGTCTTTGTACTAATTCCCATACTTTATTTCTCTCAAACTCGATTCACTCTTCTTGCATAGCTTGAATCCAATGTGTGTCATCCAATGCTTGTGACATATCTTTGGGGCTCTATTCTGCGAGATGAAGCATGTGAACATTGCTTCTTGTTGAGTTCGATCTTGTCTTGACACCTTCTCTCATGTCTCCAATGACAAGATCCGGTGGATGGTCTCTCGGCCATCTTACGCCAGGTTGAAGTAAGTTAGCCGGATTCACTTGACTTACCGTGTTCTTTGTGGGTCGCTCTCTCGTGATCACTCAAATGCAGATTTTCCAAATTGTTTTGAGATTCAAATTATCTCATCTTCTTCAATTGATAATCCCCGCCTACCTTCAAAGATAGGGATTCTTCTCTCGTGAGATTGGATGTTTCACCTTATCACCGACTCTTCAATGTCTTTTCCATTTATGTTTGGCTCATCGAATACTACATGAATGGATTCTTCTATAACCATAGTTCTTTTGTTGAGTATTCTCAGAGGCTTTGCTTTCACCGAGTATCCTAAGAAGATACCCTCATCGCCTTTAGCATCAAAAGCCTTTAGGTTGTCTTTGCCATTATTGTGGATGAAGCATTTACATCCAAATATCCTGAAATATGCAACATTTGGTTTTCTTCCACCCGGATCTCATAGGGAGTCTTTGTCACCGCCTATTTATCATACATCCGTTTTGGGTGTAGCAAGTCGTGTTGATTGCTTCACCCAAAATCTTTTTGTAACCCCGCTTGACCTAATATGGTCCTTTTTGCTTCCTTGAGAGTTCTTCGTTTCCTTCTTTCGCAACTCCATTTTGTTGTGGAGTCCTTGCACCGGTGATAGTTCATGACCAATACCATTCTCAATACAAGATCGAGTTATTATTCCATTGACAAACTCGAGCCTTCTATCCGATCTTATTTTGATAATGGTTTGACTCTTCTCATTTTGTATTCTCTTCATCACCGTGGGTAGCTTTTGTAGAGTTTCTTTCTTCTTGCACATGAATATTGTCCATGTATATCTTGAGTAGTCATCTACTACCACCAAGGTGTATTTCTTTCCACTTATGCTTGCTTTGGTTCCACTTTGGGCCAAATAGATCCATATGAAGCGGATGCAATATTCTTGTTGAGAATGGGCATGTCTTTTCTTTGAATGACGACTTGATTTGTTTTCCTTCCGACATGCATCACATATACTTTCCTTCTTGTATACGAGTCCGGAAGTCCTTCTACAAGATGACTTCTTGCTAGCTTATTAATTGTTTTGAAGTTCGTGTGACTCACTTTTTTGTGCCATAATAACTTGATTCAAAGGTGCTTTTTGCTAGTAGACAGTCTTTGGGTGTTGCAAAATGACCAATCCACTACATACATATTTTTCTGTCTACATCCTTGCAAAGACAACTTCATTAGATCCAATATTTTTGATTTGGCATATTCCCATATTGAATCCAACATTGTAGCCCTTGTCGCAGAGTTGATCGATGCTTAGTAAATTGAAGTTTAGTCCTTCAACATATGCAACATCCGTGATTTCTAAACCATTCCTTTTGATGGATCCAAAGGCTCTTATTTCACCAGAGCTTCATTTCCTCCAAATATGACTTTTGCTCCTTTGACTTCCTTGAATTTTGACAGATTTCTTTATTTCCTGTCATGTGTCCGGAATGACCACCGTCCATGTACCAGGTTCCTTGGCACTCACTGCCTTGAACCCGCAATCAAGGAAATTAAGTTTTAGGTACCCATTCTTGTCCGGGTCCCGAGGGGTTAGAATTATAAGATGATCCAACCAACCTATAGCCAAATGATTTGACTCTAAGAGGTTGCCATCTATCGGTGCCATAATTATAATCAATCCTGGCAAATTGCTTGGGGAGTCTAGTTCATACAAATTGCCTCTTTTGTCTCGTATGCCTGCATATGTGTTTTAGCAATTGCCTTTCTTGGGTAATTGTGGTGTCTTTGAGTGTAGTGCCTAGGTGCATATGTGTCTTTGATGAAAGCTCTTATGCTTTTGGAATGGCCTTTGTTGAGTTCTAGGCCTTTGCCATTTGGGCTTGTATTCCATAAGTCTAGCCGGTAGTTCACATTATTCCAAATCGGCTTGCTTGGATATTTTCTACCATTCCCATCATATGTATTTCTTCTATGAGTTTTCTGGGATTTTTGGTAGCTCGCTTCTTCTTTACAGAGTACTTTTCTGTTTGGAGTCTCATTGAGGACTCGGCCGAATCTCTTCTCACTGTCCTTTCAAAGACTCTCAATCGGCCGTTTTCCTTTTCCTTTGTAACCAAGGCCAGTTTGCTTAAGATTGTGCTTTGATTGAAAGTGTGTGCATCATTTAGAGTTTTGGATTTTTCGGACTCTTCATGACTTGAAGATCCTTTTTCCAAAATTACTCTTGAGGTTTGACATGGCACAAAGGAATTAAATCCTAAGCCTGTCTTGTCTCCACATTCTCTTTGACTCATAATAAGATCATCCAATGATTTAGATGCCTTAGTGAATGAGGCAATAACATTTTTGAGGTCATTCTCCTCTTTTCTATAGCAGCAATTTCTGCTATTAATTTAGCATTTTCACTTTTTAAACTTTTATTCTCATCACTATTTGACTTAGAGTACTCACTCCTTAGTCACTTTGAGTTTTGATTTTTGAGTAGGTCTGTTTTCCTCATTCAATAGTGTGTGTGAGGTTTTAATGTGCTCAAAATCTTTCATCATTTTGCCTAATGAATCATAAAGATCGATGGGTGATGAAGTGTGTGTGTCATGCGCTCACTATCACTAGTGTCCGAGCTTGTTGAGTTAGATTGTACCTCATCTTCTTGATCTTGTTCTTTGGCCATTAAGCGGATCAAAGCTTCTTCTTCGAGTCACTTGAATAGTCGCCACCGCTTCTCTCGAGTCACCGTCTCTCTTGACTTGGCTGCCTCAAAGAATCTCTGCAGCCCATCATTGCCTTTTTTTTCTTCTTTGTCTTCTTTCTCCTCAAGACCTTTCTTTCTTCTTCGTTTCGTACTTGTTGACTACAGGATATGAGCAAAAATGGCATAGTGACCTGGTTGTCTACAATTCCAACATAGATATTCAGCCTTTTGATCACTCTTTTCTATTCTTGAGTTGTCACCCTTTGATACTCAACTTGTTGATGATCTTCTTTTGGTTGGCCTATCATCTCTTGATTTGGAGGGAGCCGAGTGTCTTCTCGGAGGATTCACCCTTTCCTCTCTTGTAGTTCTTGTTAAAGAACTTGTTAAATCTTTTAACCATTAGGGCTATTTCTTCTCGGTCAATTGCTTCTTTGACCTCGCTCTCCTTCCGTCTTTGACAACTAGAGCAAATTGTTTTGGGTACAATGCCTCTTCCTGGTCTTTCCTTCTCACTCAAACTCGTAGGCTTTGAGGTCCGAGAATAACTCGTGATTGGATGTCTTTGATAGGTCCATGGAGTGTCTCAATGCCATGACCTTCATTTCCCATTCACCGAAGACTTTTTAGGATCTTCATACACATTTCCTTTTGTGTATATTCCTTTCCAAGTGTAGACAGCTCATTTGTGATTTCTCGTAATCGAGCGTCTAGTTGGTCCAGGTTCTCTCCTGAGATCATTTTGAAATTTTCAAACTTCAGATACGACCATCGATAATTTGTTTTCTTTGATTTGCTCACAACCTTCACAAATCAAAGTCAACTTGTCCCAGATTTCCTTAGCCGTTTTGCAAGATTTGACTTTGTTGAACATGGCTTTATCCAAGGTTTTGTAAAGAATGTCCTTGGCTACATTGTCCAGGTTGTATCTTTTTCTCATCATTTGTCCACTCGCTCTTGGTTTTTCAACCATGACTGGTCCGGTGTCTTCATCTTCTTCCCCTTCACCGCAACTCTTCGTGATACAAATTGTGTTCACCTTTAATATTTGCAGAGGCCCATCTTCTATCACTATCCACATCTCATCATGTAATGTCTTTGATAGATGAGCACATACGAATTTTCCAATCATCAAATTCTTCAATAGTGAACATAGGAATGCGTGTTAGATTTGCTTCCATGATAATAATTTTTAATGATAGAAAAGAGTTTTGAAAGATAAGTACTAAAGCGACTTTTGAAAAGATTGAGATCTAGTTCAAGAACTGGATGGAGGGTTCAATGAACCAACCGCTCTGATACCACTTGTAGGTCCCAAGGGGTGTAAGTGTAAGGTTTAGAAGGGGGTTGAATAAACCTTACCAAATTTTCGATTTAGGCCTTTTAAATCTACAGAGTTCTACACAGATGTGTCCTTGATGGACAAATCGAATCGATCCCTCAAGAGAGTTAATCTCTCAACAGACTTTCAAATGAGTGTTAATAGAGTAACTCAAATTTGCTGGCTATAATTTGACTCACCGTGGTTTTGTTTTCAAAGACTTAACACCCTTAAGTTTGATTAAGCAAGTTTTTACAAACTTGATTTAGTACTTATAGATTATCAAATGGATAGCAAATTTATCAAAGAGATATAAGCAATTAAAAGTGCGTAAATTTAAATGCTTTGAAATGTAAATGACACAAAGAAAGTTTTTATAGAGGTTCAAGATGGGGTAATTCTTCTACTCCTCTCTTCTCCAACTCCCGGAGGAATCCACTAAGTAATGATCAGTTTACAAAGTGGTAATCCCGGATACAAGTCTTGATCACAACAAACCGACTTGATCCTTTGGGACTCGATCCGAGACGCCTTGATCACTCACCGCTTCTCGTGCGACTCGGCCTTTCTTCACAGGCAAACCGCTTTGCTACTACTCACTTGCTCAAGCTCTTTGGATTTGATCACGAAGCCCTCCAAAAGCTTAAGACTTGGTTCACCTTGAACCTTTCTACAATCCTTCTTGGAATGTAGACCCCTTTGTTTTCATTTTTCCTCTTCAACTCGATTGAAGTTCTCTTTCCTTCACAGGTAAGTGTTGGATTGATGTACTTGAGATGTAGGCTTGAGGATTGAGAATGTTTCGATTATTGATAAGCTTGTATATCTCACGTGTGTCATTCATCCACGCATCATCCTTCTCAATCAAACTCCTCGGCCTTTTTATAGTGAACTTTCAAAAATTTGCCTGTTGAAGAGATAGGCTCATTTTTGAAAATCACTTTGCAACAAGTGTGCGCTTCTTGGAATTGCCATTTCCTCGTATGAAATGTTTTATCACCTTTTCGTAGTTCGACACGGTGTAGTGCTTCCCATTGGTTCATTTCTTTTGCACGCTTCGGGATCGAGCACTCCAAGAAAGGTAGTATGGAGATATTACTTGTTTAAGTAAATCTCTTGATTTACGGCAACGGTTCTTTTACGCTATCTCGACTTGACTCGCATTTCCTCGCTTCCCCAGGTGACTTAGAGTCGACTTCCAATCATTGGATGACTCTTCCGTCACTTCACTTGAGACTTGGCTTCTCTTGAGTTGACTTGATCGATGTTCCACTCACCGCATCTCACCGCTTCTTCAATGAGTTCATGTCTCTCTTCTTTTTTGTTGTACTCACCGTCTCACAAAGAAGTTTTCCTTCAAGCCTTCAAATATTGTCTTCTTCTTGCAAGTTGGAGCGTAGTCCGACTTAACTCACTTGGCCACTCTAATTGTTACAATACATTTCAAAGCAAGAATTGGGGAGCCAACTTTCTATTCTAAGTTTTACATGGCATTCATCAAAATCTAAACAATAGAATTCCTAACACATGACCCGTGTGCCACTGAAGAATTGGAAGCTGCCTACGGCAATGCGCACGGGTAACCCGTGCGTGAATGCACAACTCGTGTGCTGGTTGGTGAAAAGCAGGACTTGGCCTACGGCATGACGCACGGGTAACCCGTGCGCCCATGCACGACCCGTGCGTCCCTGCTGTAATGCAGTGTCATGACAGTAATGTGCCCTAAACTTTCTAAAAGGTATATAAGCTCTTTTTGGGGCGCACACCAGGGATATTCCGATATTCTTTGGCTCTAGCACACAAGACAAAGTTCTATTCTTGGAAGAAGACATCAAGGAGACAATCGGGTCACATTGGAGCTTGAGGAACGGAGTTATATCGAGAGATTATCGACTTTCCTAAGTTTTTATTGCTTCTCTTGTAGTTTTAATCTTTCATTTTAGTTTGTCATGGCTTTGAACAATTTGTCTATGAGTTTTTTAGACATCATGTGTAGCTAAACTCTTTAGATTTCTGGGTTTTGGAAGTAGATTAATGAACTCTTGTTGAATGTTTTAATCTTAGTTGAAGTTATTGTCTTGTAGCCTATTTGAGTACTTTGAGCTTATTCTTGTTTTATCACTTGATCAATGATTTAGCATGTTTGATATATTGATTCATAATTCGAGAGATGAGTTTCAATATTAGATCTTGAGTACTTGACACAAATATTTGCATAAATCGAGAGGTTTGTAAATATTTGTGAGGACATTTGATCTTCTAAACTTTTAGGAGTTGAATACCTCATGTTGAGTAGAGATGCTAGCATAGGTATTTCAATCTACATTTTATATGCATCTCAAGAGGGAGGATAAAATACTTTCGTGATCGTCTTATAGGAATATTGATAATAACTTGACTTTGATTAACTCGGACAACAAGAGGGTTATTAATTGAAACCTTAACCCGGGAATCCATTTCATCATCTTGATACTTCTATTATTCTCATTGTCTTAATCTTGTGTTTTTAGTAGTCTTAATTGTCTTAATCTCACAACAATCATCATATTACGACCGTCTAAATAAAAATAAGACTATCTTAGTTCGATGCTTAGCATATTAATTTATTAGTCTCCGTGGCTTGCTACCCTATTCTATAACTTACATCGTACATTTGCGGTGAAGCTAAAAATAAGGCGAACACTCATCCCTCAGCCCAAGTTCTCAATTCTCTTGCTCCACATTTAAGTTTACTTTCTTCTTGTAAATCTCTCGTTTGTAACAGTTGCTCAGTTGCTAAAGTACATAATTTTTCCTTTCCCTTATCTCCAACTGTATCTTCCAAACCTTTTAAAATTGTACATTTCGATGTTTGGGGACCCTCCCATGTCCCCTCTCATAATGATTACAAATACTACATTCTATTCATGGATGATTTTACACATTTTAGTTGGCTATATCCATTAAAGGCCAAGTCAGTTGCTTTCTCCGCCTTTACTGTGTTTAACACCATGATTCAAACACAATTTGATGCCAAAATTAAAATTTTTCGCACAGATAATGGGCATGAATATATTAATTCTCAGTTTGGTTCTTTTTTACAATCCATTGGAGTCATTCATCAAACTTCATGCCCATATACTCCCCAGCAAAATGGGAGAAGTGAAAGAAGACACATGCACTTAATTGAGACTGTTTTGGCCATGTTACATCAAGCTCATCTTCCCTTTTCTTACTGGCTTGAAGCACTTACCACTGCAAATTATGTAATAAATCTATCCTTCAAAATAAATCCTCCTTTGAATGTCTATACAACTCCAAACCAGATTACACATTTCTCAAGCCTTTCGGCTGTTTGTGTTTTCCTTGGTTGCGCCCCTATTGTCGTCATAAATTAGAATTCAGATCTACTCCTTGTATATTTTTGGGCTATTCTGACACTACCAAGGGATATCAGTGCATGAACTTAAAAACACATCATGTTTACATGTCCAGTGCTATTGTGTTCAAGGAGCCAATTTTTCCCTAAACAAATACATCCCCTCATCCTTCCTCAAATTGATCTCCCACCATTCACGCCCTTTCCTCCTTCCTCCACCCTCTCCTCTCCTCCTTTACAATCAAATTCTCCTCGTCCTCTATAATCTCCTGCTTCATCTCCATCTTCACATCCTCCTTTACAATCTCCTTCTTCATCTCCACCTTCACATTCTCCTACTCCACATTCTTCCCCTTTTCCTCTAACTGCTCGCTCTAGCATTCTTGCTCCTCCCAAAAATATTGCTTCATCTTCTAGCCATCATATGGTCACTAGATCCAGGACGGGTTCCCTCAAACCTACAGTGTTTAATGTGAATAGCATTTATGTTGGTCCACCTACCTCTGAGCCACTTACCTATAAGGTTGCTGCCCAGAATATTCATTGGTTGCGGGCAATGCAAGAAGAGTATGATGCATTTATCCAACATAATACCTGGTCTTCGACCTCTTTAACTGCCAATCGTTCCCCTATTGGATGTAAATGGGTCTTCAAAGTTAAACGCAATGCCGATGGGACTGTTGCTATAAGGCTCGGTTAGTTGCTAAAGGATATAATCAAACTCATGGACTTGATTATTAGGAAACCTTTAGCCATGTGGTTAAATCTCAAACAATTCGTATTGTTTTGTCATTGGTTGTTCATCATGGTTGGCCTATTCACCAGTTGGATGTCTCAAATGCATTTCTTCATGGTATTCTTGAGGAAGAGGTTTATATGCAACAACCTCAAGGTTTTATAAATCCATCATCTCCTCAATCCGTATGTAGGCTTCACAAGTCTCTTTATGGCCTAGAATAGGCTCCCCGTGCCTCGTATCAGCTTCTTTCATCTTTTCTAATTTAGCAGCAATTCATATGCAGCAAGGCAAACACTTCTTTGTCTGTTCTACGGTCTGACAAGGTGTTCTTGGTTGTTTTGGTTTATGTGGACGATATTATTATTACGGGTAATTCTCCATCTTCTATTCAACACTTGATTTCTACTATGAGTTCGAAATTTTCCATGAAGGATCTTGGCCCACTCCACTATTTTCTTGGTATTGAGGTTGAACGTACTTCTCATGGTATTCTCCTTCATCAGTCCAAGTATGCTTCTGAGATACTTCAACGGGTAGGAATGGCTTCTTGTAAGCCTAGTCCCTCTCCTGCTACTCAGTCCTCCCCTGCTTCTCAGGATGATTCCGGACCTTACTTTGATCCCACTTCCTTTCGTAGTCCTACTGGTGCTTTGCAATACCTCACCACTACTCGTCCTGACTTACAATTTGTTGTTAACTCCATTTGCCAACACATGCATCATCCTACTCATGTCGTATTCTCTGCTCTGAAATGGATTCTTAGCTACATTCAGGCTACTTTTCATTTCGGTCTTCAATTTACTCCAAGTTCTCTTAATCTCAGTGCTTTCTCCGACTCCGATTGGGCTAGTGATCATCATGATCGTCGTTCTACTACTGGTTTTTGTATCTTCCTAGGGTCGAATCTCATCAATTGGTGTTCGAAAAAGCAGCCTACTATTTCTCGATCCTCTGCGGAAGCCGAATATCGGGCTATGGCTACGGTAGCGTCTGAACTCAAGTTGCTTACTTTTCTCCTTACTGATCTTCATATTCCATCTTGCACTCCAACTTTGAAGGTTGATAATATCTCTGCTATTGCTCTGTCCAGTATTCCAATTTTTCACAACCGCACTAAATATATTGATCTTGATTACCATTTTGTCCGTGAACAAGTTCTTACTAAGAATTATTGGTTTCACACATTGCTTCTTCTGATCAACCAGCTGATATTTTTACCAAGGTTCTCGCAACAGCTAAGTTTCTTCACCTCAGGACAAACTTCCTCTTCGCTTCTCTCCGCTTCGTTTGAGGGGGGATGATAACATACAACACCATCTGTGCCCCAAATCATCTCAGCAGCTAACAACATCTCAACTAAATACAGTTAGTCAGTTAGAGAGTTAGTTAGTTAGTTACAATGTATCTCATCATTCAATAAATATGAAGTACTGTATCAATATAAAATTCAATCAGTCATAATGAAAACATTTATCTTCTTCATATCAGTTTTACTTTCTTTCACTTTACAATAAACTCAATAATATAGTTTGGTTTGACTCTTGCAGTTGCACTATCGATATACTTTAATCTTTTAATTGTATATGCTAATTTTTAAAAAAAATAATAACAATTTGCGAAGGTTTTATGAAATATGTACATAGATTGATATCTACAAAAATAGTGACTTGCAATCTATTTTATGTGGCACATTGAACTGTGTGAACTGCATGTTACTTAAAACTTAGGCTAACAAATCTACAATAAGAATATTTAGTTTATAAAATAAGAATTCAATTTATTAATTAACATTTTTTTTATTTCCTTTGACTACACATCCACATTAAGCATATTTAGTTTATAAATAAGGATTCAGTCTATTAAATAATTAGCTTTCCATATCTCCTCATTTTACTTTTCCTTACTCAAAACTATTAATTACCAAATTACCAGATCTCTTTAATCCATTTTGCAGGTGAATCTTACCATACTGTCGTCTTATTTACTCCCATCTTTAATGAACTTTGTCATTCTTTTATAAGAATGACCCATAAATCGAGACCTATTAAGTATTTCCATATTTGTGATAATAAAATAGAAATTTATACCAATTGAATTTTTTAACTTAGTACTTAGCAGAAAGTTGCAAGAAGCAATATGATTGAGGAGAACTATGGAGTCCAATGATGAAACCTAGTGCAAAATATCTATAGTGCTACCCCACATACAATCAACCTAGATATATATTTTCCTCCACTTTTTGCAGCATTTTCCCCATTTTTTGCAATTCAGATACTCTATTCCAATTAGTGTTACGTCTTATACTCCTGCGAAATATGTAAATGTCATGCGTATAAATATAATGTCATCATGTACACGTGACAAATATTAATACTGTTAAAATAGAAGATAAAACACTAAATGGAATAGAGGATCTCGATTGCACTTTTGTTTTTTCTTTTTTTTCCTTACATTAGGGTTTTATTTACCAAAAATGAACTAAAACACCAAATACAATTGGTAATTGCAGAATCGACCAAAATATTGTATCTTGATTTTTTCAAATTCTAAATAAACTTGGCACAATTTATCAATTACACAACTCTAAACCATAACAAAATGATTAAATTATGCTTCAATTTAGCATTGCCAATTATGCACAATATCTTATAATGCAAATTGGGGGAGAAAAATAAGTTATGTAAACCTTATTAAACAAACCAATAACGACCCTTAATAAGAAAGGGATAATGATGTGACAAGAAATCAAATGATAATAATAAACTTACCACTAATTATACAAATGACGAGCAATAATAAATATTTTTTATAAAAAAAGTAATTTCATTAATTCAAACTAGTAATATATCGATAGAAACACATAAATAACAAATATGTTAAAAGCTGTAAAAGATGAAAAGATTTATAGTTGTTAAAAGTTATAAAAGATGAAAAGATTTATAGCTTCTAGAATTAATAACAAATCACCTTAATGCCTACAACTTTTAAAAATGTATAATGACTACAATACTTTTTAAATTTTTTAATAATATAATTTATTCAATTAAATACATATTTGCTAGAAAAAAAATTAATCACGACCCATCATTTAACGTTAGTATTTAATTTTTTGGAATAAATATTTTTTCATTTTTTATGTTTATGTTTTTTCATTTAACTAGCATTTTGTGCAACAGGTGAAAAAAATACTTGCAAACAACCATCTTTATACAGATACAGGCACACAACCATTTCTTCTCTCCTTTTCTCATCAGGAAATCTGTCTTTTTCTCTACTCTTTCTTATGTAAAAATTTACGATTTGAAATTTATGGTATTTTAGCTGGAGTTTAGTGTTTTGGCATGTTGTAAAAATAGCCATGTTTATTCAGTATATGAAGCTCATTTTAGTTAGCCGATTTGGGATAAATAAAGAACACTCTTGAACAATATATGTTTGTTTAGTGCTACATTTGTATAAAGGCCTTGTTTTTCCAGGGGATTGGTTATAATGTTTTTCCTCATGCAATTTGATTAGCCTTACCAATAAAGTTGAACTTTTTCTTGTTGTGGAGTTTTATATTGCATGAATAAAATGTCAAAATATTTTATGGAATGTATTTCATTTTCATCAACTCATTAGCTCGACATGTGTTCAATGAATTATAAAATGCTATAAAGAATGAACGATTTCTTTCTTTATGTAAATATAATTAATTTTGCAGGTACAAAACTATGGCACCAAATCCCATATGCCCAAGAAGAAAGGTTCAATTGCTTCTGGTTCTAAATCGTCGGAAAAGTTAAAGCACTTGGGTGCTTCTTCGAGCTCTAAAGCATTAAAAAACAGAAAAATTGTAAGAATATTTACAAGTATGGCTTTCCTTTTATAATTTGTGTCAATGTACAATATACATCTGTGACTATGATTGTGAATATGCAGTCTTTCATATATAATGCTTCTCATGGTCACAACCAAAAGAATTTATTGAAAGCATAATTAAGCATAATATGAGTGAATGTTCCTGTTTTATTTGAGTATTGGTTTCTAAGCTTTGTTTTTCCCCTAAAACCAAGAAAAAAGATATGTTTTATTAATTAATCAAATCTCATAGTAATAAGCAATTTTTTTTTGTTTCAACACAAAATGTGTGCTAAATTGTTACTTAATGGGTTGAAATGAAAGTCTAAGTATGAGGATGAAGAAATTGATGATAAAAACTTGTTCCCCTACACCAACTACTACATATAGTCTAATTGAATGTGCAATTTTGTCTTCCACTATGTTACCCAAAGCCCACAATAAACAACTTTTTTCACTACAAAATGTATGCTAATGGAAAAAAAATTGTTTCTCCCTACTATAGTCTAATTGCATTTGCAATTCTAGTTAAATTCGTCTTCTACATTATTACCCAAATCTCACAGCAATAAACAACTTTTTTTCACCACATAATTTTTTGTAAATTGTTACTTAGTGGGTTGACAGGAAAGTTTAAGTATGAGGATGAAGAAAATGGAAAAAAAATATTGTTTCTCCATACACCAACAACTATAGTCTAATTAAATGTGCAGTTTTAGTTGAATTTGTCTCCCACTTTTTACCCAAAGTTCACAGTGATAAGCAACTTTTTTCACCGCAAAATGTGTGCTAAATTGTTACTTAGTGAGGTGAGATTGAAGTCTAAGTATGAGGATGATAGTCTAATTGCATGTGCATTTCTAGTTGAATTTGTCTTCCACTTTGTTACCCAAAGCTCACTGTAATAACTAGCTTTTTTTTTACCACAAATTAAAAAAATGACTAATAACTTCGGGGAATAGTATGGATGTAGGAAATATGCTAAAGTCTATAAAGGGTTGCTAAATTCAAGATATTGCCTTGAAAGTTAACTCGCCAGAACAAAACAATTAGCAAAGGTTTTAATTGTGCATTTATATAATTGATTGTTGTTTTAACATGAAAAATGTTGATGGCTTATATGGCTTATATACTAACCTTGTTCCCTTTTTTTCTTTTAATTAAGAATGAAGTAGAAGCTTTTTCATCTTTTGGGTATCATCCGAATATAATTCGACTAATAGGGACATATTTCAATGATGGGCAGTATTTGGTGATGTAGTTTGTGCCATCAGACCTAAAACAACAACTTGAAGATAATGTTGCTATATTTTTAGATGGACTATGATACATGCAAACATAATTTTAGAGTACATAAACATTGTTCTTGGAAATCTTGATTGTTATGCTTCTGGTAAAAATTAAATCTTGAGCCGGATTCCATGAAATCCAACATCCTCAAACATTCAATGAATTTTATTGATTTCGTATAAAAATGGATTTTTGTGGATTTTGGTGGAATATAATTAGAAGCTATATTTTGTGAAGAATAAATTCTCACTTATCTGCTTACTCAAATTCTATTTTCCAATAATAAATAATAATAATAATAATAATAATAACAAATATTATCTATGGTAAAAAGGAAAACAAAATTAACATATATATATTTCTTATACCTCTCCTCATGTATCAACTTCTATTCTCAATATTTCAAACCAAGTCTACCTCAATTTTGTGAATAATCACTACATAGTTGATTTTTCATTTTGTTTTGATTGCTAAATTTTTAATTTTATAGACAAGTAAGATGAAAACATTACTGTTAGTATAATACTTTGTTGTGAATGATTAATTGATAAATTTTCATTCATTCATCTTGATATGTGTTGTGTTAAAAAATATGAATTAGAATTATCTGGTAAATTTTTGATAATCAATGATGTTTTTTGGTTGAATAATTAATTTAATAATAGTTATTTATGGAACTATTTCATATATAAAATAATTTCAAATTATATTTTTGTAAAGTTTATGAAACTATTTGTTTTTCTTTAATGACTTTCTTTGAATATTTATATTTTTTCTAATCTTTTATTGATCATGAAGTTATGTTACTAGCTTCATAAAAAAAATATTATTTATATTTTCTTATAACATTTAACAAATTTAACTAAAATCTATTAAAATCTATACAATTCCATAATATAAAATTACATCAGAATCTGATGGTATCCATGAAGTTCTCTAAAAATATATGAAATTCATTAATTAAAAAATTCTTCAAATTCTATGTTGGGAACACCCTCTTTAACATTTTCAATCTTCTAATTTTTCAAGTTTTAAATCGTAATACCAATTCAGTATCATTGCATCTACTAGCAGAGTATCTTCATTTAAACAAAATGTGTAGAAAAACGACAATTTATAAAAAAAAATTGCAACAATGGATTTGTATACATCATTTTCTTTTCTTTTCATTTACTTTTTTTGAATCCACAAACAAATTTTCATACTTTCTATGTTTTGATTTGTTAGCATTTGAGTTAGATTGGAAGACAACGATCAAGATTCTGATGCAATTTTTTAATGTAGTGAAAGTGATTATAGAAGAAGAGTATGTAATTGCGGACATTAAGCCCGACACCATTTTAATATAATTAATGAGGTTATTATGAAGTAAATATAATTAAAAATCATATATATTACATGTGTATTGATATTTTCCCTAATCATATATTGTGACACTATATGACTACAATTCATATCTATGCAACTTTGGGTTCTGCGAAGAAAGGTGGAATTGACTTGCCAACCATTAATTATTTCTATCCTTGCGAAGAAAGGCGGAATTGACTTGCCAACTATTAATTATTTCAGGATGAACTTATAAAAGAAGGCAAATTTGATCAGTATTTTCTCTTCGTATGAAGTTTTCAATATGATATAGAATATAAGTATGTTCATTACTACATATAAGTTATTGGAATCACAAAAATTAACTTTTAAGGCATCACACTGAACTTAAATTTACAAGAATAATTATGCCTATTAGATATAAGCGTCAATTCTTATATTATTTTATTTTTTTTAACGAAATATTTTCCTTGTACTATATATGGTTTGGTATGGTTTGCGGACATATTAAGTTTTGGAGTTATACTGTTGTAAATGATCATGAAAATTAATTATTTCCAACAGGTGTATTCTAATTCATCTATAGCAACACAAGTGAGCATACTTTTGAAACCCTTGAGTGGAAAAACGAAGAAAAAAACTCTCAATTCTTCAAAAGAGCCACCAGTCCCAGCCCCCATATAGTAGTCCACGAAGATTTCATCTTCATGATCATATTGTGCATAAGACGCTGATCCAGTCAAGACGCAATCAACATCACTGGACTTGGGATACAGTGCATAGAAGACCAAAAACCGTCCGTTGAAGATATTATATCCACACTTGGACAACTCAGAATATGAAATTGAATTCTTGATATCTTTTTTTGTGTATCTTGCCATGTCTAAACATAGGTACTATTATGTATATCAAGTGTATTAAGTTGTGACATTAAAGTTGATTGTTAGATCTTAGCCACATTATGTCCACTGGATATGTCCTTTTAAGTGACTTAATACTGTGTTGTAAAGGTTAGGGAAGTCTGGTCGACTTCTATGCAAAATTGTTGGACATCAAGAGGGCTTGCTGCAAAACATGCAGGCAGTTGATTACCATTAATATACAATTTAGTATTATGTTGATGTGATTGAAATTGATTATAAATAAAATGTAATTTTTGAAAATTAAAGATATTTGAAATTTTTAATATTTATGATAACTAGCGTTTCTATAAATAACTTATTATTTTCAAAAATAATTTTAATTAATATTTTGTTATAAATATAATTTTTAACAATATTTTCCAATTTTTATAAATAATTAAGTTTTTTTAATTTACCAAATTATTGAAATTGTAATTTTTTTATTTTATTTATACATTAAATATTTTATATTTAAATATGATTTTTAAATAGTTATATTTTCCTTCATTTAATAACTACAAACTACTTCATGCGCAATCTATTGATCTTTATTGTATCGAATACGCATGAGGTGTTCATTCGGTGAAACTTAGTCACGGAAATTGATATGCTAAAATTGCAAGACTTTATTATACTAAATATTTTTAGATTTCATCCCGTATCTTTTTTGGGTTTTTTTTTACCCCAAACAATAGTATAAAATATTAAACAGATTTTATTTATTTTAATTTATTGTTTTATTTATGGATGTACAAAAATAAAAAGTATTATAAATTACTATAAAATTAAAAATAGATTTAAATCTAAGTCCCACCACCCCTCAAAGTAATTATTGTTGTGTTTATTAAATGTTGAAACTCACACCATTTCGATTTGCAGTTTCAATAATTACAAACTGCTTCATGCCCGATCTATCGTTCTCTATTTTTTTAAGAGGGTGCTCATTCGGTAGGTAAATATTAAGAAAATTATAATTTGTAGATAAAAATATTGTAGATAAAATCATTACCTACAATATTGTAGGTAAAATATTTACATACAAAATCTAAAATTGTTGGTAATACCTACAGAAAATTTATCGCTAATTGAAAAACTACAGAAAAACTCATATTGTGCGTCGGGTCGTCGTCAAGGCAAAGTCGTATTTTCACATCCACGCACGGATCGTGCGTCGATTAACGGATGCGTCTGTTCAGTGAAAAATGTGTCTCTTCGAGCCAAAAGATGTGATTTTTCCATACGAGGCACTTGAGGCCTATAATAATCGACCCCTGCAGATGAAAAAACCACACGAAATTCATCAGATTAATAATACGGTCATTGCATTCGAGCATATTGACTTTACTCCTTCAAAAGCTTGAAAGTTCAAACTCTTGTTGTTCGTTGTAGTTCCGATTTTGCTAGTGCTGCTAACCATAACAGTAAAAGTCGTTGTATCTTAGAGATGAACGCCGGAATCGTAAGCACTATGTATATGGGGCGTCTTTCGTCTTGCGGAGACTAAATATAATCCAGGCCTCAACTTAGCCATACACTTATTCTCTTAGCCATTTTCCAAAAACAGAAACCATACATTTTTCCTAACAATCGCAAGATGAAAGATCCATTTCTGTTGAAGACGACGACATCAACATCAATCTCGTTCACACCAATGGTTGCTGCTCCCGCTCACGGCGAAAAGCCACCCAAGTTCTCTCGCGCCGACTTCAAACGTTAGCAACATAAGATGTTGTTCTACCTTACCACCCTGGGCTATCTCGCTTTTTTTACTACCCCCAACCGCTGGCGATGAGGAAATCGACAACAACCGGAGAATCGTTGTGGATGCTTGGCATAACAACAATTTTCTGTGTCGCAACTACGTGTTGAACGGGCTAGACGACACCCTCTACAATGTCTATAGTACGTTTAAGACGTCCAAGGAATTGTGGGATTCTTTGGAGAAGAAGTACAAGACGGGAGATGCCAGCACAAAGAAATTTGTTGTCGGCGAATTCCTCGAGCACAAGATGGTTGACACCAAGACGGTGATCAGCCAAGTTCAAGAGTTTCAAATCATACTTCATGACTTAGTGTCTGAAGGGATGATTTTGAATGAATCCTTTCAAGTGGATGCATAATCGAGAAATTACCGCCATCGTGGAAGGATTTTAAAAATTACCTCAAGCACAAGCGCAAAGAGATGGGGCTTGAGGATCTAATTGTTTGGCTTCGGATCGAAGAAACAACCGAAAATCAGATGTTAAATCCAGTAAGTCTGGAATGGAGGCCAAGGCCAATCTTGCTGAATCGAGCACTAGCAAGAAACGCAAGCACTCCGGGAAAGACAAGAGAAAGGCCAAAAAGTTCAAGGGGAATTGCTACAACTATGGGAAACCAAACCACATGGCTTAGGATTGCCGACCCGAAAAAGGGCAATCAAGGTGGCAACCAACAAGCAAATGTAACGGAGGACAAGCCGGTTCCAATCGACATGTCGGAGCTTGATCTCACCGTTGTTCTATTTGAAGCCAATATGGTGGATAACCCAAGGGTGTGGTGGATAGATACAGGGGTTACTCGTCACATTTGTGCCGACAAGGAGATGTTCTCCTCCTACACTCCGATAAATGGAAGGAAGCTTTTCATGGAGAATTCTTCGACTTCCAATATTGTTGGGCTTGGTAAAGTGGTATTTAAGATGACTTTCGAAAAGGAGCTTATGCTTGTAGATGTGCTGCATGTCCCGGACATCCGCAAGAATTTGATTTCTTGTCCTTTGCTTAGTACGGCCGAGTTTAGACTAGTGTTTGAGTCTGACAAGTTTGTAATGACCAAGAATGGTCAGTTTCTTTGTAAGGGCTACCTTGATAAGGGTCTGTTTAAGATGTCTGTAATGTCTATTTTTCGCCAAGAGGCGAAGAATAAAAATGTTACTTTTGTTTACTTGTTGAAATGTTCTAATTTATGGCATGATAGATTAGGACACGTAAACTTCAACACAATTAAAAGGTTAGTGAATCTGAAATTAATACATACGTTTAAAACCGATTCACAAGATAAATACGAAATTTTTGTTGAAGCAAAGTTGGCCAAATCACCATTTCATTCGGTAACGAGAAGTACCAAACCACTCGAGTTAATTCATAAAGATGTATGTGATTTAAAACTTGTGCAAACTCGAGGTGGGAAAAAGTACTTCATAATGTTTATAGACGATTGCACAAGATATTGCTATGTGTATCTTTTGAAAAGTAAAGATGAAGCTTTAGTAGCTTTTAAGACTTATAAGAATGAAGTTGAAAATCAGCCTAATTTGAAAATTAAGATGATTCGAAGTGATAGAGGCAGAGAGTATGTGGCTCTATTTGAGGAATTTTGCTCGGGAGCGGGTATAATTCATCAAACGACTGCTCCCTACTCACCTCAATCAAATGGAGTTGCAGAACGCAAAAATCGTACTTTTAAGGAGATGATGAATGCGATGTTGTTAAGTTCTGGCTTACCCCAAAACTTGTGGGGGGAAGCCATACTTTCTGCAAACTACATTCTTAATAAGATTCCACACAAAGATAAAAACGAAAATCCATATGAGTTATGGAAAGGACGTAAACCATCATATAAATACCTCAAAGTGTGAGGGTGTTTGGCTAAATTCGAAGTACCTAAGCCGAAACAAGTTAGAATCGGTTCGAAGACAATCGATTGTGTTTTCATTGGATATGCTAACAATAGTAGCTCATATCGCTTTTTAGTGCACAAGTCAGCTATTCCTGATATAAATAAAGGTATGATCATTGAATCAAGGAATGTTGTATTCTTCGAGAATATATTTCCGAACAAAAAACGAAAAGAAGAAAATTCGAGTAAACGAACTTATGATTCTGCAAGGTTACCTCAAAGTGATGATGGAGAAGAACCAAGACGCAGTAAAAGGACAAAAGTAGATAAGTCTTTTGGTCCTGATTTTCTAACTTATATGTTAGAAAACGAACCCAGAACTATTCAAGAAACATTGTCTAGTCCAGAAGCTCCTCTCTGGAAAGAAACTATCAATAATGAAATAGATTCCATCATGCAAAATCACATTTGGGAGTTAGTTGATCTCCCACCGGGTTGCAAACCTTTGGGATGCAAGTGGATCCTTAAAAGCAAGTATAAAGCAGATGGATCTATTGACAAGCATAAAGCCCGTTTGGTAGCTAAAGGGTTTAGACAAAAGGAGGGATATGACTTCTTCGATACATATTCTTCCATCATGAGGATTACGTCCATTCGTGTTCTCATTGCTATTGTAGCTTTGCATAACCTTGAGATACATCAAATGGCCGTTAAGACTGCTTTCTTGAATGGAGAATTTGAAGAGGAGATTTATATGAAATAACCCGATGGTACGTGCACCCGGTCAAGAACGAAAGGTGTGTAAAATTGTTAAGTCACTTTATGGACTAAAACAAGCCCTAAGCAATAGCATGAAATATTTGACTCGATTATGAAGTCAAACGGTTTCAAGATCAATGAATGTGACAAGTGTGTCTACATTAAAGGTACTACAAATGATTACGTCATAGTATGCCTTTATGTAGGTGATATGTTGATTATGGGTAGTAGTCATGATTTAATCGTGAATACTAAGAACATGTTAAAGAAGAACTTTGACATGAAGGATATGGGATTATCTCATGTTATATTAGGGATTAAAATCTCTAGAACTTCAGATGGAATTGTCTTATCACAATCCCATTATGTCGAAAGCATACTTAGAAGGTTTAATGCTTTTGATAGTCCTCCGGCTAAGACACCTGTAGATCTAAATCTACACTTGGCCAAGAATAGAGGCGAACCAGTTTCTCAGTTGGAATATGCAAGGGTAATTGGCAGTCTGATGTACTTAACGAATTGTACACGTCCAGACATTGCATATTCAGTGAGTAAGCTAAGTAGGTTCACAAGTAATCCGAGTACGGATCACTAGAAAGCCATGACAAGGGTACTTAGATATTTAAAGTATACCATTAACTATAAAATACTTTATACGAGATATCCAGCAGTATTTGAAGGATATTGTGATGCCAATTGGATATAAGACACAAAAGACTCCAAGTCCACGAGCGGATATGTTTTCACAATAGGTGGAAGAGCGGTGTCATGGAAGTCTTCTAAGAAAACGTGCATAGCTCGATCCACTATGGAATCCGAGTTCATTGCTTTATATAAATCTAGAGAAGAAGCAGAATGGCTTAGAAACTTCCTAGAGGATATTCCTTGTTGGAATAAGTCAGTGCATGTTGTGATGATACACTGTGATAGTCAATCAGCAATCGGAATGGCACAAAGTAGTATGTATAATGGTAAGTCTAGACATATATGTCGAAGACACAATACCATTAGATAGTTGATTTCGAATGGGGTTATTTCGGTTGACTACGTGAAGTTAAAGAAAAACCTTGCGGATCCGCTTACGAAAGGCATAAATCGAGATCAAATGTATAAACTGTTAAGGGGAATGGGTTTAAAATCCACAACGTAAAGAATGTTCATAGCAGTAACCCAACCTTGTGAATTAGAGATCCCAAGACCTTGGTTCAATGGGACAACTAAGTTATGAATGTTCAGCTGAACACTTGGAAAATGTGTTAGCTTGTTCTCGAAACATCCAAGTGAATGTAAACCTGCTAAATATGGTGAGGTTAAGTTTAAGACTTTTAATGATTCCTATACCGAAAGGTGGAGTATGGCAGGATACTCTTCAATAGGAGATCACCTATATAAGTGAGAAGTAATGGCCACTTCAAAGATACACTTATGAATCTAAGATATGGTCCAGGGCCGAAATGGGCACAACGAGAGAACAACAAGTGTTAGAGTTATTATTGTGTAAGTATTGTTATCTCAGTTTACATGAACGACTGAGTAGTTCAAGACATCGCGTCACTAAGCAGCCAGTAAATCCGATAGTATTTTACTAAGGAAGGTTCAAAGCCACAAGCTACCTATCCTGATGCAATAATGATTCGTCGAGACTTTCAAGCGAATCTGCATACACGCATGCATTAATTTCATTCATGTGGGGGATTGTTGAAATTGTGTTTAGTAAAATGGGTATTGACCCAATTTTGACCAAATAATTAAGTGGTTTCCATTAGTGAAAAATGGAATTAAATTATTTGTAAAAATTCTACTAAGAGAGTATATGAGAATAACATTTGGAATTTCTCAAAACCAATTCCGGGTGAATGAGAAATTAATGCTAGAAGTTAGCCACTTAATACAAATAAATGGTATGGAAAATGGAAAATGTGGGGAAGGAGAAATGTTCCATCCCACATAGAATAAAGAGGTAAAGTTTGCACAATTAATATATCCCAAGTTGGACTTATGGGTTTGGGCCCTTGGGGCACCCAAGTTTTTAAAGGGGTGAAGACCTACATGCTTGTGGGTTTGGTTCAAAGCACACAAGCAAGCAAGCGCGCCGCCGCCGCCGCCCACCCACCGGCTGTGGGCCGTGGGCCTGGGCTTGGGCTTGGGCTTCAAGGCCCTTTTTCATTTTGGACCAAAAACCTTTAAAATAAATAATTAATTAATTTTTGTAATTAATTAATTAGGATTTTCAACCTGGGAGTGTACGTACCCGAGAACGGGGCGGTTTTCATCCGAGCACGGGTCTGACGCACGACCCTCCGTACCTTTGCGCATCCACACATGGACCGTGCCAGGTCGTGCGTCGACGACCAGATGCGTCTGTTCAGTGCAAAATGTGTCTTTTCGAGCGAAAAGACGTTATCTTTCCATACAAGGCACTTGAGGCCTATAATAATCGACCCCTGAAGATGAAAAGACCACACGAAATTCATCAAATTAATAATACGGTCATTGCATTCGAGCATATTGGCTTCGCTCCTTCAAAAGCTTGAAATTTGAACTCTTGTTGTTCGTTGTAGTTCTGGTTTTGCTAGTGCTATTAACCGGAGCAGTAAAAGTCGTTGTATCTTAGAGACGAACGCCGGAACCGTAAGCACTTTGTATACGGGGCGTCTTTTGTCTTGCGGAGACTGAATATAATTCAGGCCTCGACTTAGCCATACACTTATTCTTTTAGCCATTTTCCAAAAACAGAAACCATACATTTTTCCTAACATTTTTTTCCAAATAGATGTTTAGTGTGAGACACTTCATGCTTTCACCAACTCATTGGATGAAAAATGATTAGTATTACAAACATAATGAAATACAATATATAACAAATGGTGAAATCCAAATGGAAGGAATATGGTTTTATTAGCTCACAAAGCTCAAGCAATACACCACAGATAAAAACATTGATCAATATCCCTTCTCAGATAACATAGTCTATTTAGAAACAAAATATAAATTGACTAGCTCAAGTGCCTCATCATTGAGACAATTCAGCAAAACATCCTTAACCAATTTTTTTTTAAAAAAAATAGAAAATATTTAACCACACAAGCGTATGGATTCTGTAATGGGGCAGGCAATATATTCTGACAATTTGCATCAATCTTCATATAAACCTCAACTATCTTTGTTCAGTTCTTTTGGACTATTCAGATTTCTGGAATACGTATTGCGAAATTTAATTACTGCATTCAAATAATCAAAACAAAGAGAATTTAAACAACAGAAAACTAAATGGTACCTGTGATGGCGATGGCAGCAAGGGGAAACCGACTGCACCGACTGATGAAGAAGACACAAAGAGAGGGAGAATCAGATTATAAAAGAAAAAAACGCAAAAAAGAATAACCAAAAAAAACCCAGAAAACCAGTTGCAGCCGTGAATGATGGTGGACTGGTGGCAGCAGCGAGAGAAGAGATAGTTATATATATATATGGGTTGTTCTTGTGAGACCATCTCTTTCAGTGAGACCGTAGGGACTGATCTAGACCGTTATAATAAATCAATAGATGGTTGAGATTGAATCATTAAATCTAATACTATTTTTTGAATAATAAACCAATTAGGGATAATTGACCACACCAATCTTGTGGAAATTAGTAACTGCCATGTGATCTCCTAAAAATATGGAATCATATCTTCCATTACATATTTCACATTAATCTCCTCTCTTAAAAAACGCCCTAATTAATTTACCATAACCATTAGCACAAGTTCCTACTGAAAACTTTAACAAACAGAAATAAAAAACGCAGAAACACAACAAACATCATTGACAATAGTTAGTGTACATCTGTTGCACATTTAGAATAATAATGATGCATACTTAGTGTGATTTTACAGCATATGTAGACTAACAAACAAAGAAAAAAAAGTATAATTATAATGCATATATTGTTAACGAATGATGAATATTTAGAGGAATCTAATGAATATATACACTAAGAATGATGCATGCTTATCGTGGTTTTAGTAACAAGACATCATAAAAAATGTTATGGAAAATAATGCATATTTAGTGTACGTCTGATGCAAAATTAGAATAACAATGATGCATACTTAATGTGATTTTACAACATATTCGACCTAACGGGGAAAAATAATGTAATTGCAATGCATATAGTGTTAATGAATGATGCATAATTATATTAATCCTGATGCATAATTACACTAAGAATGATGCATGCTTATCGTGATTTTATTAGCAAAGCATCATAAAAAAGTTAAGGAATAATGCATATTTTAGTATAATTTTGTTGCATATTTAGCATACAAATGATGTATTCTTAGTTTAATTTTACTGCATATTTAGATTTACAACAATGCATATTTAGTTTACGTTTAACGCATGTATTCTTAATAAATAGAGCATATTTAGTCTAAGTCTTCTGCATGGTTACACTAATGATAATGCACAATTAGTTTATGATTGTTGAATATTTAGCATAATAATAATGCATGCTTAGTTTGAATTTACTACATATTTATGTTTACGAACTATGAATATTTAATGTACTTTTAATACATATATTCCTACGGAATGGTGCATAATTAGTTTAAATATCTCCTGCATGATTACACTAATAATGCAGGCAAAACTAATACAATGAAATGTGGAAATTAAAATCAAATTCTAAGCCCAAAATTTATCTCTTCAAACTAAGCATATCGAGAATTCATCTCCTTTAATCCGAACCCAACAATCAATATCCATAATTCCATGAATCTTGGATATGCCAAAAGATACTCCATTTATCAGTCCTGCCGAATTTAATGGGATTTACAATACTCACCTTATTTAAAAAAACCGGTCCATATGTATAATTATCATAATATCCTTTTAAGCATTTTTTAGCTTTAAAATTACCTTAAATATTAGATTAATCCAAGCCCTTCAAAAATAAGAATAAACACACCAGATAAATCCCTACGGTCTCACCCTAGGATATTGGTCTCATTTGAACCAATACCTATACACACACACACACACACACACACATATATATATATATATATATATATATATATGATTTGGTTCAAATGAGACCACCCTCCCTAGGTGAGACAGTGTGGACTCATCTTACCCATTGATCTTAAAAAAATGAAGGGATGTGATTAATTCAATTTTTTTTAATTATTTCCTATTTTTTGTTGATTTTAAGGGTAAGATTGTAATTTTGTAATTCAAATTAGTGGTCCCAGCGGATTTTATGGGCTGAAATTGACACTGCCGGATTTTGTGGCGGAATTTAAGGAACTTGTTTTCTTTCCAAATATTTTTATTTTACAGCATAGTTAGGGTTCTTCTACTGCATAATTAGAAATCAAATAATGCATATTAAGTTGTTTTGTTGGCACTGTTTTAAGAAAACAAGACATAATTGAATATAACGTATTGCATATGTAGTTATACTACACTGCATAAATAGGTTCAATATAATGTATATTTAGTTATGAAAATGGGATGTTGCTTTTGGAAATTATAAAAATGGGATGTTACATAATGTACTGCATATTTAGTTATTCTACAATGCATAGATAGTTTCTAGATTATACATAGTTAGTTGATTTTGTTGCATAGTTTATGACGTCTTGCATAGTTGGATATATTGTACTACATATTAGTTTTTTAACGCTGCATAGATAGTTTTCAGATAATGCATATTTAGTTGAGTTTTGTAGTTTATTTAGCTTTCGAACTCATTGTTCATTATTTCTCTGTAATATTGCACCGATTTTTCTTGTTTTTTCTCTGTAATTTTCATGAACTATAATTTTCGAGTTCTTCATAGTTTTCTTTATTTGCGTTAATGGAGGAGTGAGAGAGAGAGAGAGAGAGAGAGAGAGAGAGAGAGACGTGAGATATGGGAAATTGGGAGATGTATGAGAGAGAAATAGATTTAATTCCATTTTGTAACTAACTTGTTATGTTATTTTACCCTACTACCCTTATATTGATTAAATTAATATTTTAATATATTTTTTATCCATTAAATCATACCCATTGATTAATAGTGGGGGATGGTTAAGATTAGTCCATTGTGTCTCACCTAGAGACATGGTCTCACTTGATCCTCCCCAATATATATATATATATATATATATATATATATTGGTTCAAATGAGAGCATAATGCCAGGGTGAGACCGTATGGACTGATCTGAACCATTTATTTTTTATTTTGGATGGATATAATTAATTCTTTATTTTAGGTAATTAAAAACCCTTAAAACGTTTTGAAGGGTAATAAAGTAATTAACCCAATGCGTCAGTTTTTAATTAAGGATAGAAAATTAATTATATTAGTTATGAGTAAATATGGACTAGATCATGCCTCGTGATTTTAGGACGTGAATTGTTTTTAATGTATTTTTATATGGCATATTATAGTCTAATTTTGTTGAATTTTTATTTTAATATAAATTGTAATGTATGTATAGAGAACTTTTCTTGCATACACGGGCCTATTTTTTTTGTGGCAGTTTTTAGCATCAGTCATTAAATATGTATGCAACAATATTAACATATTTATGCATCATTTTTACAAACATTTTTCTTCATTTTTTTTGTTAGGAGAGTTTTGACTTTGTTGTTGTGCATCATAACTGATATAGTCATAATATTATAATGTATATATAAACCATGTTTATTGCATAGATAGGATTTTTTTAATGCTTTTGAGATTTTAAGTGTTTTGATTGTTTTGTTTTGTTTTTCTGAATCATGCATCATTCATAAAATATATATATATAATTCTTGAGATAATGGGGCATCTTTTTGGCATAATCGATATTATAAATATAATACAATATTATACAATTAAATATGCAACAATTCGAGAATTATATATTTTGGATTCTTATAATTTTACAAACAATCGAAAGATGCAACATATTGTACGTATAAATACATCATTACATAGTTCATTATGCATTAATACGATATGGATTTGCACCATGCATTTTTATATGACTTCAAAGTATTTTGCTAATTCGTGAAACAATTGCATCACAATATCATCAAATTTTGCGTCAAATGCACCACAACAACGTTATAATATATCAATATAATGGAAAAATGAATATTACAATAATCATATATTTTTGGATTCAAACAATTTTTGGATCAAACAAAATATGCAACATATTATATGTATTAAGACATCATTATATAGTTAATTATACAATAATACGATATGAATTTGCACCATGAATTTTATGTGAGTTCATAGTATTTTGATAAAAGGGAGTTTTTTTTTTTTTTTTTTTTGAGCAGATTACCGATTGTTGATAATGATTATAGGTGAATCCAATTCCTAAAATATAGCTAATATATAAGGTAAGTAGATATCATTAATTATCTACATAATGGACAAAAAAAATGCAATTTTTAGATTAGACAATATTGCCCTTTTTCTAAATAAATGACAACAACTATTCTATATTTAATCTGTGAATCTCATCCTTCGTTATAACGGGTCCCTATGGTCTCACCCCAAGAGTTGATCTCACAAGAGAGAGAGATACCTATATGCAAAAAGATATTACATGCGCAGGTGATATACCTTTACAATAAAATCAATAATATAGTTTGGTTTGACTCTTGCAGGATATACTTTAATCTTTTAATTTTAGATGCTAATTTTTTAAAAAATAATAACAATTTGCGAAGGTTTTATGAAATATGTACATAGATTGATGTCTACAAAAATAGTGACTTGCGCAATCTATTTTATGTAGTACATTGAACTGTGTGAACTACATGTTACTTAAAACTTAGGCTAACAAATCTACAATAAGAATATTTAGTTTATAAAATAAGAATTTAATTTATTAATTAACATTTTTTTATTTCCTTTAACTGTACATCCACATTAAGCATATTTAGTTTATAAATAAGGATTCAGTCTATTAAATGGGTGTGATTGGTTGTGAGAAATTTTTCAAAATTTTCATTTTTGATAGAAAATTTTTTAGAGTGTGATTGTTTGCGAAATAAGTGATTTTTTTTAAAAAAGAAAAATCTCATTTCTTTTTAAAATTAACTGATTTTTCTCTTTCATTTTCACACTTCCCAATACCCAACTATACTATTTATGTATCTCTTTTCATCCTATTCATATAAATAATTTCGGTAGTTTCTTTAATTTATCACAATTTTGTTATTTTTCTCTTAATCTTGATAACAAAAGGCAAAAAATGAGATCCATATTGCTTATTTTTGGTTCAATTTTTTATTTTTATTTAATTTTCTTTCATTATGTTTTATATTATTATTTCCACAAAATTCTACAATCAATCAATATCTCTAAAAGATTTTCAATCACATGAACACAATTATTATCTTTTCTCTATCCATTCTACTTTCACTTTTAAAAAAAAAATCACCACTATTCACTCAGAAAATGAAAGTTGACGGAACGAAAGTACGACCAATCACAGACTTAGCTTTCTGTATCTCCTCATTTTACTTTTCCTTACTCAAGTCTAATTAATTACCAAATTACACTATCTATTTACTCCATTTTGCAGGTGAATCCCACCATACTGTCGTCTTATTTACTCCCATCTTTAATGAACTTTGTCATTCTTTTTTATATGAATGACCCATAAATCGAGACCAATTAAGTATTTCCAAATTTTTTATAATAAAATAGAAATTTAGACCAATTAAATTTTTTTAACTTAGTACTTAATTAACAGAAAGTTTCAAGAAGCAATATGATTGAGGAGAACTATGGAGTCCAAGGATGAAACCTAGTGCAAAATAGCTACAATGTTACCCCACATACAATCAACCTAGATATATATTTCCCTCCACTTTTTGCAGCATTTTCCCATCTTTTTGCAATTCAGATCCTCTATTCCAATTAGTGTTACGTCTTATACTCCTGTGAAATGTGTAAATATCACGCGTATAAATATAACGTCATCATGTACACGTGACATATATTAATACCGTTAAAATAGAAGATGAAACACTGAATGGAATAGAAGATCTCGATTGCACTTTTGTTTTTTCTTTTTCCCTTACTTTAGAGTTTTATTTACCAAAAATTGAACTAAAACAACAAATACAATTGGTAATTGCAGAATCGACCAAAATATTGTATCTTGATTTTTTCAAATTCTAAATAAACTTGGCACAATTTATCAATTACACAACTTTAAATCATATAACAAAATGATTAAATTATGCTTCAATTTAGCATTGCCAATTGTGCACAATATCTTATAATGCAAATTGAGGGAGAAAAATAAGTTATGTAAACTTTATTAAACAAACCAATAGCGAGCCTTAATAAAAAAGGAATAATATCGTGACAAGAAATCAAATGATAATAATAAACTTACCACCAATTATACAAATGACAAGAGCAATAAATATTTTTTATAAGAAAAATAACTTCATTAATTCAAACTAGTAATACATCGATAGAAACACATAAATAAATAATATGTTAAAGGCTATAAAAGATGAAAATATTTATAGCTGTTAAAAGTTATAAAAGATGAAAAGATTTATATCTTCTAGAATTAATAACAAATCGGCTTAATCCCTACAACTTTTAAAAATGTATAATGACTAGAATAATTTTTAAATTTTTTAATAATATAATTTATTCAATGTAATACATATTTGCCAGAAAAAAATTAATCACATCCCATCATTTATTGTTAGTATTTAATTTTTGGAATAAATATATTTTCATTTTTTATGTTTATGTTTTTTCATTTAACGGAGCATAATGTTTCTTCATACAAAACCAAAGAGCCCTCTTTGAAATTTTTCAAAAACTCAAAACTCTGAAATGGGTACGTACAAAAGTAGCATTTTGTGCAACTGGTGAAAAAAATACTTGCAAACAACCATCTTTATGCAGACATTAGCACACAACCATTTCTTATCTTCTTTTTCTCATCAGGAAATGTGCATTTTCTCTACTCTTTCTTGTGTAAAAATTTGCGATTTGAAATTATGGTATTTTAGCTGGAGTTTAGTGTTTTGCCATGTTGTAAAAATAGAGATGTTTATGCAATATATGAAGCTCATTTTAGTTAGCCGATTTGGGAAAAATAAAGAACACTCTTGAACAATATCTGTTTTTGTTTAGTGTTACATTTGTATATATGCCTTTTTTTCCAGGTGATTGGTTATAATGTTTTTCCTCATGCAATTTGATTAGACTTACCAATAAAGTTGAACTTTTTCTTGTTGTGGAGTTTTATATTGCATCAATAAAATGTCAAAATATTTTATGGAATGTATTTTGATTTCATCAACTCATTAGCTCAACAAGTGTTCAATGAATTATACAATGCTATAAACAATGAATGATTTATTTCTTTATGTAAATATAATTAATTCACCATTAACACATTTGAAATATTTTGCAGGTATAAAACTATGGCACCAAATCCCATATGCCCAAGAAGAAAGGTTCAATTGCTTTCGGTTCTAAATAGTCGGAAAAGTTAAAGCACTTGGGTGCTTCTTCAAGCTCTAAAGCATTAAAAAACAGAAAAATTGTAAGAATATTTACAAATATGGCTTTCTTTTATACATTTGTGACTGAAATTGTGAATATGCAGTCTTTCCTATATAATGTTTCTCATGGTCACAACCATAAGAATTTAGTGAAAGCATAATTAAGCATAGTATGTCACGCCCAAATTTACATGTCCAATACAATATAATAGCATCCAATAAGGTACAACCCCAAATATTCAAACTTAGGCTCAATAAAAAACTATTATCTAAGTACAAACAACTAAAAAAAATATAAATACAGCGGAAGTCTATAAATTACATCATCCAATTATAACTGAGTTATAACTCACCTAACTATTACAAGATCAAATAGTTATATCGTTCAAGTGCTAACGGATAAGCCCTTCAAGCAGAAACTTCTATGTAGAATCAACTCTGAGCTAGAAGTCTCGTGTCAATCTCGTCGATTTCAAATTATTCAGTCTCTGTAAAGTTTTTTATGAAAATCGTGGGGTGAGCTTAACGAGCTCAATGGGTTGGGGTAGAGGAATGCAATGTTTATTTAATGAAAAATGAAGTGTTTTTTTTTTGAGAAAAGTACTTAGTATGTCTAAAAATATTTATGTATGCATGATAATGATACACACAAGAATTATTTGTGGTAATGATCAAGAATATATCGCAATTCAATAATGAATTATTAATGTTTGATTCTATCAGTGATGCAATGCACATTGGACAACAGTTAGTCGAGTACGGTAAATATTTTACTTTTCAAACGGCAAATAGATATCCCAATTTTTAAAACAAATAGTGGATATCTCATTTTAAAAACAAAGTATAAACAGTTAATCAATTAGTTCGTCAGCCCGAAACAAGAAACGTAGGATCAGTGTTGATCGGAAACCGACCCTGTCCGTTCTACTTGTTGCTTCCAATAATATTTGGCCGAAACTCTGTCACCTTATCCCTCCCACTAGCCTCGATGTCTCTTTGGCCTGGGCTTTTGCCCAGAGATCGTCATATTCATGAATAAAAAAAATCCGCAGTCGGCATACCGATTATGGGTGATCGGAAAACCTTTAACACATGAGATCGAAGGTTATCTTGTTCGATTCTAGCACTCTCACCGGCAACCTCAAAAGAAACAAGAAGAAGAGATTTTGTTTTCTTTTATGTTAAGGGCCTATCGGCCGAGAAAGAAAAGAGGCAAGAAAGAATTTTGGGAAAGGTGATTGTTGATTAGTATGAATGGAGAAATGAGGAATTTAAAGTTAAGTTTGTTCTTATCCCTTCATAGTTGGGTTGAACTGGGTCAAATGGGTTGGATTAGATGATAGGTCTAATGTTAAGGTTTAGATAATAATAATAAGAAAATGGGTTGGGTCAAGTGTTGTGCCATTCTATCATGAAATTAAATTACTAATGGTTAAAGATTAAAACTAATCTAGTTTTAAGAAGCTAAAAATTAACTTAAATTGGCTAAATCCACGATGAAAATTAATCTAACCTAATAAACAATCCAACTCAAGATCTAAATAAAGTTTCGATTAATAATGTCTCAATTAATCCTTAACATCAATAATAAAACTTTCATTTATTCCAATACCCACATTTTATCAAATTTTACTCTTAAATTATCCAAATCTACTAGAATCATCCCAAGAAGAACACCAAACAATTAATCCGAGTAGGACACGAGAATCACTAAACTACATCGAATATTATATTACAATGATAAACTCAAAATTAGAATATTGCACAAAAAAATAAAAATAAAGACAAAATAAAAAATTTATACTTAAGTATTCTTTACAGCGTATTACGTAGTGATAAGTGGGTTATTTAGTGTGTGCTAAATTGTTATTTAGTGGGTTGAGATGAAAGTCTAACTATGAGGATGAAAAATTTGGAAAAAAAAAACTTATTTTCTCCTCTACACCAACTATTATAGTCTAATTTCATTTGCAATTCTAGTTGAATTCGTATTCTATATTGTTACCAAAATCTCACAATAATAAACAACTTTGTTTTCACCACAAAATTTGTTCTAAATTGTTACTTAGTGGGTTGACATGAAAGTCTAAGTATGAGGATGAAGAAATTGGAAAAAAATCTTGTTTCTCCCTACACCAACAACTATAGTCTAATTACATGTGCAATTTTAGTTGAATTTGCCTTCCACTATTTACTCAAAATTCACAGTAATAAGCAACTTTTGCCACCACAAAATGTGTGCTAAATTGTTACTTAGTGGGGTGAGATGAAAGTCTAAGTATGAGGATGAAAAATTAGAAAAAAAAAACTTGTTTTTCCTCTACACCAACTACTATAGTCTAACTGCATGTGCACATTTCTGGTTGAAGTTTTGTCTTCCACTTTGTTATCCAAAGTTCACAGTAATAAGTAATTTTTTTTACCACAAGTTTAAAAAATGACTAATAACTTCGGGGAATTGTATGGATGTGGGAAATATGCTAAAGTCTATAAAGGGCTGCTAAATTCCGGAAATATTGTCTTGAAAGTTAACTCATCAAAACAAAAAGATTAGCAAAGGTTTTAATTGTGAATTTATATAATTGACTGTTTTTTTAACATTAAAAATGATGATGTATATACTAACCTTGTTCCCTTTTTTTTCTTTTAATTAAGAATGAAGTTGAGGTTTTTTCTTCCTTTGGGTATCATCTGAATATAGTTCGACTAATAGGGACATATTTCAATGATGAGCAGTATTTGGTGATGCAGTTTGTGCCATCAGACCTAAAACAACTACTTGAAGGTAATGTTGCTATAATTTTAGATGAACTATGATACATGCAAACGTAATTTTAGAGTACGCAAACATTGTTCTTAGAAATCTTGATTGTTATGCTTCTGGTAAACATTAAATAACTAGTTGATATATTATTTAGCTATAAGCACAATCTATCCACACTTAAGTTGATATTTCTCAACTAGAATAATATTATTATGTTAGTTTCTGAACACGTACGGGTTGACTCCACTATGGAATTTAATGGGACTTAGAATTCCATAATATTCTAGGTTTTCTTAATTTTGATTTTGAAAAGATCAATTAAATCTTGAGCCCCATTCCATGAAATCCAACATCCTCAAACATTCAATGAATTTTATTGATTTCGTATAAAAATGGATTTTTGTGGATTTTGGTGGAATATAATTAGAAACTATATTTATGAAGTATAGATTCTCACTTCTCCGTGAACTCAAATTCCATTTTCCAATAATAATAATAATAAATAATAATAATAATAAATATTATCTATGGTAAAAAGGAAAAAACATTAACATATTTTTCTTTCTTATACCTCTCCTCATGTATCAACTTCTATTCTCAATATTTCAATGCAAGTGTACCTCAATTTTGTGAATTATCTCTGCAGAGTTGATTTCTCATTTTGTTTTGATTGCTAACTTTTTAATTTTATAGACAAATAAAATGAAAACATTACTGTTAGGATAATACTTTGTTGTGAATGATTAATTGATAAATTTTCATTAATTCATCTTGATAGGTGTTGTGTTAAAAATATGAATTAGAACTATCTGGTAAATTTTTGATAATCAATGATGTTCTTGGTTGAATAATTATTTTAATAATAGTTGTTTGTGAAACTATTTCATATATAAAATAATTTCAAATTATATTTTTGTAAAGTTTATGAAATTATTTGTTTTTCTTTAATGACTTTCTTTGAATATTTATATTTCTTTTTAATATTTTATTGATCATGAAGTTATGTTACTAGCTTCATAAAAAAAAATATTATTTATATTTTTTATGACATTTAACAAACTTAACTAAAATCTATTAAAATATATAAAATTCCATAATATAAATTACATCAGAATCTGATGAAATCCATGGAGTTCTCTAAAATTATATGAAATTCAATAATTAAAAAATTCTTCAAATTCTATGTTGGGAACACCCTCTTAACATTTTCAATCTTCTAATTTTTCAAGTTTTAAATCGTAATACCAATTCAGTATCATTGCATCTACTAACAGAGTATCTTCATTTAAACAAAATGTGTAGAACAACGACAACTTTATAAAAAATTGCAACAATGGATTTGTCTTTTAATACATCATGTTTTTTTTCTTTTCATTTACTCTTTTTGAATCCACAAAATTTTTTTCATACTTTCTATGTTTTGATTTGTTAGCATTTGAGTTAGATTTGAAGACAACGATCAAGATTCTGATGTAGTTAGTTAATGTAGTGAAAGTGATTATAAAGGAAGAGTATGTGATTGCGGACATTAAGCCCGATAATATTTTAATATAATTAATTAGGTAATTATGATAATTAAGAATCATATATGTTACATGTGTATTGATATATTCCCTATTCATATACTGTGACATTATATCACTACAATTCATATCTATGCGACTTTGGTTCTGCGAAGAACGGTGGAATTGACTTGCCAACCATTAATTATTTCTATCCTTGCAAAGAATGGCGGAATTGACTTGCCAACTATTAATTATTTCTATCTTGCCAAAGAACTTATAAAAAGAAGGTTAAATTGATTAGTCTTTTCTCTTCGTATGAAGTTTTAAATATGATATAGAATATATATATATATATATATATATATATATGTTCATTACTACATGTAAGTTATTGGAATCAAAAAAATTAACTTTTAAGGCATCACATTGAACAATAAATTTACAAGAATAATTATGCCTATTAGATATAATCATCAATTCTTATATTATTTTATTTTTTTGTAATGAAATATTTTCCTTGTACTATATATGGTTTTGTATGGTTTTTGCGGACATATTCAGTTTTGGAGTTATACTCTTCCAAATGATCATGAAATTGAATGTGTTTTCAACAATGTATTCTAGTTCATCTACAACAACACAAGTGAGCATACTTTTGAAACCCTTGAGTGGAAAAACGAAAAAAAAAGCTCTCAATTCTTCAAAAGAGCCACCAGTCCCGGCCCCCATATAGCAGTCCACGCAAGATTTCATCTTCATAGTCATGATCATATTGTGCATAAGACACTGATCCAATATTAATCATCCCAAGAACAATACCAAACAATTAATCCGAGTAGGACACGAGAATCACTAAACTACATCGAATATTATATTACAATGATAAACTCAAAATTAGAATATTACACAAAAAATAAAAATAAAGACAAAATAAAAAGTTTATACTTAAGTATTCTTTACAGTGTATTACGTAGTGATAAGTGGTCCGAAGAGGGGGGTCTTACATTCTCCCCTCCTTAAAAGAATTTGGTCCCCAAATTCATTCCTGAAATATTTCTGGGTATTTGTTGACCCTAAAAATTCTAATGATAAGTTCATATTCAAACCAACACCACCTTGTTACAAGTCAGTAAATACCCAAACTTTATTTGCATTAGAGAAATCCAAATTAGAATTAGGGTTATTGATTTTTTAGTACCTGACCTATAGGCACTTTGCTGGTTTGGTACCTGACATTTTCGAGTTACCAATGTAGTACCCATACTTCACAATTTTTCATAAATTAGTACCTATTCACTTTTAAGGACGAAAATACCCCCAAGAATACTCAAAATGATTTTTGAGTATACCTATTTAAATTATAAAATAAATTAAAATTTTAATTAATTTAATTGATAAAAAATAAAAAGAAGTTTCCAAAAATATTAATGATTTTTTGAAAAAATCCAATTAATTACATTAAATTAATAAATTAATAAACATAAATTAAAATTTAATTAATAAAAAAAATTAGTTTAGTTAACTAATTTTAAAAATTAAAATAAAATTAATTAATTCAAAAATTAAAATTATGATAGTAAATAAGAAAATTATATCAATTTTTTTTATTAATATATTAATTATTAATTAGTTTTTAAATAAATTTTAAAAAAATAATTAAGTTATTTTATTATTTTTTACAATTAAGAACTTCATAATTTAATTTAAATAATAATAAGTTATTATTAGTTAAATTTATTTATTAAATTTAATAATTCTAATTAAAATTTAACGTTTTAACAAAAATTAAAAAAAACTTGGGGGCATTTTCGTCCTTAAAAGTGAATAGGTATCAAATTATAAAAAAATGTGAAGTATGAGTACTAAATTGGTAACTCGAAAATGTCAGGTACCAAACCAGCAAAGTGCCTATAGGTCAGGTACTAAAAAAACAATAACCCTTAAATCACGCATTAGTAGTTTAATCTTCTCAAATAAACTATAAACGTCTTATTGACCAAAAAATTCTTTTATATTGTTCTTGAATCTGTATAAAATGTGTCAATCAATTGCTTATGAGCCCTATAAACAGTCATTCATTCTTGTAATAATAATCGTAATCATAAAACAAGTTCCAATTTACATCTCTAAAGATACTAATACTACTAAACTAATAATTAGTTGGAAGTCAATGGGTAATCGTTGAGATATCACAATCATAGTGTAAATTAAATTCCTATAAACTTCGCTTAAGTCAAGGCGAGTAAACTCTTAAAGTCTCATAACAAAATTTAAAACTCATAACTTAGCCTCCAAAAATATAAGGAGTTAGAATTACTAGCAATTATTTCTACTACTGGTCGCCTGAGCACGCGCGGTCTTACTATTGTCGTGCACCACTCCTATCATGTATAATATAAACTCAAGTATCAATAGTAAAACTAAATTCCTTAAATAGGCACGATAACCAAACAATATATAACCCAAGTAACATTTATGCACAAGAGGAATTCTTACACCTTATTATAATATTTGTACATCATTTACATAGTCATTCATATACAATCTCAAAATGTCATTCATGCGTCACTGTCATACTCAAAATAAATACTTTTTATCTTAGTGGCTACCTATATCTCACAATACTTTTACGCATTCCCTGAGCATATATACTACATATTCGATTACACATACAAAATTTTAAAGTCGTATTCTATTAAGAACTTAACCCAATCGTCTCATCACGATGTGCTTCATCATTCACCTTACTTATCTTCTTCTCTTTTGCGCTTATTTATTCTTCGAGATCCTTTAGTGATTTGTTGATTGGTGTTTCTTATAGGGCAATCTCTCACCTGATGCTGATCGTTGCCACATCTAAGGCATTTTCCCATTTTTTCCAACACCGCGATGGTTCATGTCCTTTTCTGTTACAATAAGAACACAACATCATTGATACCTCTGGTTTCTTTCTTTTTCCAACATCACCAATTATTTCGTGATTTGTCTTCTGAATTTTCTTTCCACGTCCTGCTGCCTGGTTGGACGATGATGGTTTGAATCTATCACTCATCTTGTTCTACTGCCTTTGATGTTCATTATCGTTTTGATCGAAAATACCGCGAGGTTCCTCGGTCCGGACGCCCAAAGGATCACATGATTTCTTCTTCTCCTGGTATATAAGTGTTTGCAGTAGATCAACTTGTTTCAGCAGCACAACTATATACTCTTTTTGTTGTTGATTTAATTCTTCTGTTTGTTGCAGGCTTTGTGTCAACTGCTGGCTTTGCTGATACAAAATAGAATTCTCATGGTTTAATTCATCTACGAGGTTTTCCAAATGGAAAATATGATCTCGCATCCTTTGTATTTCCTCACTAGAATTGGTGTCAAGTCTAGAATCCCATATAAACCGCTCTCTTCCTGAGGCCATTCCTAAACACAAACAATACCTTAGTTAATATATCAATCAAAGTATAAAGAAAGTATGATATACACAAATTCATTATGTCGGTTAATATTTGAGTGCTACTTCAAATCAACACTCGAATACGGAATGATCAAGACCCAAACCTAGACAATATTCCAACATCAAATAATCACTAAACCAATTTAACATTTAAGAAAACTCACCCGCCACTTAGGTATAACTCAACTAATCATATCTCTCCTATGAAGCCTCAGAACACTGACATGCCAAGCCAACCATTAGAAGACTAGTAATGATAAAAAAGAATACAACTTTCGACAAGAAAAGAAAGGCGCTACACTCTTTAATTAAAGGTTATGCACAAGAAAAGAGTGAAAGAAAATTAATATCTCAGATACCGAGTTACAACAAAGATTTCAAAACAACAAGTAACTCGAAGGATGATACGAAATACAAAGTTAGGTTAGCCAGAAGTTGGATGCAAATTCAATGAAAGGAACTAACGCGGACAAGTATGATGATTTCCGAGAGATTAAAAAATTCTGAATCAAATTGGACTACTTCAAGAGTAGATGTGCTTAAAAGAATTTAACATTTAGAAGACAAACATCAAGCACAGTGAACAATTGACAATTTCAGAAGCAAATGTTGATGCCAAAAGTGAGGGGAAGTGGAATTCATAATTCACCCAGATTTAAGAAAACTACAAGCGTGAATGTGTAGAAGTGATTACAAGATAAATCGGTACTAATAAAAGACAATCTACACAATTCAGTGAAAAGGTTCTGATGGAGGATCAAGATGTTTCTCCAATAAGAAATGTCTCCCAACGAGGAAAGAGAAGTCGATTGAGATCTAGACGATACAATGGATTCTATCACTCTTGAGAGAGTTCATACAAAATGATATTCTTCATAAGATAGATATTATGGTGTCTAGAACAAAGGTTAAAACTGTGAATCACTTTATTAAATTAATAAATAGTCACTAAACACATTGAGTGACTTGAAACAATGGGTGCGGAGCAAAACTACATATGTAGGGAAAAATTATGGAGAAAGAAAGTGACACAAGATAAAAGAGGAAAATCCAAAAGATGTAGGTACATATAAAAATCAGAAATGAACCACTTAGCCCGTAAAGACGCAAAATAAGTTACAATCTGAAGATGATTCAGGCTTCATTATAAATAGTTCTGTCGCGAATGAAAGTCAGGTATAGAACGTGCAAAACATACAAAATCTGGAAAAAAAAATGAAAGTTTGCAAAGCAATTTGAATGAAGTTTAGTTGGCTCCAAAGTATCTATAGTTTGTCTTACAAGCTTGCTAGATGACACCATAACCTTGATTTCTGCACAAATTTCTAATGATCTTCAAACACTAACATGATGTTATACTCTTAAAGATGAACTAGAGCTCAAAGAAGTAAGAATATTAAGATAAAAGGTGTAAAATCATATATCCTTTAGTACAGAAGATGCACTCTTCATGCTTAATAATCCCAAAGATAAACAATACACGTACTAACCAATCAAACACTAAGATCGTGAGTACCAACTCCGCAGTATGCCAAAACATAAACACATAAATTCATCCTCAAACTCAATTCTTAAGGTCTCACAATCGTAGTAACCCAATTACAAACCGAAGATCATATACTGGGTCAGCTCGGGTGTAGATCTTTTTATGCCCAAGCTATGATACCATAGCTATCACGCCCAAATTTACATACCCAATACAATATAATAGCATCCAATAAGGTACAACACCAAATATTCAAACTTAGGCTCAACAAGAAACTATTTATGTCTAAAAATATTTATGTATGCATGATAATGATGCACACAAGAATTATTTGTGGTAATGATCAAGAACATATCGCAATTCAATAATGAATTATTAATGTTTGATTCTATCAGTGATACAATGCACATTGGACAACAGTTAGCCGAGTACGGTAAATATTTTACTTTTCAAATGGCAAATAGATATCCCAATTTTTAAAACAAATAGTGGATATCTCATTTTAAAAATAAAGTATAAACAGTTAATCAATTAGTTCGTCAGCCCGAAACAAGAAACGTAGGATCAGTGTTGATCGGACACCGACCCTGTCCGTTCTCCTTGTTTCTTCCAATAATATTTGGCCGAAGCCCTGTCACCTTATCCCTCCCACTAGGCTCGATGTCTCTTTGGCCTGGGCTTTTGCCCAGAGATCATCATATTCATGAATATACCGTTCTACGACCCAAGTTCTGTCACCGTGTCATGCCCCAAATGCGACGCGACGACGATCAATCTCTTAAACAGAAAATAAATCAACAGTCTAAACCCATGATACGAACTTCAAGTGAAAAGAGTCTAATGCAGCGGAATTAAAATAAACACAAATACAAATTACATCTTAAGGTCCGACAATATTCGAATACAATCCATCAAAATATTCGAATTTAAACTTAGAGTCCAAACTAAAACAGAATGAAGGAGTTCAACAATAACAAAAGCAAAAGAAAATGTCGCTCGACATCAATGATTATAGGAACTAGTACGACAGGCGGAGCACAGGATTCAGTCCGTGGTAGGTTCGACGTCTTCAACATACTCCTCATCTAAAGGTTAGAAAATAGGATGGAATGAGACAGAAATCTCAGTGGATGGGGTGATCGTGTGCAAGTGTGGCGATATATATAGTTAATGCGAGAAAACGATTGTATGAAAACCCGTGAGGTATGATGCATGATTTCACACATAGCCCACAAGCATCGTAAAAAATATATTAAATAATATATTTATACAGTTTAAGAAATAGTTCGTGGTCACACAGGCACGATGATTCAAGCAAGACATGAGGACTGCGTACTGATGTGTAGCGCCAATCCTATGCAAGACAAATAGTGGTTGCGTACTGATATGTAGCGGCAACCCATTCATTACAAATAGTGGTTGTGTACTGATGTGTAGCGCCAACCAAACGTTTCGTTCAACTCCGGAATCGTGTGGATCGATAAACGATTCCTTCGTCTTCCTTGTAACTCCCGTTCATGATGGTCCAAGACTCGACACACCTTATCGCTCCATAGGCAAAGACAAAATCCACGTTGGAGCTAGCAAGGCTCGGATTTGTCATAATCATGATTATACCTCAAGTACTACGACCCGCTTCCCTTGGACAAACTCCGTCCCTCAGTTGCGGGATTAGGACAATGGGGCCAGAGAGTGAAATAGCAAGAGATGCCCTTCCATCCCCGATGTATCCATTCCGACTGTGAGCTCGACACACCAAGTTGACTCAGATAGGAAAGTAAGTACCCGTTCAGGTAGTCAACCAGGCTGTCGAGTATTATTGATTCAGAGAAGCATTTTAGGAAAGTTTTCGAAAATTTGCGCAAGGCAATTATAGAGTTGGTGGAGATATTTGGATGAAGATGATTATCGGGAGGATAAGCAATCTTCGAAATCTTAAAAGATTAGGTGGAACATAAGTCCCGTTATAGATTCGAAATCGCAAGACGAGGAAGTCGCCCCGCGATCGGGTATTAATCGGTCAAGACGATCCGATAAGACAAGGGATTTTTGAGAAAATAAAATATTTGTAATTCATTATTAAAGTCAGAGAGTCCAGAGTTGTTTCTTTAAAAGAAAAAAATAATTTGAGTTAGGTCCTTGTTAAAAGAAAATTTACAATTAGCCCCGTTTTGTAAAAATCACTACTTTTGGGGTTAAAAGTTAAATAAATAAATGTCCCGACCTTGAAAAATTATGAAGTCAGTTCCTAAATTCTCTAAATTGTTCAGAGATTCAAGTTTTTAAAGTTTGGAGGTCGAGTTTTTATAAAATTCTCACATTGGCCCCAAATTTGTTAAGGGGAGCGCTATTAACACCCCCAAAACTTATTGATACACTCCTTCCTCTTAATACACCTCACCCCATTTTTTAAAACTAACTTATTTACTTAATACACCCCCAATAACTCCTAATTTACCCTTTTCCCAATTAAACCCCAAATCTTTCCCAAAAACAGACATTGCTGATGCAGAGAGAATTAGATCTGACTAGCTTCATCAAAATAATGAATCGTCGACATATTATTTTGGACCATAATCAAGACCAACTTCTTTAGAATTCTATTTCATCAATTAGCTACTTTGGGGCTTGGGCTCATCGTGTGTCATTTTTGAGTCTTAACAAAACAATAAATATTTTATTAACATTTCTTTTTGGTTTGCCATTTGGATGTTGGGCAGTGGAAACATTATTTATGAAAGCGAAACCTGCAAGTATACATTTAGCCAACCCACGAGAACAAATGTATCTTCAAACTTCCACACACGCTAATTAATACCCCGCGAACTAGAAAAAGAAGTAAAATAAATTCACACAGACTTATTAACACATAACTGCTGCAAAAAGAAGATTATAATTTTTTTTTTTAAAGAAAAAGAAGATTATAATGATTAAAAAAGATTGGTGTATTTACAGATTTGATAGGTGTATTTATAAATTTGGTAGGGCACTAAGGATATTTTAGTCTTTTTAATAATTGGTATATTTAAAATTTAAAATAGGGGTGTATTGATAGATTTTGGGGGTGTTAATAGTGTCACCCTAAAAACGATTGGTGTATTTACAGATTTGATAGGTGTATTTATAAATTTGGTAGGGCACTAAGGATATTTTAGTCTTTTTAATAATTGGTATATTTAAAATTTAAAATAGAAGTGTATTGATAGATTTTGGGGGTGTCAATAGCGTATCATTCCGAGCTTTAAGTTTAAAATAATTGGAACTCACAAACCGGAAGGGCTTTTAATGTGATTCCAGTTGTAAAATGTCTCTAAGGTCAGTGGGATATTGGGACAAAAGCAGTTTTTAAAAGAAGCAAGTATAGGTCCCTTAACTTTTGAAAATCTCATTTTTGTCCCATTTTGAAATAATTGCCTTTAAGGCTTTTAGGGGTCCAATTGTTATGAAATTTGAACCTTGGGTCCAAGATATAATTATGTTATAGTTAAATTAGTATTTACAGGTGCATGGACTCCATAAGTCCTGGAAATTGTATTTTGGTCCTCAAGTTTAATCTTTTACAATTTGGTCCCTCAATTTTTATAAAATTACTTTCCAAGCTCTAAACACTTGGATTTTTGGAATACACTTAAAATATGTTATTTCCAGTCCCTTAAGAGTTAAAATTTCAAATTTTAAAATTAGGGTCTGGTACAGTTTCGAAAATTGCAAAATAGCCCTTAAACTTCTAAAATTTTACAATCTAGTCCTTGGGCTTTTAAGGGTTGATTTTATTTATCTAAAAACTCTTAAAACTTTATTAAAATTTCAAAACATAATTTTTGAACCTGAGTTCATTCCCAAAAATCGAAAATTACAGAGGGGTCCCTTAAGTTTTATTTTCTTACAATTAAGTCCACCAACTTTCCATTTTTGCATTTTAAGTCCAAAAGTTGAAATTTAATCAATTATGCTTGACTTGTCCAGGTTATAAATCATTCAAAACATAGATTTCAAGAGTCATACACATACATATCCTTCTCATACAAAATTTCATCAAGTATAACAATAAAGTGTACATGTATGCCCTATTTTTCGATAAATCGCATTTTTGAGCAACACTTGAGAATTTTTCCAACTTGATACAAGAAAATAGCATGCAATACATAATATATATCTCAAGTGCTCAAAATCAAAATACTACATGCATTTTTAAGTAAAACACCTAGAAGTTGAAAGGATTTTTCCACCCACCTTAAAGATTGATTTGTTGGTGAAAAATGGACTAAATCACTCTTGATGAAGAAGTGACTTAGGTCAGCCCCTAAGTCAAGGAATATCAAAAGAAATGTAGGAATTAGGAAATGAGGTTAAAAATTTAAGGAAAGAAGAAAGAGGTGAAGAATATTGGTAAAACTACACTTACCTTGTGTAGTAGATGAAATGAGACTAGTAGAGGTCTCAAAATGGGTCTCTTTGCTCACTCTTAAAACAACTCTTAAGGTCAGCCCTAAAAGTCCAAAAATGAAAATGGAGTATCAAAATTTTGGAAAATAGAAGAGAAGAAGAAAATGTACTAAAAATCTCATTTCTTACCTTCTAGTCCAAATTCCTTCACAATTTCTTGAAGTCTAGTCAAGATGGTTCCAAGTCTCTATTATCTTCAAGTTGTCTTCTAAGTGTGCCTCAAACCAAAAATCAAACTTAGGTTAAGAAGTGAAGAGGATGAGCTAGAAATATCAAAATGGATTGAAGAAGAAAATTCCTTACATTGTAGTAGTGATAGTTTCGAAAATAAAGAAGTAAGAAGAGTTGTTGTGTTTTTGTTAAGTGTTTGAAGAAAGAAGAAAGTGTTTGAGGATATGAAGAAATTATTCTTGAAGATATGAAGAAAGTGTGTTTGAAGATATGAAGAAGTGTTTGAAGATATGAGGGAGGTGTGTTTGAAGATATGAAGAAATGTTTGAAGATATGAAGATTGTTTGAAGATATGAAGAATGTGTGTTTTGAAGATATGAAGATTGTTTGAAGATTTGAAGAATGTGTGTTTTGAAGATATGAAGATTGTTTGAAGATTTGAAGAATGTGTGTTTTGAAGATATGAAGAAATTTGTAGAGAGAAGTAGGAGAATGTTTAGAGAGAAGGGAGAGGATTTTTTTGCTTGGGAGATTAATGATAGTTAATGGGAATAATTAGGGGTTTAGGGTAAAAAAATAACTAGCTTTCTTTATTAGGGACATGAAGCCAAAAGCTAGGTTTTAGAGGGAAATTTAAAATTCATTTGTTTGACTAAGGGGTTAGTGGATTTGGAGGAAGATTTTTAGTTGTAGGCTTGGAAGACATAAAATAAAATAGAAATGAAATTATCAAAATTTAATTTATTTTTTTGTCCAATAATAATTTAGTTGGGAGATACAAAATGATAAAATAGTGATAGAAGAAAAATTGAGTTATTTTCCCCATTTAAAGTGGTAATTTCGAAAATTAGGGAAAAAAGAAAAAAAATATTTGGTTTCTTTTCTTTATAAAATTGAGGGAAAAAAAATAAAATGTATAAATATCCATAATTAAATATTTAAAAATTTAAATAAAGATGTGAAATAAGAAATGTGTAATCGAAAAATAAATTGGAAGTTGGTTGGGATGAATTATAAAATAAGATGAAATATTCGGATATGGGTCGGAATATACTCCTAAATTATCGAGGATCCAAAAATTCTAAAGTCGTAGTCAACCGACCAAGTATTAGTACTAGATGAGAATATAAAATCATTATGCTCGAAAATAAGGGAGACGTAATTGACATTGGAAGAAATAAATAAAAGTCGTGTCGCGTTTCATTAATAATATGTTTGTGATACATAGCCGAATAAATAATTACTACATAACACCGTGTCTCACGTTGTTAAAATTCGGGGCCTCACACGCCGTCTCCGGCCCGACCCGAAAATGGGATTAGGCATATGAGTAGTCAAACAAGGACCACAGACAATCTATTCGATCCATTATCCACCCTACCCACACCTCAATAGACTCAAACAGTCAATGTTTTTGTCAAAATGAAATTTATTTGCCTAAAGGCCAAGTCAAGCAATTACACCGTTATAATGCAAATGAAAATATAAATTCATATCATTAATGATGCAATTTATGTTTCCTAAACAAACTAAATTACCTTGAAAGAAAGAAAATGAAACAATCATAGAACAATCTATTATTGTAAATTCATGAAAATGATTATCATGAAATTATGCAACTGCTGATGGTCGTGAAGTTCGTGAAATGGCTAATGTCATGAAATTTATGAAATTGTAAGCAAACCTAATTTTCTTTAGAATGATGATGATTTGCCCACCTTTGACTCAAATGTTGCTTAAATGATATGCGCCATGATAGTGCAGGTTGCAAGTCCTAGTTGTCGGATTCGATCTCATCTTCTACACAAAAATGGCATAGTTATTTATGTACGATTTCTACTTTATGGCAATACAAATTAATTTAATATTAAAGTCTTATGATTACTCGTGATTTAATTATACCCTAAAGTTTATAAGCTTAACAATTATCAAAACTTTATGAGTCTAGATTATAACCCTCTTATTTAAAATTTGTCTTTTAGTAACATAAATTATTACACTGAAGGATTAAGCAAGTTATTAACTGTTATTATATGTTTGCTACTATTTTGTTTATGCTTATATTAGGAATGATTTAAGTCACTGTTTATATCTTGAGATTATTACATAGATACTGTCACGCCCCAAACGCGACGCGACGGCGATCAATCACTTAAACAGAAATAATTCAATAGTCTAAACCAATGATACAAACTCCAAGTGAAATAGAGTCTAATGCAGCGGAATAAAATACACACAAGTACAAATTACATCTTAAGGTCCGACGGAATCCGAATACAACCCAATAGATTATCCGAATTTAACTTATAGTCCAAACAGAACATAATGAAAAGTCCAACAACAATAAAAGTAAAAGGAGTGTCGCTCCACATCAACAGTAGGAATTCAATCTGTGGTAGGTTCGACGTCTTCAACGTACTCTTCATCGAAATGTTAGAAAACGGGGAGGAGTGAGACGTAAATCTCGGTGGATGGGGTGATCGTGTGCAAGTGTGGCGATATATATAGTTAATGCGAGAAAATGGTTGTATGAAAACGCGTGAGATATGATGCATGTTTTCATACATAGCCCACAAACATCGTGATAAATATATATTAAGTAATATATTTATATAGTTTAAGAAATAGTTCGTGGTCACACGAGCACGATGATTCAAGCGAGACAGAGGATTGCGTCTCAAGTGTAGCGCCAATCCCATGCAAGACAATTAGTGGTTGCGTCTTCAAGTGTAGCGCCAACCTATGCATTACAAGTAGCGGTTGCGTCTTTTTGAAGTGTAGCGCCAACCAGGCGTTAGTTCAACTCCGGAATCGTGTGGATCGATGCCCGAATCCTTCGTTCTTCCTTGTAACTCCCGTTCATGATGGTCAAGACCACGTCGCCTTATTGCTCCATAGGCAAAGACAAAATCCACGTTGAGCTAGCAAGGCTCGGATTCGTCATAATCATGATTATACCTCAAGTACTACGACCCGCTTCCCTTGGACAAACTCCGTCCCTCGCCGGAATTAGGGCGATGGGGCCTAAGAGTGGAATAGCAGCCAGCTGCCCGGTTCCATCCCGACGTATCCACTCCGATTGTGAGCTCGACACACCAAGTTGACTCAGGCAAGAAATTAAATACACGTTCGTATAGTCAACCAGCAATGAGTATATTGATTCGGGAAGCAGCTCATGAAAAGTTTTTCAAAAATTTGCGTAAGGTAAATATGGCGTTGGTGGAGTTATTTGGATGAAGATGATTATCGAGAGGATAAGCAATCTTCGATATCTTGAAATATTAGGTGGAACATAAGTCCCGTTATAGATTCAAATCGCAAGACGTGGAAGTCGCCCCGCGATCGGTATTAATTGGTCAAGGCGGTCCGATAAGTCAAGGGGTTTTTGAGAAAATAAAATATTTTAATTAAGAATTGAAATCAGAGGGTCCAAGGCTGTTTTAGTAAAAGAAAAATAATTTGAGTTAGGTCCTTGATAAAAAGAAATTTTACAATTTAGCCCCGTTTTGTAAAAACCAATACTTTTGGGTTTAAAATTTGAATAAATAAATATCCCGACCTTGAAAAATTATGAAGTCAGTTCCTAAATTCTCCAAATTGTTCAGAGATTCAGGTTTTTGAAGTTTTGAGGTCGAGTTTTTATAAAATTCTCATATTGGCCCCAAATTTGTTAAAATTGCCATTTCGACTCTAAGTTTAAAATAATTGAAACTCACAAACCGGAAGGGATTTTAATGTGATTCCAGTTGAAAAATGTCACTATGGTTAATGGGATATTGGGACAAAAACAGTTTTAAAAAGAAATAAGTTTAGGTCCTTTAACTTTTGAAAATTTTATTTTTGTCCCATTTTGAAATAATTTCCTTTAAGGCTTTTTAGGGGTCCAATTGTTATGAAGTTTAAACCTTGGGTCCAAAATATAATTAAGTTATAGTTAAATTAGTATTTCCAGGTGCATGGGCTGCATAAGTCCTGGAAATTTCATTTGGGTCCTCAAGTTTAATCTTTTACACTTTAGTCCTTCAACTTTTATAAAATTACTTTCCAAACTCTAAACACTTGAATTTTTGGAATACACTTAAAATATGTTATTTTCAGTCCCTTAAGAGTTAAAATTTCAAATTTCAAAATTAGGGTCTGGTACAGTTTCGAAATTTGCAAAATAGCCCTTAAACTTCTCAAATTTTACAATCTAGTCCTTGGGCTTTCAAGGGTTGATTTTATTTATCTAAAAACTCTTAAAACTTTATTAAAATATCAAAACATAATTTTTGAACCTGAGTTCAGTCCCAAAAATCGAAAATTATAGAGGGGTCCCTTAAATTTTATTTTTCTTGCAATTAAGTCCACCAACTTTCCATTTTTGCATTTTAAGTCCAAAAGTTGAAATTTAATCAATTATGCTCGACTTGTCCAGGTTATAAATCATTCAAAATATAGATTTCAAGAGTCATACACATACATATCCTTCTCATACAAAATTTCATCAAGTATAACAATAAAATGTGCATGTATACCCTATTTTTCGATAAATCACATTTTTGAACAACACTTGAGAATTTTTCCAACTTGATACAAGAAAATAGCATGCAATACATAATATATATCTCAAGTGCTCAATAACAAAATACTACATGCATATTTTCAATTTAAAACACCTACAAGTTGAAAGAATTTTTCCACTCACCTTAAGGTTCTTCATTTAGTAGTGGTAGGAGTCTCTAAAAATGGACTTTCTTCTTCAAGCTCTCATTATCAAGATCCAACCCCTTAGGTCAGCCCCTAAATCCATATTTTTCCATATTTTAGGTGAAAAAAAATTAATGTGAAAAAAAATCAAAATGATCATTACCTTCATCAAATCTTGAAACTGGGTTAAAGTCTCAAAATCTCCACTTAACATCAAGGTTTCTTCTCTTCTCCTCCACCACTAGTATCTCACGGTCCTAAGAAAATTTCTAAGAAAGAATTGTGCTTCGAGTTAGGAAGATGAAAGATGGATTTGAAGCTTGAGAATGATGAAAAAATAGAAGACAAATTTTTCTTACCTATTTCCTTGTATTTCGGTCCTTTAGCTCTTGAGAATGGATGAGTTTTGTATTATGTTTTTGGAGAGGATATTTGTTCAAGTGTTAGGATGAAATGGGAGAGAGAGAAGAGAGTGATAGAACAACTAATGAATCATGTGCTCTTTGTTTTTGGCCATATAGCCGTGTACTCCATCCACACACATACACCATTTTTTTGTTTTTTTTTTTTGTTATTTGGTTTGTGCTTTTCATGGGACAAAGTGGAAGACAAGGTGGTTGGGGATATTAGTAAATAAAAAAAATATGATGTGTTTGGTAATAAAAATTTGAATGAAATAAAGAATGTAAAAGTGGAGAATATTACACATTATTGAATTGAAATGTTTGAATAGGATAAAGAATGTGGGGACTTTAGGTGTAGAATAATTGAATAAAACTTTTACTCAAGTTTGGCTTGCAATTCCTATGGCCATCCAAAACGTTTTTATTTGCCTTTTGATAGTTAATTTATGTAATGGGATTGGTGGGGTAAGGTGTTGTAGGATTAGAGAGAAAAAAAAAATGGGATTCCCCCTAAAAGAAAATGTGATGGCCGAAAGTTATGTTTGAGGGGTGACAAAATTTGTTTTGTTTAATAAGTGTGATAGTGGGATTTTATAGGATAGTTTTTAATTGTAGGCTTTGAAAAAAAAAATGCAACCCATCCCTAAATTCATGAGGGTAGGCGATTTTTGAGGTGTATTTATATCAAAAAAATTTATTTTTTTTTCCATAATAATCTAGTTGGGAGATAGAAATAATGATAGAAACAAAATGAGTTATTTTCTCCATTTTAAATGAAAATAAAAAATTAGGAAGAATATTGTTTTCTTTTCTTTTATAAAATTAAGGAAAAATAATATATATAAATATTCATAATTAAATATTTAGAAACTTAAAATAAAAATGTGAAATAAGAAATATGTACTCCAAAAATAAATTGTAAGTTGGTTGGGATGAATTATAGAATAAGATGAAATATTTGGATAAGGGTCGGAATATACTCCTAAATTATCGAGGGTCCAAAAATTCTAAAGTCGTAGTCAATCGATCAAATATTAATACTAGAGGAAAATCGAAAATTGTTAAGCTCGAAAATGAGGAAGACGTAATTGACGTTGGAAGAAATGATTAAAAGTCGGGTCGTGTTTTATTAATAATGGTTCGTGTTACTAAACCAAATAAATAAATCACTGCATAACGTCGTATCTCACGTCGTGAAAATTCGGGGCGTCACATTCACCCCTCCTTAAGAGAATTTGGTCCCCAAATTCTCTTCTGAAATAATTCCTTCGAAATTATAGATGAGATTCATACTTATTGTATCTATTCATGAAAGATCTATCACATCCTCAATATCAAAACTTAGGGGGCCTAGAGGCGCTTATATTCGATCCAAGTTCCCATCAGACAATTTCCAATAATCATTCAAAAATATTTGTAACAACTTTAGTGGTACTCAAAACTTCTTGTCATCACCTTGTAATACACATTATTCATAGTATCCCTTTCATGTGATCCAAAACATTTGCACCACTATTCGATTATCACTTAACTAATCATTTCTACTCCACATTTCATTCTAATGTACTATTCCCATAATTATTATCTCGAAACATACTTCTCCTAATCCAATCCGGAATATATCATTGCTTGTCACAGCTAGTCAATATTTCCTTTACCTATGAAAGTGATACTCATTATAATAGAGTCGATTTAATTAAATAGTCGACACATATTCATAACGTCGTATAATTCCTCGAACAATTGGTAATAGATTTCATCGCTAAAAGTGCAAGATTAACCTAAAATCTCCACCCATCAACATATAATAGTCGAGACCTCAACAATCTTTAATAAGTCATTTCCAAAGGTAATCATAGGAGTTGCTCATACTAAAATCCTGATAGCAATTTAAATTTCCCATATCCATAAGGACTTTAATTATTCCAGATAAAATCACGCTTCTTAAATACCTCATATAAAGTACGAGTGTCCATTCCATCATTAGTTAATCAATACTTAAATGATCGACAACTAAGTCACAGTCAACCAACTTAATTAATCAACCAATTCAAATGTTAGATAAGTGTTTAAATCACCATAATAGTCCTAGATAATCATCATCCAAAAATAGTTCGTAACTTAGACATTATAACTTACGAAATACTTAGTTGCGGCATCCAATCGAGGTCTAATAATATTCACATCCTTAATGTATCTTATATGTGATACCCAAACTGCTAGTTAGATTCCCGCACTTAAGCTTGTACATGGATTTGGGATGAATAAAGCAAAGGCATCATCAGTAAATAATACTTAGTCATTCCCATACTATTATTCTCCAAAGTAATATCATTAGGTATCTAGATTCCACAATATATCGTATAACCAAATCATATACTGTCAAGTGATGAACTTATATCCTTCAATTCTCATCATATCATGGCATTATAACCTTCAAATCAAGAAATTTCTAAACACCTAACGTCCAAACCGAGGGATATCTGGGTATGTTAGCACTATGACAACCCAAAAGAGTTCAAATATTCATCCAAGATTCAACTTAGGTCATCTAGTAGTGGTACCTAATCCAAGGTCAGAGGAACCTATCCTGGGTCAGCTCGGTGTAAGTTTCCATTTTACTAGCCGAGCTCTAATACCATAACTGTCACGCCCCAAACGCGACGCGACGGCGATCAATCACTTAAACAGAAATAATTCAATAGTCTAAACCAATGATACAAACTCCAAGTGAAATAGAATGCAGTGAATAAAATACACACAAGTACAAATTACATCTTAAGGTCCGACGGAATCCGAATACAACCTAATAGATTATCCGAATTTAACTTATAGTCCAAACAGAACAAAATGAAAAGTCCAACAACAATAAAAGTAAAAGGAGTGTCGCTCCACATCAACAGTAGGAATTCAATCTGTGGTAGGTTCGACGTCTTCAACGTACTCTTCATCTAAATGTTAGAAAACAGGAAGGAGTGAGATAGAAATCTCAGTGGATGGGGTGATCGTGTGCAAGTGTGGCGATATATATAGTTAATGCGAGAAAACGGTTGTATGAAAATGCGTGAGATATGATGCATGTTTTCATACATAGCCCACAAGCATCGTGATAAATATATATTAAGTAATATATTTATATAGTTTAAGAAATAGTTCGTGGTCACACAGCACGATGATTCAAGGCATGGAGGATTGCGTCAAGTGTAGCGCCAATCCCATGCAAGACAATTAGTGGTTGCGTCTTCAAGTGTAGCGCCAACCCATGCATTACATGTAGCGGTTGCATATCAAGTGTAGCGCCAACCAAACGTTGTGTCAACTCCGGAATCGTGTGGATCGAGATAAATTCCTTCGTTCTTCCTTGTAACTCCCCGTTCATGATGGTTCAAGCCTGTCACCTTATTGCTCCATAGGCAAAGACAAAATCCACGTTGGAGCTAGCAAGGCTCGATTCGTCATAATCATGATTATACCTCAAGTACTACGACCCGCTTCCCTCGGACAAACTCCGTCCCTCGATTGGGATTAGGGCGATGGGGCCGAAGAGTGGAATAGCGGCCGAGCTGCCCCTTGGTTCCATCCCCGACGTATCCACTCCGACCGTGAGCTCGACACACCAAGTTGACTCAGCAAGAAATTAAATACACGTTCGTAGTCAACCAGGCAATGAGTATATTGATTCTAAAGCGATTCATGAAAAGTTTTTCAAAAATTTGCGTAAGGTAATTATGGCGTTGGTGGAGTTATTTGGATGAAGATGATTATCGAGAGGATAAGCAATCTTCGATATCTTGAAATATTAGGTGGAACATAAGTCCTGTTATAGATTCAAATCGCAAGACGTGGAAGTCGCCCGCGATCGGTATTAATCGGTCAAGGCGGTCCGATAAGTCAAGGGGTTTTTGAGAAAATAAAATATTTTAATTAAGAATTGAAATCAGAGGGTCCAAGGCTGTTTTAGTAAAAGAAAAATAATTTGAGTTAGGTCCTTGATAAAAAGAAATTTTACAATTTAGCCCCGTTTTGTAAAAACCAATACTTTTGGGTTTAAAATTTGAATAAATAAATATCCCGACCTTGAAAAATTATGAGGTCAGTTCCTAAATTCTCCAAATTGTTCAGAGATTCAGGTTTTTCAAGTTTTGAGGTCGAGTTTTTATAAAATTCTCATATTGGCCCCAAATTTGTTAAAATTGCCATTTCGACTCTAAGTTTAAAATAATTGGAACTCACAAACCGGAAGGGATTTTAATGTGATTACAGTTGAAAAATGTCACTATGGTTAATGGGATATTGGGACAAAAACAGTTTTAAAAATAAATAAGTTTAGGTCCTTTAACTTTTGAAAATTTCATTTTTGTCCTATTTTGAAATAATTGCCTTTAAGGCTTTTTAGGGGTCCAATTGTTATGAAGTTTAAAACTTGGGTCCAAAATATAATTAAGTTATAGTTAAATTAGTATTTCCAGGTGCATGGGCTGCATAAGTCCTGGAAATTTCATTTGGGTCCTCAAGTTTAATCTTTTACACTTTAGTCCTTCAACTTTTATAAAATTATTTTCCAAACTCTAAACACTTGAATTTTTGGAATACACTTAAAATATGTTATTTCCAGTCCCTTAAGAGTTAAAATTTCAAATTTCAAAATTAGGGTCTGGTACAGTTTCGAAATTTGCAAAATAGCCCTTAAACTTCTCAAATTTTACAATCTAGTCATTGGGCTTTCAAGGGTTGATTTTATTTATCTAAAAACTCTTAAAACTTTATTAAAATATCAAAACATAATTTTTGAACCTGAGTTCAGTCCCAAAAATCAAAAATTACAGAGGGGTCCCTTAAATTTTATTTTTCTTGCAATTAAGTCCACCAACTTTCCATTTTTGCATTTTAAGTCCAAAAGTTGAAATTTAATCAATTATGCTCGACTTGTCCAGGTTATAAATCATTCAAAATATAGATTTCAAGAGTCATACACATACATATCCTTCTCATACAAAATTTCATCAAGTATAACAATAAAATGTGCATGTATACCCTATTTTTCGATAAATCACATTTTTGAGCAACACTTGAGAATTTTTCCAACTTGATACAAGAAAATAGCATGCAATACATAATATATATCTCAAGTTCTCAATAACAAAATACTACATGCATATTTTCAATTTAAAACACCTAGAAGTTGAAAGAATTTTTCCACCCACCTTAAGGTTCTTCATGTAGTAGTGGTAGGAGTCTCTAAAAATAGACTTTCTTCTTCAAGCTCTCATTATCAAGATCCAACCCCTTAGGTCAGCCCCTAAATCCATATTTTTCCATATTTTAGGTGGAAAAAAAAATTAATGTGAAAAAAAATCAAAATGATCATTACCTTCATCAAATCTTGAAACTGGGTTAAAGTCTCAAAATCTTCACTTAACATCAAGGTTTCTTCTCTTCTCCTCCACCACTAGTATCTCACGGTCCTAAGAAAATTTCTAAGAAAGAATTGTGCTTCGAGTTAGGAAGATGAAGGATGAATTTGAAGCTTGAGAATGATGAAAAAATAGAAGACAAATTTTTCTTACCTATTTCCTTGTATTTCGGTCCTTTAGCTCTTGAGAATGGATGAGTTTTGTATTATGTTTTTGGAGAGGATATTTGTTCAAGTGTTAGGATGAAATGGGAGAGAGAGAAGAGAGTGATAGAACAACTAATGAATCATGTGCTCTTTGTTTTTGGCCATATAGCCGTGTACTCCATCCACACACATACACCATTTTTTTGTTTTTTTTTTTTTTTTGTTATTTGGTTTGTGCTTTTCATGGGACAAAGTGGAAGACAAGGTGGTTGGGGATATTAGTAAATAAAAAAAATATGATGTGTTTGGTAATAAAAATTTGAATGAAATAAAGAATGTAAAAGTGAAGAATATTACACATTATTGAATTGAAATGTTTGAATAGGATAAAGAATGTGGGGACTTTAGGTGTAGAATAATTGAATAAAACTTTTACTCAAGTTTGGCTTGCAATTCCTAACATGGCCATCCAAAACGTTTTTATTTGCCTTTTGATAGTTAATTTATGTAATGGGATTGGTGGGGTAAGGTGTTGTAGGATTAGAGAGAAAAAAAAAATGGGATTCCCCCTAAAAGAAAGTGTGATGGCCGAAAGTTATGTTTGAGGGGTGATAAAATTTGTTTTGTTTAATAAGTGTGATAGTGGGATTTTATAGGATAGTTTTTAATTGTAGGCTTTGAAAAAAAAATGCAACCCATCCCTAAATTCATGAGGGTGGGCGATTTTTGAGGTGTATTTATATCAAAAAAATTTATTTTTTTTTCCATAATAATCTAGTTGGGAGATAAAAATAATAATAGAAACAAAATGAGTTATTTTCTCCATTTTAAATGAAAATCAAAAATTAGGAAGAATATTGTTTTCTTTTCTTTTATAAAATTAAGGAAAAATAAAATATATAAATATTCATAATTAAATATTTAGAAACTTAAAATAAAAATGTGAAATAAGAAATATGTACTCCAAAAATAAATTGTAAGTTGGTTGGGATGAATTATAGAATAAGATGAAATATTTGGATAAGGGTCGGAATATACTCCTAAATTATCGAGGGTCCAAAAATTCTAAAGTCGTAGTCAATCGATCAAATATTAATACTAGAGGAAAATCGAAAATTGTTAAGCTCGAAAATGAGGAAGACGTAATTGACGTTGGAAGAAATGATTAAAAGTCGGGTCGTGTTTTATTAATAACGGTTCGTGTTACTAAACCAAATAAATAAATCACTGTATAACGTCGTATCTCACGTCGTGAAAATTCGGGGCGTCACATATACATATAATCACATGTGATTTAATTACTGATAAATTAGTGGGAAAATGAGTTATACTCCAATAGTGCATCCTTATATTACGTCTTATCTTTTAGTATGTTGATTTGGCATTCCATAATTAGGAGATTATGAAGCCAATTGACACTAACTCACATAACAGTAAATATGAAATAAGTTGTTTCTCTTTCAAAATTTTACAAATTCTGTTTTAAAATTTTCCTTAAAATTATATATATACTATATGTATATTCCCATTTAATCTTGGATCTAGTATAATCTTAGTTTAATCTGCAGGTTGATTTTCAACTATAGCAGTTGATATATTTCTTTTTTTTTAAAAGTAAATTTACTTCTCTTTTACCCATTTTTCTAAAGAGTCCAAAATCCACCAAGTTCCTCATTTTTCTTTGCCAGTCACCTACACCATAAATCATCCCTAGATCAATCTTTTAAGATTTTATATAAATATCAAAAATAAAAGTTGTCAAACCAAAAATAACAAAAATCCGCAGTCGGCATACCGATTATGGGTGATCGGAAAACCTTTAACACATGAGATCGAAGGTTATCTTGTTCGATTCTGGCACTCTCACCGGCAACCTCAGAAGAAACAAGAAGAAGAGATTTTGTTTTCTTTTATGTTAAGGGCCTATCGGCCGAGAGAGAAAAGAGGCGAGAAAGAATTTTGGGAAAGGTGATTGCTGATTAGTATGAATGGAGAAATGAGGAATTTAAAGTTAAGTTTGTTCTTATCCCTTCATAGTTGGGTTGAACTGGGTCAAATGGGTTGGATTAGATGATAGGCCTAATGTTAAGGTTTAGATAATAATAATAAGAAAATGGGTTGGGTCAAGTGTTGTGCCATTCTATCATGAAATTAAATTACTAATGGTTAAAGATTAAAACTAATCTAGTTTTAAGAGGCTAAAAATTAACTTAAATTGGCTAAGTCCACGATGAAAATTAATCTAACCTAATAAACAATCCAACTCAAGAACTAAATAAAGTTTCGATTCATAATGCCTCAATTAATCCTTAACATCAATAATAAAACTTTCATTTATTCCAATACCCACATTTTATCAAATTTTACTCTTAAATTATCCAAATCTACTAGAATCATCCCAAGAAGAACACCAACCAATTAATCCGAGTAGGACACGAGAATCACTAAAGTACATCGAATAATATATTACAATGATAAACTCAAAATTAGAATATTGCACAAAAAATAAAAATAAAGACAAAATAAATGATAAGTGGGTTATTTAGTGTGTGCTAAATTGTTATTTAGTAGGTTGAGATGAAAGTCTAAGTATGAGGATGAAAAAATTGGAAAAAAAAAACTTATTTTCTCCCCTACACCAACTATTATAGTCTAATTGCATTTGTAATTCTAGTTAAATTCGTATTCTATATTGTTACCAATATCTCACAATAATAAACAACTTTGTTTTCACCACAAAATTTGTTCTAAATTGTTACTTAGTGGCTTGACATGAAAGTCTAAGTATGAGGATGAAGAAATTGGAAAAAAAATCTTGTTTCTCCCTACACCAACAACTATAGTCTAATTACATGTGCAGTTTTAGTTGAATTTGCCTTCCACTATTTACCCAAAATTCACAGTAATAAGCAACTTTTGCCACCACAAAATGTGTGCTAAATTGTTACTTAGTGGAGTGAGATAAAAGTCTAAGTATAAGGATGAAGAAATTGGAAAAAAAAAACTTGTTTCGCCTCTACACCAACTACTATAGTCTAATTGCATGTGCACATTTCTGGTTGAAGTTTTGTCTTCCACTTTGTTATCCAAAGTTCACAGTAATAAGTATTTTTTTTACCACAAGTTTAAAAAATGACTAATAACTTCGGGGAATTGTATGGATATGGGAAATATGCTAAAGTCTATAAAGGGCTGCTAAATTCTGGAAATATTGTCTTGAAAGTTAACTCGTCAAAACAAAAAGATTAGCAAAGGTTTTAATTGTGAATTTATATAATTGACTGTTTTTTAACATTAAAAATGATGATGTATATACTTACCTTGTTCCCTTTTTTATCTTTTAATTAAGAATGAAGTTGAGGTTTTTTCATCCTTTGGGTATCATCCGAATATAGTTCGACTAATAGGGACATATTTCAATGATGAGCAGTATTTGGTGATGCAGTTTGTGCAATCAGACCTAAAACAACGACTTGAAGGTAATGTTGCTATAATTTTAGATGAACTATGATACATGCAAACGTAATTTTAGAGTACGCAAATATTGTTCTTAGAAATCTTGATTGTTATGCTTCTGGTAAACATTAAATAACTAGTTGATATTTTATTTAGCTATAAGCACAATCTATCCACACTTAAGTTGATATTTCTCAACTAGAACAATATTATTATGTTAATTTCTGAACACGTACGGGTTGACTGCACTATGGAATTTAATGGGACTTAGAATTCCATAATATTCTAGGTTTTCTTAATTTTGATTTTGAAAAGATCAATTAAATCTTGAGCCCCATTCCATGAAATCCAACATCCTCAAACATTCAATGAATTTTATTGATTTCGTACAAAAATGGATTTTTGTGGATTTTGGTGGAATATAATTAGAAACTATATTTATGAAGTATAGATTCTCACTTCTCCGCGAACTCAAATTTCATTTTCCAATAATAATAATAATAATAATAAATAATAATAATAATAAATATTATCTATGGTAAAAAGGAAAAAAAATTAACATATTTTTCTTTCTTATACCTCTCCTCATGTATCAACTTCTATTCTCAATATTTCAATGCAAGTCTACCTCAATTTTGTGAATTATCTCTGCAGAGTTGATTTCTCATTTTGTTTTGATTGCTAACTTTTTAATTTTATAGACAAATAAAATGAAAACATTACTGTTAGGATAATACTTTGTTGTGAATGATTAATTGATAATTTTTCATTAATTCATATTGATAGGTGTTGTGTTAAAAATATGAATTAGAACTATCTGGTAAATTTTTGATAATCAATGATGTTCTTGGTTGAATAATTATTTTAATAATAGTTGTTTGTGAAACTATTTCATATATAAAATAATTTCAAATTATATTTTTGTAAAGTTTATGAAATTATTTGTTTTTCTTTAATGACTTTCTTTGAATATTTATATTTCTTTTTAATCTTTTATTGATCATGAAGTTATGTTACTAGCTTCATAAAAAAAAATATTATTTATATTTTTTTATGACATTTAACAAACTTAACTAAAATCTATTAAAATATATAAAATTCCATAATATAAAATTACATCAGAATCTGATGAAATCCATGGAGTTTTCTAAAAATATATGAAATTTATTAATTAAAAAATTCTTCAAATTCTATATTGAGAACACCCTCTTAACATTTTCAATCTTCTAATTTTTCAAGTTTTAAATCGTAATACCAATTCAATATCATTGCATCTACTAACAGAGTATCTTCATTTAAACAAAATGTGTAGAACAACGATAATTTTATAAAAAATTGCAACAATGGATTTGTCTTTCAATACATCATGTTTTTTTTCTTTTCATTTACTCTTTTTGAATCCACAAAAAATTTTCATACTTTCTATGTTTTGATTTGTTAGCATTTGAGTTAGATTTGAAGACAACGATCAAGATTCTGATTTAGTTTGTTAATGTAGTGAAAGTGATTATAAATGAAGAGTATGTGATTGCGGACATTAAGCCCGACAATATTTTAATATAATTAATGAGGTAATTATGAAGTAATTATAATTAAGAATCATATATGTTACATGTGTATTGATATATTCCCTATTCATATACTGTGACACTATATCACTACAATTCATATCTATGCGACTTTGGTTCTGCGAAGAAAGGTGGAATTGACTTGCCAACCATTAATTATTTCTATCCTTGCAAAGAATGGCGGAATTGACTTGCCAAATATTAATTATTTCTATCCTGCCAAAGTACTTATAAAAAGAAGCTAAATTTGATTAGTCTTTTCTCTTCGTATGAAGTTTTAAATATGATATAGAATATAAGTATGTTCATTACTACATATAAGTTATTGGAATCAAAAAATTAACTTTTAAGGCATCACATTGAACAATAAATTTACAAGAATAATTATGCCTATTAGATATAATCATCAATTCTTATATTATTTTATTTTTTTGTAATGAAATATTTTCCTTGTACTATATATGGTTTGGTATGGTTTTTGCGGACATATTCAGTTTTGGAGTTATACTCTTCCAAATGATCATGAAATTGAATGTTTTTCAACAAGTGTATTCTAGTTCATCTATAGCAACACAAGTGAGCATACTTTTGAAACTCTTGAGTGGAAAAACGAAGAAAAAAGCTCTCAATTCTTCAAAAGAGCCACCAGTCCCGGCCCCCATATAGCAGTCCACGCAAAATTTCATCTTCATAGTCATGATCATATTGTGCATAAGACACTGATCCAATCAAGATGTGATAAGGAAGACGCAATCAAGATCACTGACTTGGGATACAGTGCACAAAACACCAAATATGAAACTGAATTCTTGATATCTTTTTTATTTAATTTTTAGGTGGCATCTTGCCATGACGAAACATTGGTACTATTATGTACAATAAATGTATTAAGTTGTGACATTAAAGTTAATTGTTAGATCTTAGCCACATTATGTCCACTGGATATCTCTTTTTAAGTGACTTAATACTGTAGGTTAGGGAAGTCTGGTCAACTTCTATGCAAAATTGTTGGACATCAAGAAATGAGTTGTGGGCTTGCTGCAAAACATGCAGGCAGTTGATTACTATTAATATACAATTTAGTATTATGTTGATGTGATTGAAATTGGTTATAAATAAAATGTAATTTTTGAAAATTAAAGATATTTAAAATTTTAATATTTATGATAACTAGCTTTTCTATAAATAATTTATTATTTCAAAAATAATTTTAAGTAATATTTTGTTTTAAATATAATTTTCAACAATATTTTTCAATTTTTATAAATAATTAAGTTTTTTGAATTTACTAAATTGTTAAAACTGTAATTTTTTTTATTTTATTTATACATTAAATATTTTTTATATTTAAATATAATTTTTAAATAGTTATATTTTCCTTCATTCCCCCCTTACAATTGTAATTCCACATATAATGCCTAGTCAATAAAAAATAAATTAAACAATAAGTTTTTTTGTTGTTAAATTCCACAACAGCACAACATGTAACTTTTACCTGCTATAGGAGGTCATAGGACTAAATAGCTAAAAAAGACCACTTAAAGGACTAAATGTCAAAATCGAAACAAGTGAAGACTAAATCTTCGAAGCGGTTCACTTAGAGGACTAAAAAATAATTTTGCCTTTTTTTTTTATTAAAGTCGATTGTTAGAATTAGCCAAGGTTAGAAATTGCTTAGTAGAAAAGAAAAATTGACTGTAAATTTTCGATTAGTTTGTTGAATTCATTTCACCAATTATGAGGGAATTTTAATTTAGGGCTATGTTCTGAATTATTTCTTTAGAAAATTGAGATAGTCAAGATCACATTTTATAGTCTAAGATATTTTAAGATGATGATAATGTGTGTGTATATATACTTAGTGCATATTTGGAAGTACTTTTGAAATGAAAATATATTTATAGGATTGACCTTTTAATATGAGCTTTTTCAAAAAGTGCTTATGGGTAATATCAAGTGTTTGGTAAAAATATATTTTAATACATATTTTGTGGGAGTCGTAAATACGAATCCATGGCCTTGTTTGTTTATGTTTCCAAAACCACATTTCCAATTTTCAACTATTCATAGAAATGGAATCATGTTTTTTTATAATAGATTTGCAGTTAATTTTCACAAAACAAAATCCTATTTCCCAAAAACAAAATCCTATTTCCCAACCCTCATTTACATCTTTCCAATTTCCAATATCCATTTTAGCGAAGAAATTAATAAACTTGTTGTTAACATTAGCTGCGAAATTGAAAATTTCCTCTCTAAAATTTAGCTACAAAATCAATAATCTCTTCACTAAAGTTTGTGAGGAATTTTGAACATATGCTGCCAATATATATTTGTGACAGTCTTATAGCAGCGAGATGCGTGAGGAATATATTTCCTCATTAAATTCCATTAATGAAGAAATCAACAATGTTAGCAAGAAAAATTTCCTCGCTAAATTGTAATTTTTCTGTAGTGAGTCAAGGTCGAAGAGCTAAGATAAAATCCAACAACCAAGGTACTTCCAAGACATGAGAAGTCCAGGAAAGTCTTTGAAGTCTTGGGAGGTCATAGAAGGTCCTTCAGTAGTAAACTCCTTGCTTGGGAACATGCATGCAATATGAACTGACAGTCAGAAGGGCCTCGAGTTGCCCCATAAAAGCCCCACATATATTCTTAAGTCAACAATAGTGATCGGTGTAATCAAAATCATAGAGTAATAAATGAATTAATTGAGTGTACTTACAAATGAATAAGATCGACTATTTATACTCGGGATATTGAGTCTCATGGGTCTTGTTTAGTAGACTAGCCACGTTGGCCATTTGAGCCTTACGCGCGAGCTTGAAATAATGACTTGGGCCTCATGAGTTAATTGATAATATTGAGACCCAATAAATAATAATTATGAGTATATAAATAATTATGGGCCTCTAGAGATTTGGTTCTTTGGAGGGACGTAGACTCTTTTTACTTCTTTAGTACGTGGTAGAAGGAAGTCTCCTTTAACTTCTCTTAGTCATTGGTAGAAGGGATGGATAAATAATTTTGGTTAACGAAATTATATTAACTAATAGTATCGATCGTATTTATATATAGTTCTCCAATCATAATCTTAGGAATCAACACTAAGAGCTAAGCACGTCTAAAGCCCTTATAATTTCTAACTCTAGCTACATAAAAGAAGCCAATTATGAGTATATAACACATATATTAAGGCAAAAACTCATATAGAACCATCTTACGGGTCTCAATCCATAAGACGGATCCTATTTTGACTGTGGATCCGCGGATCCTGTTGACCAGGTCCGCGGGTCAACATCAACTCCGATTTTTTTTTTAATTTTCTATTTTTCTTCCTCAGTTAAGGTATCCGTTTTATAAGAAAAAATATCGGTTATTTTAGATAAAGTATCATATTTTTTAATATAGTCACAGATTATGATTACATTACATTGAAGGACAAATAAATATATCAGAGTTAAAGTAACACCTTTATGAGTAAATATATATTTTTTGAGACAAAATATCAAGTTTTAAGAGTAAAAATACATATTTTTTAAATAGAGTATTATATTTTTTAATAATAAATACAAAGAAAGATGAATAATAAATATGATAGAGTTAAAATAATACTTTTATAAGTAAAAATATTTATTTTGAGAGATTAAGTAACATATTTTTTAATATAGTCACAAATTATGAATATATTACAATATATATAAAACAGAATTAAAGTAACACTTTTATACATTACAGTATCTATTTTCTGAGATAAAGTATCATGCATGTTTTTTAATATAGTCACAAATTAAAAATGAAGGAAAGAAAGAAAAATAAAAAATAAATATGATATAGTTAAAGTAATACTTTTATAAGTAAAAGTATTCGTTTGTTGAGATAAAGTATCAGATTTCTTAATACAGTTACAAACTAGGAACAACAAGAGAGGAAAAATAAAAAATAAATATGATGTAATTAAAGTAATACTTTTATAAGTATCCATTTATTGAGATAATGTATCATGTTTTTTAATAGACTTGGGTTCGATTCTTAGCCTTTGCTTTAGAGGCGTTTTTAATTTTTTATTATTTACCAAACGCATTTATGAATGGGTTTATATACATTGTTATACTGAAATTGCACAATAAGCACTAGTGGTATAGTAGTTGAACACTGCCATCTTGTTTTCAAATAAGAGTTGGGCTGGGGTTGGGCACGAATTGGGCCTATTCCGTAAGACGGTCCTACAAAAGACGTTAATCATAATCAGTCCAGCAAGCCATGACCGTGCTCAAGAAAAGTACCATGTTTCATAAATATCAGCGTTATCTTTCAAGTTCAGACACCATAATGACCTTATACATGCCATTGTAAATGACGGATGCACATTACCTAGTATGGGGGCACGTGCCCCATAGCTATTTTTTCTTTTTTTTTTTTGTCTTTTTAATATTTAGTATTTCTTTTACAAATTGTATATTAGATATATTTTAAAAGAAAAACAAAAAACAAAGTGTGCCATACTGTTTTCAATGTAGTAATATTTTTACTAATTATTTATTTTAAATGTTATTAATTAGGGGGTAAAGTGTGCTCCACTAATTTTTTAATAAGTTAGGAGGAGTGACTAAAGGGGAGATGATAAACTTTAAAAAAACTCAATGACTCAAGATCGAAGTCTGATCAATATACTTGCAAAAAGTGAGCGATATCATTTGAGCTATAAATTTATAATAAGTGTGACCCAATAATTATTTTTTATGTAGTTCATAAATGTCATTGTTTTGTGCCCCATTGCGAGAAATTCCTGGCCATCTATCACTGAATTTGTTTGTACCTGATTTTATAGGGTGTGTGGCTATCTAGTGGAAAGTATATTTATAGTTTCTTATATATTATAAGATGTTAATTCAAAGATATTTTATAAATAAGCAATTGCTGCTAGTGCAATTAAACTTATATTAACATGGTCAAAACTCAAAATAAAAGAGCTTACAAAGATTTTAAATAAGTTAGAAACTTCTTACTTTTCTCAAAACTTATAAGATCTGATATATGATTTTGAAAGCTTATAATTTATCATTCTAAAGTGTTTCCCAAGCACTTGATGTTCTTAAAATATTTTAAGGAGCTTTTACCGTAATGCTGTCTAGACTTGGGTTCCCCGAAAATAATAATGGATTTATTTCTAGTACTATTCGGTCATGTATGGTCGTTTTTATATATAATAAATTGATCATCACCCATCTTGATAATTGTCCGCGGAAATGTTCTTTATTTTCTATGGAGTATGACTTGAATATCTTTAATCAAAGTGAGATGATTGATATTTAGGAAAAAGTTTCTTAGACCATCTCCAGCACTCTGCACTACTTTGGTGCAGAATCTGCACTACTTTAGCGCAAAATTTACATTTCATCTCCAACACTCTGCACTACTTTCTGCACTAAAAAAGAATATTTCATAAGATTCTTTCTTTTATTTTGATATTTTTATTTTACTTATATAAAATTTTATATGAGTAATTTTTTTATTGTAAAATTTATTTATTTTTTTTATTTTCAAAATTAATCAAATTAAAAAATAAAAAATTTAATGAAAGTAATGCAAACAATTAAAATAAAAATTCATAATAATGCATAAACAAAATTACAAGATGATAGTGACTAGTTCTCTGAATTAGAATATTCTTCCCACAAATGATCAATTAATGCATTTCGAAGTGTAAAATGTGCCTCTGCATCTTTGATCTGTCTAAACCGAGCAAGAAAATTTTGAAAATGAGTATGTTCATTTTCAACAAATTCGATGTCCGGAGATGACACTTCTCTTGCTTCTTCAATTGGAGCATCAAGATCTCGTTCATCCTCGATTATCATGTTTGATATGTTTGGAGATTTTTTCCGTATCTTGGAGGGTCCGGAAGTGGTCTTCCGTGATTATTAAAAATATTGTATCTGTTTTTATTTGTATTTCCAATAATTTTACTTTTAGTCATTTTATGTAATTTTGCCTATTTTATGTCGTTTTTATGGTTGTTGTAATTTTATGTTTTGAGTATTTTGTAATTTATTTTATGTAAAATTTATAATTTTGTGTGTAGTATTTTATATTTTATAGTATTATCGAAACATACCATAATTTTAAAAATTATCACATGCAATTGAATTGGTTTTAATATTATTTCTACTAATTTCTAATTAATAAAAATGCAATTTAAAAGAAATTAAATTTAACAAAAAAAAAAAAAAAAAAAAAGAAATTAATAGCGCATGAACAAAGGCAGGCGCCATTTGTGGCGCCGCACTGCTCATTTCAGCAAAATAGCGCCATTATTGGCGCAGCGTTGGAGAGGTTTTGGGCCAGCACTACTCTACTTTGGAGTAGTGCTGGAGTTGGTCTTAGTATCATCAATAAGAGATTGAATAAACATATAATAATTGAAATTTAAGGTTTCGACTTAATAATTTCAAGTCTTCGCCAATTACTTATGACTTAAATGCTGACAAAATATTGTAAGCATAATTATATATAAAATCGTAAAAACGAAATTGAAATCCCGGACCTTGAACTTCATGATTTTCAGAATTAATTCATAATTAGGGTACTAACCTTGAGCAGCCATGATCAGATTTCTTGAAGATATATGAAACTGGTTTCTCTCTCTTGAACTTCGTTAATCCTACAGACGTAAAATTCTTCAGACGATAGACAAAGAAACTGATGGGTCTTTTATTGGCAGAGAGAGGACCAATTTATTGAGTGGTTATTCTGCCAAAAACTGAACTGACAGAAACTGATAGATTACACGTTCTATCAACGTGTAGAGGTGGTTTAGAAACCAACTCTGTAACTGATCCTAAAACTGATACAACTTATCTGTTAAATATATTAATTATTTAAACCAATTAATTAGATATTAAAATATCACTTAATTTTAATATCTAATATATGGCACGTGGGCCACATATATCTTACATTCTCCCACTTGGCCGAGTGACAAATATTCATTAACGGTTTAAATAATAAACATAATGTGCACATCATAAGGATAAGTCACAATTTTATTGGTCATATCATAATGTCATTATTAAGTATAGACTAATATGAGTCATAGCGGTTCTATATTATTTACTCGATATAGTTCCTTCTATGTACCACAATATTAGTTTTCTACTTAAGATGATTCATAAACGATAATGTCAATAATGGTCCACATCAATATCTATGTCAGACAATATCCTGTTAAAGTTATGTCAACATTTATGTATACCTCAATGACAAACAGGATAACGATTAGTTTCAGAAACATTACATAAAAGAGCTCAATTGTCAAATACATAAAGCATAAAATTCTTAAGTTACATTAACAATGTCCATTCGTTCGACATGCTCAATAAATGTCTTTGGAGGCAATCCTTTAGTCAACGGATCCGCAATCATGATAGCGGTGCTAATATGCTCAATTAACACTTTTTGTTTCTGAACTTCTTCTTTAACGGCAAGGTACTTTAATTCCATATGTTTAGCACCTCTTGAATACTTGTCGTTTTTAGAGAAGAAAACTGTTGTGGAATTATCACAGTAAATTTTCAGCGGCTTGGCAATACTGTCGACTATTCCAAGTCCTGAAATAAAGTTCCGCCCAATTTCCTTGAATTGTGGCCTCAAAGCATGCCACTTAATTCAGCTTCCATAGTGGATGCAAAGAATGATGATGCCGCTTCGCACTTTTCCAAGATATTGCTCCCCGGCTAATAGGAACAAATAACCAAATGTCGATTTTGTAGTATCAACACACCCGCATAATCCGAATATGTATAACCAATCAACTTCAGATGATCAGACCTTCGATAAGTAAGCATATGGTCTTTTGTTCCTTGCAAGTACCTCAAGAGTTTCTTTACAGCTTTCCAGTGATCCATTCCTGGATTACTCTGATATTGGCCAAGCATTCCAACAGCAAAACTGATGTCTGGCCTCGTACAAGTCTGTGCATACATCAAGCTCCCAACAATTGATGCATAAGGAATATCATTCATTTGTTTGCGTTCCAATTCATTATTTGAACATTGCATAAGACTGAACTTATCTCCCTTCTGAATTGGAATAACACTTGATGAGCATTTTTCCATTCTAAATCTCTCTAGAACTTTATTAATGTATGCTTTCTGAGACAACCCTAACAGTCCTTGTGATCCGTCCCGAAATATTTCTATTCCGATCACATAAGTTGCCTCTCCAATATCCTTCATTTCAAAGTTCTTAGAGAGAAATTTCTTGGTTTCATACAATGAACCAAGATCATTCGTTGCAAGCAAGATATCATCAACATACAGAATCAGAAAGATAAACTTGCTCCCACTGACTTTTAGATATATACACCGATCAACAGTATTTTCTTTAAATCCAAAAGACGTGATGGTATCATTGAACTTAAGATACAATTGACGGGAAGCTTGTTTAAGTCCGTATATTAATTTCTTAAGTTTACACACCATATGTTCTTTTCCTTCTATGAAAAAACCTTCAGGTTGATACATATAAACATCTTCTTCCAAATTTCCATTCAAAAAGGCAGTTTTCACATCCATTTGGTGTAACTCTAAATCATAATGAGCCGCCAAAGCCATAATAATTCTAAACGAATCTTTCTTAGAGACTGTTGAAAATGTCTCCTTGTAGTCAATACCATTTTTCTGAGTAAAACCTTTCACATACATAGATTTTAGCTCATCTTTCATGGCATCAAACCATTTATTAGAATTAACACTTTCAATGGCATGTGAAAATGAAACTGGGTCATCATCAATTCCTAAGTCAAATTCTGACTCTTGTCCATAAACCACATAATCATCAGAAATACCAGATCGTCTTTGTCTATCAGACCTTCTTAATGCTATTTGTTGTGGTTCATTTACTATAATAGGTTCATCAATACTATTATCGTCGTGGGTGACTTGATCATTAATGTGTTGTTCTTGTTCAACATTAGGTTGTTCAACAATTGGAGTAACAACAACTTTAGAAGAAGTTACAGGCAACGAAATTTTCACCCTAACTTCTTGAATGTCCACTTTTCATGGTTCTTGACTCCCACTTACTTCACCTTTCTCAATGAACCTAGCATTTCCAGTTTCAACAATTCTTGTACTATGGCTAGGACAATAAAACTTATACCCTTTGGACTTTCAGGATAACCAATGAAGTAACCACTGATTGTCCTATAATCTAATTTCTTTTCTTGTGGATTATACGCTCTTATTTCTGCCGGGCAACCCCAAACATACAGGTGCCTCAAACTAGGTTTCATTCCAGTCCAAAGCTCGAAAGGAGTTTTAGGAACTGACTTACTAGGAACCCTGTTTAACAGATACATGACAGTTTTAAGTGCATGCATCCACAAAGATGTAGGTAATGAAAAATTACTTAACATACTCCTAATCATGTCCAATAGAGTACGATTACACCTTTCTACTACACCATTTTGTTGTGGTGTACCTGGCATAGTGTATTGAGCACATATGCCACGTTTTTCAAGGAATTTGGCAAATGGGCCTGGGCATTGCCCGGATTCATTATATTTTCCATAATATTCACCACCTCTATCAGATCTGATAATTTTCACTTTTCTATCTAGTTGTCTTTCAACCTCATTAACAAATACCTCAAGGGCATTTACTGAATGAGATTTTTCATGTAATAGATAGACATATCCATAATGTGAAAAGTCATCGATAAAGGTAATAAAATATCTTTCTTTTCCAAAAGATGAAACATCAAAAGGCCCAAAAATATCAGCATGTATTATTTCAAGAAGCTGTGTGCTTCGAGTGGCTCCTTTTTTGTGTGTTTTGTTTGTTTTCTTTTAATACAATCCACACAAATACCAAGATCGGAAAAATCTAAATCCGGGAGGATTTCATTCTTTACCAATCTTTTTAATCTTTCTTTGGAAACATGCCCCAAACATTTATGCCACAAGTAAGTAGAATTTTTATTCACTAAACCACGTTTAGTCCCACATTATGATGCAGGGTAAAAAAGTCTCAGCAAAAAGATTATCAAACCTAAATTTATATAGGCCATCATTAAGAACACCAGAACCAATAAGAAGACTTTGTTTGAACAAACTGAAACATCCATTACTGTAATTAAAAGAGTATCTAACAAAATCAAGTCTGGAAAGAGAAATTAAGTTGCGAGAAACCGAAGGTACATAAAGAGTTTGAAACAAATCTAAATGGTGTCCAGTATCTAAAATCAGGCGATAAGTTCCAATGGCTTCAACTGGAGCTTTGATTCGATTTCCCATGAAGACGTATTTTTCATTTGGATTTATGGTTTGGGTCGTAAGGAATCGCTGCATCGTATTTGAATCGTGAGTGGTGCAGCCGGAATCAAGCCACCAAATGTTATGAGGAACTTCAACTAAATTTGATTCGAAACATACTAAAGCGTTAATCATACCTTTCTTTTCGAACCATGCCTTACATTTCAGGCAATGTTTCTAGAAGTGTCCTGGCTTTCCACAGAAATGACACTTAAGGTTGGGGTGTTCCTTTTTCTGGACTTGGGCGTTTGACTCATTCACTTTAAATGGTCCTTTCTTGCCCTTTCCTTTCTTTGTTCCGGCTTTCTTACCTGCTCCTTGATTAGTTACGAGATGAACATAATGAGTCCCCTGATTTTTAATCCGTGTTTCCTCTTGAACTAGCATACCATGAAGTTTATTCACATTCCACTTGTCCTTCATGGTGTTATAGTTGATTTGGAACGGACCATACTCAGAGGGCAATGAATTTAAGATAAACTGCACGAGAAAGTTATCATCCACGTTCATCCCTAAGGACTTTAGTCTTGCTGCAATGTTTGTCATTTCAATGACATGCTCATGCATGCTACGAGAACCATCAAACTTCATGGTGGTCAAAGTAGCCATTAATGTCCCAACAAGAGACTTATCAGTAGTTTGGGAACGCTCTCCTACTAATTTCATGAATTCCTTAGCATTTTCAGTGTGAGGAAGGGTAGACTTGATGTTGTTTGCTATACTCATCCGCATAAACATCGTGCTCGATCTGTTTGATCTTTCCCGAGCGGTATGGACGATCTCTCAACATCACCGCTAGTGTCGATGTAATAGCGCGGTTTCTCAACTTGAAGTGCTAAGTCAAGATCCAAGACACCAAGGTGAAATTGGATTTGCTCGCACCATTCGTGAGAAGTTAAGCCCATTATACACCGGGAATGGCGAAGCATGCGAATGAAGAGAAACAGGAATAGTACGCAATTAAAAGAGTTGATTGATACATTAATGCTTTGAGATTACTTAATATAGATTCGATAAGACAATAAATGTACATTGAAGTTCTTCTTTGGGTGATCCAACAATGTACTATATTAAACGTAATTGATGCTAAAAGTTGAGTTCAAATTATTAGTAATTAAATATACTCTAACTAGACATGTTTGTTATCTTTGGATATACTAAACACATCTAACCAGGTATATTAATTATCCACGATTATGTTCTTGATTATAAAAATAATTGATTCACCTTTGGGCGACCCGTAAATATTCTATAATCAATGAACTTCAGTTAACCCACTACAAAATATCATCATATCATTTCGATTAATAGCATCACATAATCATGGGTAATTGGAAGTCTATTTAATTTAACATCTATAAGTACTTTCTAATTTGGCCACTTTGGTGACTAACAAATTATTCATTATATAGACGTCAAATTAAATAATAACAATATACAGTAAGTTAGGCTTAATGATTAGGCCACTTTGATGACTAACCAAGGTATTTGAATTACAAAGAAATCATAATTGCATTGTACACGCTGAATTTTGAAATCCCATAAAATAGTAAAACTCCAGATGATTACTATATAACTAAAGGAGATCAAAACGTAATTTGACATTATATATATACATTTGCATACAACTAACTGAATAAGTCCATGCCTTCATACAAATAAACTGAATAAGTCATCATGAATTCAAATTGATTAATAATGAGTAATAAACAATAACCTCATCACATCAATATTTTAATGGTAAGGTGGGAATAACAAGATCACATCCACACAACATTGAAGTACATGAAAGTTCACGTGAATCTATGACATTATCATGAATATATATATACATGTGAAATCTAAGGCTGTAATTTATGGTCCAAAAGCTCAGTGAATCAATTAACCATGAGTTGAGAATTCTTATCATCAATTCACATGCTAATACAACAAGAAATACATTCAGTCAAATAGTCAATGTACAATTTATCGTTATTCCTTCATGCCCAATCAAAAAAAACGTAATTAACATCAAGTCCGTAATTACTTGCAGCGGAAACATTATATATTCATAAACTGAAGAAAGATTAATAATCTTAATTGAAAAATCATGAGTTCGTAAACCGGGCTCTGATACCACATGTAAGCATAATTATACATAAAATCGTAAAAACGAAATCGAAACCCCAGACTTTGAACTTCATGATTTTCACAATTAATTCATAATTAGGGTACTAACTTTGAGCAGCCATGATCAGATTTTCTTGAAGATATATGAAACTGGTTTCTCTCTCTTGGCCTTCGTTAATCCCACATACGTAAAATTCTTCAGACGATAGATAAAGAATCTGACGGGTCTTTTATTGGCAGAGAGATGACCAATTTATTGAGTGGTTATTCTGCAAAAAACTGAACTGGCAGAAACTGATAGATTACACGTTCTATCAACGTGTAGAGGTGGTTTAGAAACCAACTCTGTAACTGACCATAAAACTGATACGTACAACTTATCTGTTAAATATATTAATTATTTAAACCAATTAATTAGATATTAAAATATCACTTAATTTTAATATCTATTAAAATATATGGCACGTGGGCCACATATATCTTACAAATATTACTTGATAACCATAAATGGAAAGGTGGACTTCAAAATTCAATTTTATTTAAAGTCTTCATGAAAGTTGCAAGATATTAACCATGGTTTGTAGGTATATATATTAATCAAGAATGATCAAGTAAAGTTGGGACAATTGATGATATATGAATATCCCATTATCTAGTTTGATTTTACAATTAACATTAAAACTACAATTGAAAAGTTTTATGAAATTTTATAACAAAGTATATATATATAATATAACATGTATACCACCAGTAGGTATGTACTTCAGTTTAATGTATTTGCTAACTCTAGCTAAAAATAGAAGCCAATCACGTGTATACATAATATATATATATATATATATATATATATAACATGTATACCACCTGTAGGAATGTACTTCAGTTTAATGTATTGAAACTATGAAAAGAAGAAATAAACTTTGGCATAAAATACTTACGACTTCACATTTAATTAATTTCTATCAAACATTTATTGTAGAACCAACATGATATATCAATATCTATTATTTCAAACATTAAGTGTGTTGATCCATGTGTCTATGATCATGGACTATTTAATTAGTCCCAATCAATTTTTTTCACAAAGTTATTTGGATTGTTGTCTTCCGAGAAATAAATGCCATCAGTCCTTGCTGACCAGTAACACTTATGATGAGTACATGGAATGTGTTTTGCGTCAAAAACATCGAAACCTTTGTCTAATAGTCCCCATTGAAAGCGGCAAAAGAACAAAGTAATAAAGGGTACGAGACAAAACTCGAACTCAAATTCTTGATTTATTCTGAGTGTTTGAATTCCAAGATCATTGTCTTTAGAAGCACAATGCAACACTAATGGTGATGTATTTGGAGGGAGATTGTTTATGACATGAACCTCAAACTTGTCTATTTTATCGATAAGGCATGCTGATGCCTGAAAATTGTTAGCATATAGAATGAAAAATATTAAAATGCATTTCATAATTGTAGGATTCATATTGCATCAGAGAATGATATGTGATGCCTGTGTTGATTTTTCATTTTGAGGTTTGCATGCCTTTTTAAAGACACCCGGTTCAACATACATTAATATTATTACATACAGAAAATTAGTTGATGAAATATTGTATTTGGATTACAAATCTAATTACATGTGTTAGTGAGTAGATTACATACAAATCATGTAAATCTTTTTCCTCTTCTAAGAAAAAAGCTTTTGACCTACAATTTATGTACTGTAATATATTATTGTTGTAATCTGTTGACAAGTTTTATCAATTTTGTTATATGCAAAAAGATTCTTATATAAAATATAATATTTTAGCTAGAGTTGTCAATTTCGGCCAGACCGATGAGCTGGCCCGACCGGCCAGGTAAAAGCGCCGGAATGGGCTCGATCTAATTTTAGAGGTCCAAAATGAGTCGGCTTTGTTTGGTCCGGCACCGACTCGACCCGTTTGACACCTCTAATTTTAGCATAAGATATAAATAAATGCAATGCAAAAAATTTGACTCAACAATTTTTCACGTGCTTCAAATACATAAATATATGATATATTATACGAGAGACACCAGAGAAGAAAACAATACACTATTCGAATTTTTACGCAATCCATGTCCATTTCAAATGGACTTTTGGACTAAACGTAGTCCACACCACAATTCTAGTAAGAAACAAATTGTTTGTTTTAGAGCACTTATCAAATGGACTTTTAGACCTGAAAGTCCATTTTCCTAAGTGTTTGATGGTTAAATCTTGGAAGTGAGTTTTATGTCTTCCTCCATACTCGAACTCAAGACCTTCAGCCTAAAATGCTGAGTTCTAAGAGTGTGAGTACCAGGAGCTATCACAAACGGACTCTTTTTCTTCACTTTTCCCTTTGGACTTTCCATTCGCGTCGCCATTCATGGGCTTCCCAACCCTAGAAGTGAGTTTCATACTTTTCCCCATACTCGAACCAAGACCTCAAGGCTAACGCATTGAGTTCTAAGAGTGTGAGTACCAACTTTTGAAGAGTTATTTTGCTAAAAAGTTCATTATAGAGAAGTGAGAACAAACATCAACATCTTAAGGGAATTAAAAACTACCCACTTAGATAGCATCGAATATTGAACCATTATAGTTATGATACAAAAATTGCAATGTAGCCTAGTGGAGCCTAATGCAATACTTCTTTTTTCTTGTTCATATTCTTCTTCTTCTTTATTGATGGATAATTACTAATAAATTATTTGTTAATATATTAAGATTATTATATATGTATTTGACCTCTATCTAAAATACGTTTAGTTTAATGACCATTGCACAAACAATATTGTGAAATCTAGACTGGTTTAAGGGGGACCTGGTCACATGCCTGGTCCGGTTGTATATTAAAATCGAGGACTAAAAACCGTTGTCACCTGGTCGAACCTGGAAAAAACTCAAAAGCCGGTGACTCCATTAACCCGGTTCATTTTTTATTATTTAGTTAATAATTTTTTTTGTTTTATTACAAAATCTGAAGGAATATATGTTTATAGTAAATTTGCGTATATCTTTTCTTTACATTCAATTTAAATGTATACATTTGTATATTCTAATTTTTCAATTTAATGTATTCTTTTTGTTAGTTTTTTACATTTGTACTTATATTTATATTTTACATATATGTGTGTGTGTGTACGGGCCAATCGACTTTTTAAGAACGGTTTAATCAGTTGAACCATTGATCCAGTAATCCAGTAATTAATCCAGTTCAATATCCGATCTATGTTTATTGGACACAAACTCATCATATGATAATATCATATTTGATTAATTTTTATTTAATACTAATCCTATATATATATATATATATATATATATATATAAAGCTCGTCTAAAATAAAGCTACACTAGTCTAAAGCTCTTATTTTTTTAACTTTAGCTGCGAATAAAAAAGAAGAAAGCAAATTATGCGTATATTTTAAATAATGGTATTTAGGGATGATTAAAAAAAAACCTGAGGTTTGAGGTAGTTACAAAAAAATCTAAAGAAGTTTTCAAATTACTAAAATCTCCCTTGAGATTTGATTCCGTTGTGCATTTTTACCCTCCTTAGTTGAACAATTGAATTTACTAATATCATCAAATATTTTTATAATTATATGCCTCAATTTTTTTATATATTACAAATAAACCAATTAGCTTTCAGTCTTATCACTACAACAAACTTGTTTTTTAGCAACGAAAATATTCGCTGCTAACATAACAAATTTTGCCGCTAAAGTGTCTTTGCAGCAAAAATTTTTTGCCGCAATCCTAACCCACCAAGACCGGAGAAGCAACTGGTGCTCCTCGGCTCCATCTTTGCTCCAGCCGCTCGCTGTAATAGCTTGCTTCTCGGGTGGCCTCTTGAGAAGCAGTAAAGGCTCTAACTCGCTCAATAGCCTCCAACCACATATACTTGTATCGACGGGAACCCCATTTCGCCCGGCGGATTCTAGTTTCGGCGCCTGCCCACTCGGACTATCTTTGTGACCGCGACCCGTTTTCTTCACCCCACGGACCAAGACCATGGCCCACCCGGACCATGAGATAGGTCAAGGGGAGCAAGCGAGCCTTATTCTTCAATGGTACACGACCTCCTTCTTCTTTTGCTACGACTGATTTTTACCTCGGAGTGGGAAGAGGCGATGAGCCGTTGCGATATGGCCGTCTCAAACGTTTCAGCGGTGATTGAAATTTATTTCATCACAAAACGTTAGTAACGAAACTTTTCGTCGCTAACATAAAAAAATCGCTGCTAATATATTAAACAGTTTTTGCAAATATTAGTGACAAAATCATACAATTTTGTTGCTAAATGTAACAACTATTAGCGGCCAATTTTATACTTTCGTCGCAAATTGTTAACCTTTTCTATTTTTAAAAAAGTACAAGTTTAGCGACGAAACAACCTTATTTCGTTGCAAATGTTGAAACTTGCAGCGAATTTCGCCGCAAATGTTTAAACTTTGCAGCAAATATCGCCGCAAAATTTTAATACATTTGCAGCGAATTTTGCCGCTAATTTAATACTTTTTTTATTTTTATTTATTTATATTAATCCACTATTAAACCTGTTTTCACAATATAATCATAATAAACTAATTGCAACACCAACCACAACACAATCCAACAACATAATTATATAAAAACAATAATAAGCACTACATGATAGAACATTTTTGCGACGAAATTTACATTTTTTGTTGAATGGGAATTGTAATTTACATTACATAAATATTTTTGCGACAAAAACTAAAATATTCGCTGCAAATGTAATTTAATTTTCTTATATTTTGCGACGAAATCGAAACTATTTGCCACAAAATTAATTTTAATTTACATAAAATAAATATTTTTGCGACAAAACCAAAAAAATTTGCCGCAAACGTAATTGTAAATTTCATAAATTAAATATTTTTGCGACGAAAACTAAATGATTCGCCGCACAATTAATCGTAATTTTCATAAATTAACTAAATTCATTATTTTTTCTTTATTTTGGTTTGAAATTACCAACGAAAGTACAAGGTTTGCCGTAAATATTTTGTATTAGCAACGAAAATTTATATTTTCGCAGCTAATAATTATTTTTTTTAATTTTTTTGTATCTACTAAATCTTAGCAAATTTAAAATTTATATGTTAAGCCGCTAACTCGCTATGCATTAACTTTATTTCGTTGCAAATACACTAATTTCTTATTTTGTTTTTGTTGGTTTAATTAGTTGGCAACAATTTTTGTAACGCCTCGTGGGCTAATGTTCAACTTTAGCAGCGAATATTAGTATTTGTCGCAAAAATTTAGTTGCAATTACTACATTTTTTTGTAGTGTATATTTTACAATTACATCATTCAATTTTTTAAATATTATAGTCAGATAAAAATTGGGGTTGTTTGTAAATTTGTAACTTCCAAAAACATTGAGGGATTTAATTATAAAATATATGACGTCGTCAGCAAATTTTATCATGCCAACCAACCGTTGGAAAAAAATATAAGACATAGGGCTTTTGTACTATTGAATTAAATTTCTTCTTCTTTTTCTTAAAAAAACAATTATAAATACGCCAAACCGGAGGAGTTTCCCCCACCTGCAATTATCCTTTGCATTTTATGTATATAACATATATACGAGCAAATATATTTTATAATTCATAGAAACTATATTTTAAAGAAAGAAATAAACTTGGCATCAAAATCAGTTACGATAAAGTACATTTGTTTTCAATTAACTCTTCATATGATCAGGACATTAATTAAAGTACATATACAAAACATCCACACACACATATATCTATTATATATCATATATTTCAAATATTGTATTGATCCATGAATAAAATCATGAACTATTTACTCCCAGTTAAACTTCTTCACTAAGTTAACTGGAGGGTAGTATGGTGAGAAATAAATACCATTACTATTTGCTACCCAATAACATTGATGCTTAGTACATGGAATGACAGGAACCCATTTCGCATTAAAAACGTAGAAAGCTTTGGTTTTTTGTCCCCATCGAAGATGACAAAAGAACAAAGTAGTCCAAGGTATGAGACAAAACTCAAAATGAAAATCTTGATTTATTGTTAGTGTATGATTTCCAAGATCATTGTCTTTAGATGCACAGTACACCAATAATGATAATTGTTAGCATATAGGATGATAGATAATAAAAGATATTTAATTTACTACAAATTTAAAGAACCATTGTCCATACAAGTTATGTTGCTCATAAATTTTATGTCAAATGAAAATTGCTACATATACATGTGAGAAGAGAAAATTGGGCGAAAATCTATAGAGTGAGCACTTATTGAGCAAAATTGGGCTAAGAAAAATTTCATATTGAGAAAGGACTTAAATTGGGCCAAGAAAAATTGGGCCAAGAAAATAGTACACAATCATAGTGATTTTATGCATTAACACAATATAAAGGACTTAAAATAAACAGAATACTTCATATTTTGCTCATGAGTCATGACTAGAGGTGTCAAAATGATCGGTCCGGCCCAGTGGGCCAATGACTGAAATTGGGCCGGGCCAGCCCTATTTGACCGGGCTGCTTAATTTTCAGCCCAGTCCAGCCCACCACGGGCCTCCGGCTATCGGGCTAAATTGGCCCTAATTTTAAATTATTAAAAAAAACTATTTAGTTTTAAATAAATTAAGTGCAAATTGTGCAATGATAATAAATTAGGCACCTCATTAATAAATAAATAGAAGCAGAAGAAATAAAACATGAATAAATTTCCAGTGATAAGTTCTCATTAGTTTTAAATATGGTGTTAATTATCTTCAGAATTAGATTGATTCTTTGAAACTAAATCCATAACAACTAACAAGGTTTTGCTTCATGATGGTAAATCTTTACAATATTCGTGGTCAAATAACACTTACAATGTATTTAACTGCCTCCGGACCTGAATGTGAGAAAAGAACACTTTTCACTTAATAGCTGTCCATCTTGGGATTTGGTAATGAAATAGTGATTTTCACTGACCAAGGGTGTCATATAAAGGTACCGAAATGAATGAATATGCAGAGCAGGCATGGTCAACAACAAGCCACTCGGGCCTGTTAACAAAATACAGCCCAACACAGCAACCTTAACCTTATAAATTATAATATTGACTTTTCTTTAAAAAAAAGTAATAAAATTGATGGGTTTTTAAGCCCGAAATTTAGGGGTTTTTTGGCCCGAACCGGTTGGCACGTCAGGCCTCTCTGGCCGGGCATTTTAGGCCCGATTTTTTCAGGCTTGTAAAATTCAAGCCCAGCCCAACCTTAAAATCGGGTAGGCCGGGCTCATTTTGATACCTCTAGTCATGATATCCATGTACTATTTCTGACATAATCAACTATACTTGTTTATGATCAGATCCCATCGGCTATAACTTCTTCGTTAAACTCCATCATGCAACAACTCGTATTATCCGAAAATTCACCTCATTCGATCTCCTGAGGTATGTTAAGACAAATGTACCAACAAGTCTTGTCTAGAACGGCTTAATTGCAAAATGATGAGGACCAGGGGCGGAGCCAGGACAACTGGTAGGGGGGCCAAGAGTAGGGATGTCAATCTTGTTTCGTGTTCGCGTGTCGTGTTCTGACACAGATATTATAAGTCTGAACGAACCCGAACACAACCCGTTTAATTATTTCTCTCAAGATACATGACACGAACACGACCCGTTTATGACACGAAAAACCCGACGACGACACAAAAAAACTATATAATATAAAGTTGACATGAAAAAAAAATTGGAGAAAAAATTAAAATTACAAATAAAAAATACATTAAATATTAAAAAAATATTAAATTCGTGTTAAGTTCGTGTCGGGTTATCGCGTCGTGTCAGTAATTGACGCCTCTAGTCAAGAGTAAAAAACAAAAGATGACATTTGTGTATATATACAAGATAATAAAGTTTATATATATTAATATTCATTAGTAAATTTTTACAAAATACATCATTAATCCTTTAACTTGTTTAGAGTCTCTTTTGCATATCACGAAAACTATCTACAATTTAATTTATCCTTTTTTTATAATTTTCTTTTCAATATATATTATCAAATAACAATGAGAAACCCATCTTTTGATGAATAGAAAATGTAATTTTAAGATGATAATAAGGTAAAATAAGACCCACAAAATCTCCAATTTAACTTACTAAAATTTATGGAATAATTTTTATCCAACAAATTATGAGAGGGGCCAAAATACTAAATAATAAAAATATAGATACTAAAATGAAAAAAAATAAAAAAGTTGGGGGGGGGCCCCCCCTGGTCGGCTCATACCGATGAGGACACTAGGCAAAGAAGGATATTAAGTATGTCGGCTTTCAGTTTAGGACAATAACTTTAAAATTTTGGCCAATTGAGCCCAAATTACCCAATTCGGTTAATTGCCACCCAAACCTCAATTTTGAGCCCGAATTACCCAAATTTTAATCTAAATGCGTATGTCACATAAAATAAGTCTAAAACTTATTTTAAAAATATAAATATAAAAATTATAAAACCAATTTACAAATTAACTAGTTCAGTCTAAATATATGAAAATAGATTTGATAATTATTTTAAGTATAAAAATTAACAATTAAAATATAAATGTAAGAAAATAAATCTAGGAAATATGAAAAATAAAATTATAAAAAAATATTGAATGATTCAAAAAATAACTAAGTGAAGTTTGAAAATGTGAAACAAGATTTAAACATTATTTAATATATACAAAAATTATAGAATAAATAATGAAATTATTTGAAAAAATCCAAATAAATATTTTTTATTAAATCTAAAATTTATTTAAAAACTTAAACATTTATTAAAATAATTTAAAATTACAAATTAAAATTTGAAAATACTTAAAGAAATCTGAAAATTATAATTGAATAAAAATATTTATTTAAGCTTCATATAAAAAATATAATTTTTTTATTTCTTTAAGCATTTTTCAAATTTTAGTTTTCAAATTGATAGTTCTTGGGTTTATTCAAATAATTTCAAGATTTATTTGGTATTCTTTTGATATATTAAATTACTTTTTAAATCTTATTTTATATTTTTAGATTTTATTTAATTATTTGAAGATTTATTAAATAACTTTTAAAATTCTAGTTTTGTATTTTCCAATTTTATTTTTGTATATTTATATTTTAATTTTTAATTTATAAATTCTTAAAATAATTATCACATTTATTTTTATATATTTAGACTCTACTTGTTAATTTGTAAATTTTTAAATTGGTTTTAAGATTTTCAGTTTTTTTTTATATTTTTTTATAATAATTTTAGACTTATTTTATATGACATAAGCAATTATTCTTGCACATAAGCAAGTAGCCTAAATTTGGGCAATTCGGGCTCAATACTAAGGTTTGGGTAATCATTAGCCCAAATTGGGCAATTCAGACTCAATTTGTCCTCAATTCGCAAAATTTTATAATTATTGTCCTAAATTGAAAGCCTGCAAACTTAAAGTCCTTTTTCATTGGGGTATAATTAGTATTCTCATTTTACAATTAAGTCTCTTTAGAACTTATGTTAACTAACTGATTTGCGTTGAGAATTAATTTCTGGCCCTACAATGCTGTTTATAAACCATTTTCTATTTAACCCAGGTTATATATATATATATATATATATATTTTTTATCTGGTCTCCACCCCAAAGAAAGGCCTTCTGATACTTTTAAGAGTTGAGAGGAATTCTTTTTTTTTTTGGGGGGTGGGGTGGGGTAGTGGTGGTGGTGGACCGGTGGTGGGGCTTCAAAAAAGGGAAAGAAAAATTGGGCTTAATTGCAGAAAATATCCTGTAACTTGGGGTAAAATGCATTTTCGGACTTTTGTTATTAGGTTTGCAAAATATGCCCTGTATGTTCTTCAAGTTTTGCAAAATATGCCCTGTAAGTTTATAACGTTAAAAAATTGGTCCTGCAAGTTTATACCGGCTAAAGCAATTGGTGTCCTATAAGTCTTGAGTTGATGCAAAATTGGCCTAGCGGAATAATTGCATATTTTCAAAATACCAATTATACCCTTATTCATACACATGGCTGATTTGACTAAGTGTCTTGCTTAAAATGGTATCAGAGCCCAGGTTTATTAAGAACTTTTTGGTTATATTTATTATGTATATGTAATTAACAATTGGTGAGAGAGAATTCTCCGAGAATATGGATCCGGACCGATGTCCGAGATGTACCCTTACAGACATATCGTCAAATATTGACGATGTACGCACAAGAACACTTGACCAGGTTTCATATCGGGAATACCAATATGAAGAAAAGGAACAGCAGGAGCCGACGGGGAAACCTTAAGGCAATGCAAAATGCGGCCGAGAATATTATAGGCGATTCGGATGCTTAACCGCACCCTATATGTTCACTTGATGAACCTTCAAGAAACGGTTCATGAAAATTCCCATCGAGAACAATGATTCATGATGGAGTACCAGAGTGGAACGAGATACTTCCAGACAAATCTAAGATCTCCGAAGATCTTAGAGAAATCGTAAGACGGTGCGTAATTATGGCAATCGCCATATTCATTTACTCTGACAAGTTCATCGATCCGCAACTGGATGAGACGATGGTGAAATATCGTAAGAAACTCTTGAACTCCTTCATGATATTCGAAACGAGTCAAGAACCTGGAGGGATGGCCAAGTTCATCGGGGAAGAAAACGTGATTGATTTTGGGACAAGACCCTATTTACACCAAAAGGGGAAACCAACCAAGTCATACGAAAAATGACGGATGAGGAAAAGCTCATTGCTCTAATCAAAGAAAAATCCATCAAAAATTAAAAAGGATGGATATGGAAAAAATGAATCTTAAAGATCTACATGACCTGGCGTAGATCCTTCGCGGATTAGGAATTGTAGATTTAAAGATGAACGCAGTGAGGAATCACTTTGGTTACCTATGACCCACAAGGTAGACCAATTCCACCACCACCGCCACCGTAAATCTAACGTCGAAGAAAGTGCGGGTTCGCATCATGGAGCTCGGGACGAAAGGATGCCACATGCGGGGGATTTCACGACTGTGAGTGATCCACTTTCAGAACAGGAGGTCGAAACCCTCTTGCAGAACTGCACAACCTACCGGAAGGCCGAATGTTTATCGACGCCTTATGGAAGATCGCACCTCGACCCAATACATCCGTATGGGTTGATGTTAAATCGGACATCCCGCATTTTAAAAACAGAGAAGTTCTCATTGATGAATGGGCTTCACTATGAGAATTTCAAATAGAACCCTCGATCTTACAAAGGATTCATTCATTTTACTCCTTGAAATGAGTCTTGAAGGATCGGTGAAGATTGCCTCGAGATATGACCGATGCTAGTACGAAAAGTTCGGTCACATCAGGGGAATCACTTAAAGGAATTGTCGATGGTATGGCAAAACTATTCAAAATCCAGTTCATCGGCACGGGTTATTTCGAGGGATTAGAGGATGAAAAAAGAAAGAAATATAAACAAGCCCTTTATAGCCTCGAGTTACTGGATATTTGTCATATTGACGAATATATCAAGTTGTTCACCGAATACCGGTGGAAATCCAAGATTGAGGAAAAAGAAGCTGCACAGCTATTCTTTGCCAAGATTCCGAGTCCCTGGAGAGAAATGCTTATCAGGGAATACAAGGGTGGAGCTGAAGTAGAAACTGTGGCCAGAAAAATGTCTTTCCTAAAGGCCAAGTTATCTGAATAGTGCTATCAAGCAGCTCTGCATAGGAATTACAAGAGATTAAGAGGAATTAACAAAGCAGTTCCTCTATGTTGCGTGGATAATGATATCCCAACAGTTGTGGGAGGTCAACCAAGGCGGCATAAGAAGAAGAAGGAGAGAAGTCATCCATACCGCCGAGGAAGCAACAACAAAAGAGGCATGTCTTCATGGAGACCTAGAAGGTTCTCGTCAAAACAAAAGCCCGGTTATAAATCGGACAAAGACCAGCACCAAGCAGTGAGTAGAGCCTCATCATCGGGTTCTAATCAAGCAAGTACCAGCAGAAATCCAGGAGAAGAACTTTCAGCGTGCTCAAACTAGAGCTAATGAAAGTTTCAAAGATCGTAATTGCTGGACATGCGAGCAAGAGGGCATATCTCAACGGATTGCCCGGACAATCAAAAACGAGGAGTCGACAGTTCGAGGCCACACCGGAAATCGAAGAGGTCATCTATTATCGATTTTAATACAGGTGTATCAATTTGAGGATATTCCCTCGAAAGCATCTATGAAGAAGAGATCTATTCTCGATGATGTAAGTGAATCTAGTTCGTAATCGAGTGAAGAAGAAATTCTTCAACAGACGGTCGGGAGGATATGTCAGATTCCTCTCTCACACTACTGATGTCTCATAAGACTCTTATGAGAATTATGAAGGAAGATCCAAAGCTTCAAATCTATGATGGATTTACAATTGGGGCGATGGAAAAGCTTTGGATAAGATTGGTTTTCGTAATAGAAAACACCAAATTATCCACAGGGTAACAACCAGAGAATTTGCCATTCCGATGGAGTTTACCGAACCTGATCGAGATGCGCTTGGTCCCTATTAGAGAAATACAGAGATCAAAAGCGAGTTAAAAGAGAAGTTGCAAATACACTCTCATGGATTCATATCGGAGCTATAAGAGTCATTATTAAAGCAACATTCAAAGAAGGAATAGATTCGCCACTTAATCGCTATCTTTGACAAGCGAATCTCAAACCTCAAGGATTCATGTCTTGGAGCGATTCTGAAATTTGTATGCGGAAAATTGGCATTTAATGTCTATCCTAGAATTGCATACAATTTGGAAGATCGAGATTTCAACGAGTCCTAACTCTTCATCAAGATTTCAAAAGAGTCGAATTGATGAAAGAAGGAAAGACCTACTCGATCACATACAAGATATCCTATGCTCTCTCGAATACACATCATTCGAAGTATTCTTGAGAAAGGAATTCATTGAAGTCCCAAGAATCTTCGAGGACTTTGCCAGTGGTGGTTCTACTGTAAATTATTGAATCTCCCACTATAAAGGAGATCAATATGAAAATACAAGATCAACCATCTTCAACAAAAGTCAAGTCTCGAGTTGAGCCAAGAAGGATGTCTTTCCAACAGACAAAATGACGAGTAGCACTTGGGGAAAAAAGAGACCAAATACGATTCAAATATCCCGGATGTTTTCAAAACAAAGGAGAGAGAAAATGTCCGTATGATGGCGAGAAGTGGAAGTAATATTTGACATCACTCAAAAGGATAATATTTTTCTTGTGATGTTCTATATTATCTCCAACAACCAATAGTTGGAAGGTATCAAGGAAGCCTCAAGATAGGAGAAATTGAGCTTACTATCACAGAGTGGCGGAAAGATCCTTAACAATTAATACCGGGAATTGAATTTCTTGAGGAACATAAACCTTAGGAAAGATTACAAGACGGAATGGAGTTCACAGGTGGCTAATAAAAGATACGAATCGATGACCACTAGTCCATTCTCTATATACATTTCTATTGGAATGTTATATGTCAATACAAGGCCGAATATTTCGCCGCCTATATTGATTCAGTGTCGGAATATGTACTCGCAAAGTTTCGAATGTTTTTCCTAAAGAAATTGGAGAAGAATTACCAGCCATTGCGGAAGAGATTTCTCTAAAAGGATTCTTATCCTTAACAGGGAATTAAACAAGCGAAATAATGATCGGAGGAGCGGGCGTGACCATGGTACAAAGTAAAGACGCCACCAATCTATTTCCATGATACAAAAAGTGCGATATTTTTGCTAGGAAACAATTTCCTACAAACATTCAAGCGGTTCACACAAGAGAACGAGACGAGAAGACTTATTTTCACAACCTTATGTGATCATAAGATTATTGTCCGAGAGATCATGGGAAGCATTTTACCGAAAAATGCCCATTAATTTCGCAGCAAAGCGTGGTGATGAAGCCAAACTTCGCAATCCAAAAATGGCGGATCGAAGGAAATTTGGTGAAGCTTTATTATCCTATAGACAATTTGGTTCCATCCGTAAGATCGAAGATCCTGGGATAATAACTTGTATTCATTCGAGTACAAGAGAAGAACGAGTCACTCCGGAAGCCATTGCAGAATTATGGATGAGTCTAATGGAGAATCCACAGAGTGATGTAACCATAGAGGAACAAATATCACTCGAGGATATCAAAAAGAAAATCCAAAGGAATTACAATGAAGATCCTTTGGCATGGTGGGACAAGAATGAGCTCAAAGCATCCTTAAAGGTTAAACCTGGAAAGGAGTACAAGTTCGTAAGATTCAAACCAATCCTTATGAACCAGGAGGATCGTAAGGATATGCAGAAGATACTTAAGGAACATCTTGACCTTAAATTAATTTCACCAGGAGTTTCTCCATACAAAGAAATCCAGGATTCTTAGTCGAAAACCATGGAGAAATCAAAAGAGGAAAGCCAAGACTTGTTATTAACTACAAAGGGATTAATAACATTTTGGAGTTCGACGGATACTATATCCCAAGTAGAGAACATCTGGTTAACTGCATCAAAGGTGCCAAGATATTCTCAAAGTTCGATTGCAAGTCTGGATTCTACCAGATTAAGATGGAGGAAGAAAGTAAGAAGTTTACAGCTTTCTCTACCCCTCAAGGACACTATATTAGGAACGTGATGCCTATGGGATTGGCTAACGCACCCCGTATATATCAAAGGAAGATGGATAATCTCTTCAAAGATTATTTCAGTTTCATGTTCGTGTATATCGATGACATTCTAATCGCATCAAAGAGCATGAATGAGCATCTCAAACATTTGGAAATATTTTCAGATGTTTGTCATAAGGAAGGATTAGTGCTTTCGGAGAAGAAAGCGTGATTGCAACAAGAATGCATTGAATTCCTAGGAATTGAGATCGACGAATAACTGGAATAATCCTACAAAGTCATATTGTAGAAAAAATACAGGGATTTCCAGATACATTGAAAGACAAGAAGCAGCTTCAGAGTTTTCTTGGAGTTGTCAATTTTGCTGGAATGTTCATAAACAATCTGGCATATTACAGGAAGGTGTTTAGCCCATTGCTTAAAAAAGATGCAATATTCAAATGGGAAGATGAACATCAAGAAGGAATTAAGCAACTTAAAGAAGTTTGTAAAAAGCTTCCAAAGTTGGCAATTCCCCAAGACGAGGACGAATTGGTTCTTTACACAGATGCCAGTGATGATTGGTGGGCAGCAGTTCTTACGAAAGTCACACCAAACGAGGAAGTGCCATGCAGATACTGCAACGGTTTATTCACCCCTAGTGAAGCAACTCGGTGGCATATTAACGAGAAAGAATTCTTTGCAGTCAGAAAGGCTTTTAAAAAATGGCCACTATTTTTACTGGCTAAAAAGTTTACTTTAAAAATTGATAATTCAAGTGTCAAGGCTTTTCTGAAAAACAAAATTGAATCAAATATTTTCTTAGTTTTCTTACAATAAAATCTGAGTGATAAATTTGTAATAGTTTGAGTGTTTTAGTTTTAAGTTTTATGTATTTACGAGTGAAAGCCTCATCTATGAGAGGCTAAACCAGTATTCTCCTCCCAAAAGGAGATTACTAATGTAATAAGTATTTCAATAAGTTCTTAATAAAAAGGGGCTTTCTGCTTCAACATGTCTTCATAATGTTCCATTAATTCATCCCGTTTAAAGATTACTTTTACGCCTTGGAGTAGAAAACGAACCAAGGTCGTGTCTTGAGTAGTTTAAAGGAGTCGGATAACTTGCGATCATCTTCCCGAGGTGAGGTTGAACAGTGAGGAGCCATTTGTCAAACGATCTGGGGCGATAATTTTCCGATCGGTGGCGTTGCGAACCACTTAACCCTCTTTGTTTGGTCAAAAGAGGTATGAATTTTAAGGGATTTATTAATTTTACGGAAGCATGTTTGGGCCTTCGATATGGTCGTGATGGACTATATCGCTTTATCAAAACCTTAGTCCGAATCGAATTTACTTAGAATTATGAATCATTTACAAGTATGTCCTATTGAGTTTATAAAGTCGAAACCCGACATGATCCACTTAAAACCTCTGAATAGAGACTGGATCTAAGTAGGTGTAACAATGCCACGAACAAAATAGGTATCAGAAAATGTAAATTTTCATAATCTATGAAATTTGAGTTTATTGAAAGTAGCTATGGTATGAAAGGATTGAAATTGCTAATTCTCGAAAGTTATAGGCTATAATTGCTACCTTTGAAAAGAAAATGGACCAAAACTGCTATTTGGCTATAAGGGCAAAATTGTCCAGGGCATAAATTACAACTTTAATAATTAAAGGGCAAAACTGCAAAATGGCCTAAGTTATAGGGCATATTTTGCTATTAAGCCAGAAATATTGTAACACCCAATTTTATGACCTTTTAACATGAATAAAAATACGACTAGTTTCACATGAATACCTTAACAAAAGGTAATAGTAAAATAATCTTAGTTCTGTACTACTACTTTTTGATATGATATACTAGAAATCGACTTAATAGTTGGTGCTCTTTCAGTCCTTGACGATTTTACTATTTAGTCAAAATAGCAATTTCAGTCCTATAACTTTTAACGACTATAGGTATTTTTGGTATTTGACTAAAGGACAAAGGTATTTTGGAAACAAATGAAATATTGAAATACCAATCGGGAACAAAATCAGAATTTGTAAGACCAAAATGGCACAAATTAGAACTTATGAGATCACGATTGCACAGTGAAAGAATTTAAGCACGGATATTTACCAAAAGTTTTGCAGAGTAAGGATGTGATTGCAGATGTGGTCACATTCACAATCACATGCAGCGGAATTTTGAAACAATAAAGAGACACACGAAATAAAAATTGTCTACAAGCCAACAAGCTTGTAGACGTGCCAATATGGCAAAACTTTCCACTAGTAAAAACGTTTGATTCCGTATACAAAAGTACTCAAATCCAACTAGTAGAAACTCAATGAAAAAAATCCTATCTAGAGTATATCTGATCTATGTAATTCAACTCATCCAACAATAGACATGTGTGGACTTCGTTAATCACAATACTAAAAATAATGGATGAAAAACCTAACAAACACAACTGCAGGGCTGAATGTGATCTCAGATGTAGTCACATTCGAGATCACATCCAGGGCAGCGAGACTCCTTGTACTTGTATGACTCTTAACTCTCTCAAGACTCTTGTATCTCTGGTATATTTCTTGTGTATTGATTATGGACGTCCTCTTCTCTTTATATAGGCGTACAAACCCTTCAAGAGTCCTAATAAACATGGAAAGAAGATATATACAAATATATGACAAGTATATCACTTATGTTAGGAAACAAGATAAATATCAAAAGAGTCCTAATATATCTATACCATATCAATATGAAATATTTCCTAATCTATTTACAACTCAATCTTACCATAAGTCTAGAAAGGCAAAACAAATCAAACTCCATCTTTTATTTTAGGAAATTACTTGGGCGAAAATTAACGCCTAACAATCTCCCCTTTTTGCCTTTTTGCCTTTCGACAAAACACTTATCAAGCACAAAACAAACAAACTCCCCCTAAAAAAAAAAACAACTCCCCTAAATATCATGCCGAGTAAAAATATCAAAACAGATGCGATCACATTTCGATCACATTCATAATCAGCAAAAAAAATCCAAAGAAACTCAATCAAATATCAAATATCCGTAAAACTCCCCTAAATCGAAAGCATCACAATCAACCTTTTTCTCCCCTTTTTGTCAAGAATACATAGGTAACAATCATGTATGCTCCCCCTCACGTGGACACGTAAAAGTTCATTTCATATGCAAAAATTTGAGGAGAATAAAGGATCATAAGACTCTGAGAATTTTGGAAGATAAACATCGAATCAAGATTTTCCATAAAATAGAATCCTACAAATCAATGACACTCTTAACCAAAGATATAGATAATTAGGAGCAAAATCTATTCAAATCTTCCAAGTCCTTCAAACCGTGTATAACCCACCAATTATTATCCATCAAGATTTTCAAGATTTTGGGAAAGAGAAAAATATTACTCTCAGATTATATATGGAAACCAAATCTCAGCAAAGAATCCAAGATCACCAGGACATGCAAACCTAATATGCCTAATGCAACAAAATTAAAAAAAACGCACACACAAGGTGAAAAGTGCTGCAGCAATGGATGTAGGTTCAAATGTCGTCCCATTTTGAGTCACACATGTACTCGCTGATTCAATGAGTCGCAATCCGAAATCCCAGCTTATCAAAATTTTCGAATTTTTTTCACTTTTTCCGAGTCTCGTGAGGGAGTTAACCAAACAGGGAGCTTTCACTTAAGTGCCAAAGGTAGCTCTTTTTCACATGATCATGCCTTTGTTAAACAGTAGGATGCTTGATGAAATAGGTCACAAGGAATAGCCGCACACAATGGGTTGGTAGCTTTTTCCTGGAAGGCCTCAAGCATGATCAAGACTTTATTTTCAACTCAACTCTTTCGGGAAAAATATCATCAATTTTTGAATTGGAGAGATCGACTCACACCGATTTTCCAAGGAGACAATATATGTGACTAGTTCGAACCATCAATCCACTTTTTGCAGAAATGCATGAAGGCTTATAATGCAGGGATGTCTAAAAAAAATGAAAAAGAAATAGAGGAGAAGAGAAGGGATGCAGATTTTGGATGTCACAGCGGATGTGATGTGCAATGCTGTGACATCTCGTGTAACATCTCAAACAACACACAAACCGAGAGACTTCTTTAGATTGGAGAATCTCTCAAAATCCAAAGCCTTGGTGAAGATGTCGCAAGCTGATTTTCGATGAACAATATACTCAATTCGAATAATATTTTTATCAACTAAATCTCGAATAAACTGATGTCTAATATCTATGTGTTTAGTACGAGAGTGTTGGACATGATTTTTCGAAATATCAATCGCACTCATATTATCACAATAAATGGTTAAAATATCACAATGAAAATCATTTTCTTTTCTATATCGATCAAAATCTTCATGCAAAGCATTATTCCGAACATCATCTTTCAAAGAATCAAACACATTTTTAGGCTCAGAAAACGTGACACAACAAGAGATTCTTACCATTGAACAAGTAGAAGACAAACACACTAGTCTTACCATATCTCGATAGTTTACCCTTTCTTTCTTTCTAGTTTTTATGCCTTCAGAGACATCACCTATGACTTGAGAGATTGGATGATTCTTTTGAATCCTTGTAGGTATGTCACTGCCACGATCCACGATTGGGTTATTGGTTTCTTCAACAGGTTCATTGTCAGAATCAGAGTTTGACTCAGCTGTAGCAGACACGAATGTGGCTCAGATGCCGTCACATTTGGTTCTGCAATTGAGACATCTGTGGATGGAGCTTCAGTCACATTCTCCATTACATTTGTGCCTACATCCTTTGCTGGGGCAGTCTTAACAAACTCGAGCAGATCCACCACATTATCTTCTTCACTCTTTCCTGCAATATCTGAGAGATCATCGAAGACAACATTTACAGATTCCATGATCATCTTAGTACGAAGATTATAAATTCGATAGGCATGACTATTCGAAGTGTAGCCTAGAAAAATACACTTGTCACTTTTGGAATCGAATTTACCAAGATTATCACGATCATTAAGAACATAGCACAAACACCCAAAAACATGAAAATATTTGAGGTTAGGTTTCTTTCCCATAAGAATTTCATAAGGGATCATCAAACTTCCAGGCCTCAAATATACACGATTGGCAATATGACATGCGATTTTTGAGCTTCCGCCCAAAACCTTTTGAAAGTCTTTTAGAACTCAACATAACACAGATGTCTCATGCAATGTACGATTTTTCCTGTCTGCCACTCCATTATACTGTGGAGTTTTAGGTACGAAAAATTCATGAGAAATTCTCTTTCTATCACAAAAAGCCGAGAAAGAAGAGTTTGCAAATTCTTTACCATGGCCCGACCTAATTCTAACAACTGGTAGCATATACTGATTAACAACTCTTCTATGCCAACTTCTAAATACTTCAAATGTTTGATTTCTCACGTAAAAATAGATCCAAGTAAAACGTGAAAAGTCATCAACAATCACAAAAAAATATTTCCTTCCACCAAGACTTTCAACTTCGACTGGACCCATAATGTCCATATGAAGCAATTCAAAACACCGTGTGGTATTGAAATGAGATAACATTTGGTGTGACACTCTTCTTTGTTTACTCTTTTGACAACTTCCACACACATTAGCATTCTTCATGCAAAATCTCGGTAAACCACGAACAACCTCAAATTTCACAAGATCCTCATTTTCTTAAAACATAGATGACCTAATTTTTGGTGCCATAGGTCGATTCATCTGTGTGTGCGATGTGACACATTTGTTTATTAGCATACCGATAAAGCAGTTATCGATGATCTCAAACCAGTAAAAATACACGTGTTAGATTCATTAAAAACCTCACAAGATTTTTTCTTGAATTTAACATAGAGGTTATTATCACACAATTGGCTAATACTAATGAGATTAGCATTTAGACCATCCACATGCAATACATTTCGTAGCCTAGGTAGGCCATCAACATTCAAAGTTCCCTTTCCAACAATTTTTCCTTTACCTCCACCTCCATAAGTCACATTACCACCATCATGATTCTCATAGTCAGTCAAATACTCCAAAGTGCATGTCATGTGTCGTGAACACCCGCTATCAAAGTACCAAGATCCTGCAATGTTAGATCTCAAGGAAGTATAGATAACATGACATTTAACCTCAGATTTTTTTACCCAGACAGATTTTGAAAAATGATTACGAGGATGTAACATCTGCGATGACATCCGCGCCCGCACCTTAAATCCGATTTCACTTATAATGAATGGTTTTATGTGTCCAGAGCATGACAATAATGACAGATAAAGTGACATTTCCGTGGTTTAGATTTCTGGAAAAAATCATTTTATTATTGGAGGAATCCGAGGATTCTCCTTGTTCTTTAGCTTTCACAAAAACCGGAGTTTTATAACCAAGGCGCTTTATCATCACCGCCCATGGAAATAATATCATCCATTTTTGCTTTCCCGCACTTAAACCTTTTTATGCTTTCAAGAAACTCTTCCCGATTTAGACTTTACCTTTTCGAACTCAAGTTCTTTCTTTGTAAGAGAAGCCTCTAACCTGGTAACCACTTCCCTTTGATCATCATTCTCCTTTGTAAGTCGGTCATTCTCCTTTTTCAAAGATCTCGCTCACTTTTATCCTTTTCAACCAATCCTTGTAAAGGTTCGCGTAAGTGTCCTCCGGACTTTCATCATCGATTCATCATCCTTTCATTATTATCGTGCATGTAGAGAATTGAAAAACAAAATGATTAGAGATAGATGAGAGATCCTGTTCATCGATGTGACTTCGGATGTGATCGAGAGAAGGTGTGATCACATCTCGGGCCACACCCTTGGCAACACCTCGAAGGATTAATTTGGAGGGACTTTTGATTTTTCACCAAGGTAGTCGAACCTTGTTTTCTTCCCGATCATTCTTCTCACCGCCGATTCGTTATCACTCAAGGTCACAAATGCTCATCCCCTTTTTCATAAGAGTGTTAACACATTGGGCGAAAGATAATGACCATACCCAAGACAAGCCCTACACCTAATGGAGTCAAGAGTTTTTGTGTCGACTTGTTTGATTTATCACCGTAAAAACGCTCTTGACTTTTATCAAAGGTGTGCTTTTGAGGAAACTTTCTTGACTCAGACTTAAAAGCCTTGGTGAAATTTTGAGACTTTTTCTGACTTTTGAGCTTAAGAATTTTATCAAACCTTTTCGAGTACATGGCCATAGAATCATCTCCTAGATCGATTTTTCAATCTCATTGGTAAGGTCAAAAAATCATTGGTAACTTGGGACTCGAGTGAAAGGGAGACTCAATTGAAAAGCAACTTTGTGACCCAAACTCTCCATCTGTTGAGCCATGTTCATCTCATAGGTTTGAAGAATGCCAGCAAGTCTTTCTAGACTTAAAGTGGCCACATCATGGGCTTCTTCTATGGATGAAACTTTGATATTATACCTAATAGGAAGAGATCTCAACATTTTGCTCACAAGATTCTCGTTGGATATGGGTTCACCTAAGGCTTGAGCTTCATTGGCTATATCGCACGCTTTGGCATTGTAAGTAGTGATATTCTCATCCTCACGCATCCTCAGGTTTTCAAACCTATTTGTGAGCCACCTAAGTTTGGTTTTTCGCACACTTGTTGAACCCTCACAATGACTTTGCAGAGTATCCCAAGCATCTTTTGCCACCGTAAAATTAGCAATGATTTTAAACATATTTTGATCCACAGTGCCAAAAATTGCCATCAAGGCCTTAGAATTGTAATTGGACAAAATTAATTCATCATTAGTCCAATCAATTTCTCCTTTGTCCTTGTAGTCACCATCAATATCGATGAGTTTTGGAGGTGACCACCTAGTAAGGATTGTACGCCAGGCCCTTTCATCAATTGATTTGATGTATGCCCGAACTTTGACTTTCCAAATAGAATAATTGGAGCCATCAAGAATGGGGGACGAAAAGTGGGGTTATTTTGAGTATCCATGCTAACAAACACTCGGATCAACACTTAGTGTCACAGTGTAGGCTCGATACCAATTGAAAGAATTTAAGCACGGATATTTATCAAAAGTTTTGCAGAGTAAGGATGTGATTGCAGATGTGGTCACATTCACAATCACATGCAACGGAATTTTGAAACAATAAAGAGACACACGAAATAAAAATTGTCTACAAGCCAACAAGCTTGTAGACGTGCCAATATGGCAAAACTTTCCACTAGTAAAAACGTTTGATTCCGTATACAAAAGTACTCAAATCCAACTAGTAGAAACTCAATGAAAAAATCCTATCTAGAGTATATCTGATCTATGTAATTCAACTCATCCAACAATAGACATGTGTGGACTTCGTTAATCACAATACTAAAAATAATGGATGAAAAACCTAACAAACACAATCGTAGGGGAAATTTGAATGTGATCTCGGATGTAGTCACATTCGAGATCATATCCAGGCAAAGACTCCTCTTGTACTTGTATGACTTTTAACTCTCTCTAGACTCTTTGTATCTCCGGTATATTTCTTGTGTATTGATTATGGACGTCCTCTTCTCTTTATATAGGCGTCCAAACCCTTCAAGAGTCCTAATAAACATGGAAAGAAGATATATACAAATATATGACAAGTATATCACTTATGTTAGAAAACAAGATAAATATCAAAGAGTCCTAATATATCTATACCATATCAATATGAAATCTTTCCTAATCTATTTACAACTCAATCTTACCATAAGTCTAGAAAGGCAAAACAAATCAAAATCCAATCTTTTATTTTAGGAAATTACTTGGGCGAAAATTAACGCCCTAACACACAGAAACAAAATTTTACGAGATCAAAATTGCTACCTAAGTCATTTACAGGATCAAAATTGATAGCCTAGCCGATTATAGTCACAGGACCAATTTTACAATTAAGCCTATAAATATATAACATATAAACCAGCAGGTACATTATATAATGTATAGAAACTGTAACAAAAAAAAAAAAAACAGAAATAAATTTGACATAATAAACCACGTACGGCATTGGATATACTACTTTTTATTAACCCTTGGACGACATCATCAAATGAAAAACGAATCATAACTAATCATTAATTAATTCCGACACCCGGCCCACACCCGTTATTTCAAACATCAATTTTGTCGATCCATGTATAAGATCATATATGGACTATATATTTATTCCCAATCGAATTTCTTTACTAGATTATCTCGAGGGTTTCCTCCCGAGAAATAAATACCATCACTTTTTGCTGCCCAATAACATTGACGATGAGTACATGGGATTTTAGGAACCCATTTTGCATCAAAAACATCAAAAGATTTCTTTTTCTTTCCCCATTGGAGGCTGCAAAAGACCAAAGTAGAAAATGGTTTAAGACAAAAATCAAAATGAAATTCTTGATTTGCTGACAGCGTATGGTTTCCAAGATCATCGTCTTTAGATGCACAGTGCAAAAACAACGACTCTGTCTTTGGAGGGAGGCTGTTCACTACATGAACCTCAAATTTGTATATTTTATCTATAATGCATGCGGATGCATGAAAATTGTTAGCATATAGAATGAAAGATATTAAAAAATATTTAAAAACTGTATAATTCATATTGTATCGGCAAGTGATATGTGACTGATTTTTCAATTTGAGGTTTTGTATGCCAGCTTAAATAGAGTTGGCTCCAATTGATAGATAATAGATTATGCATATAGAAAATATGAAGAAATATTGACTTTGCATGGATTTTATGGGTTATTAATAATAAATTTTTAATACATAAAATATGCCGATGAGTAGCTGGATTGACTTAATGAGGCTTAGAATCAAGTTTATGGGTCTTACTATATTTTGCCCTAAATTAAATAAGAGAAACATTCAATCCATATAATTTCATAAATCAATTTTCTCACATTGTCATGTGTTTTTGGTAATTAATAATCAACTATATAGCATAAAATAAGCAGGTCAAGAACTTTCTTTTGCTTAAGCATATATTCACTAGCTTATTTACCACATAGGTTTGTTTATTTCACAAATTTGATTCCAAAAATTTAAGAATACAATTATATTCAGAAAAACAAATCATAAGAAAATAAATTGCCCACATTTGGATACTCTTAAATATATGTAAAAAATTAAAGATGCACATAATACTTATTAATTTCAGTGGTCAAAAGAAATTGACAATTGTTTAGTGCAGTGGGAAATTATTTGACAATGGCAAGAGATGAACAAAATATTACGGTTAAAATAATTTGACAATGGCTAGATGAATGAAATCAATATGAATTAAGATCCATTATCGGAAATTTGTTAATGATCACATTGAAATTCACACTCAACTTAAATTTTTAAGTGATTTTTAGAAAGACTTTAACTATTTAAAGGGATTTTCAGAAACCAAAACTAAGAGATCAGCACACCAAAAATATTTTCTTATTCTCTCAGAGCTATATGAGTTATAACATGTTTCTCAAACTTCTTTTACTATATTCATCTTTTATACTAGCCACTTCAAAGTATTGGAATGTTTTCTAGGAAAATTACATAAGTTTGAGGTTCATGTTATCAACAATCTCCCTTCAAATACTCCGCCTCTACGGTTGCATTGTTCGTCTAAAGATAACGATCTTGGAAATCATACATTAACATTAAATCAAGATTTTAACTTTGGATTTTACCTGAGACCGTTTTCTACTTTGTTCTTTTGCAACCTATATATGGTGGGGTAATAAGAACAAAGCTTTCGATGTTTTTAATGCGAAGTGGAATTTTCATTTATTCCATGTGCTATTCATCATCAGTGTGTTTGGATAGCAAAAAGTGATGATATTTATTTCTCAGAATATAAAGGTTCCCTCCAGGTAAACAAGAGAAGAAGTTTGGTTGGAAAGGTCGACGATGTTATACATGGATTAATACATCATTGGAATAATATGATGGAACATGTACATGTATTTGTTGCACAAAATTACGCAATCAATGTCGTAGAAGAATTAATAAAAATAGTTTGTCAAAAAAATAAAAAATAATAAAAATAAATTGGTGAGGCTGATATATGACTTCTCTAATATGATATATCTATGTATAAGGCAAAAGAAGAGAAAATGGAATATTTCATTTCTTTTTCTGGTAGAGAAGAATATATGAAAAAACACTTTATTCCATAGAGCTAACAATTTAGAGCTCAAAAGGCCTTGAACTTCGGATGGGTTCTTCTATTCCAAAAGGGTGTTTCATCTTCTATTCCACCATACGAATGATTAACACATATATAAAAGTTATCATATTAATTTTGAAGAATAAATTATCCATAAATTGTGGATTTTTAATATGATAACTTGTATATACGTGTCAATCATCCGTCATGAGATGGAATAAAAGATGAACACCAATTTGAAATAGAAGATTTCATCTGCTTAAACTCAAGTTTTTGTTCCTAAAACTTCAAATTTCAAAAGATAAGCTTAAATAAGTTTGTATACTTTAACATGGTCTTAGAATTATGCTCATAAGTAGTTTCTTTTATTGCTTAGGAAAAAGTAAACAAAGTGATATATCCTTGTAATTATCTCATCAAGCTAGAAATCTTTAGAGTGTTGTAACTAGTCTCAAAATCCTTATTGTACTAGAAAATGAATAAAACCATAGAGAATTCTAACTTTATTAACTACATTTGAAGTTAGAAAATCACATCCTAATGTACTCCCGTATGTTTCATTTTTATTTATAACCTTAATGAAACAAGATTAGTTGAGATAATACTTGTTTCAAATAATATCTTTATGAAACTACTTAGCACTAACCTCCTCAAATATAATGCCCCAAAAATTTAAAACATTGAAATAACAACAGAAATAAAATCCATATTGACAGATATTTTACAAATATAAGATGAAAAATTTAATTCAAAGAATACAATGTCGCACTTAATCATATCATAACATAATAATAGTGAATTCATATATATTTATGACATTATAAAATTATAGTCGGCGCATCTTGAGATACCTAACATAACATTGATGTTCAGTCTTTGGACAAGAGCATCAATTGTAAGTGGTACTCTCAAATGTAGTAATCAAATAATATTGATAAGTCCTGTCAAATAATAACTTTCCTTTGGGACGATTATTATTTACATGGATAACCTAATAATCATCACGTATTTATTACCACATGTGTGTCTATTATTCGACCAAGTAATGACCTTTCTTTGTTTGGGTCGTTCACTATTCATATAAATAATAGACATACACATCTCAATATTTCAAAATAAATAAATCTATACAATAGAGTTACTTTGGTAATGTATTGTTACAATTAATTTATTTTGAAATATCAGACATAAAATATGATATAATCTTGATTTCGCCTCATATGTCTATCATCTGACTAGATAATAACCTTCATTTGGGCCGATTACTATCCGCATAGATATAAACAAATCGCAAATCTTTTGCCTGAATCTAATACTTCAAAATAAATTTAGTAACAGAGATCACTTTGGCGACATGCTATTTCAATTTATCTCGACATATAAAGATAAGATTCGCTAACTAAATAAAGATTAATATATAAAGATTATAACTAAATTTGGGTCGTATTCTCAAAAGATTAAATTCAAATTCAAACCAGATTCAAATCTAATTCAATCCTTACGTGTATGAATAAATTCATCCCAACTTTATGACCCAATAAAGTAAACTCTAATCATTAGACTATAATCCATTCTTATTTGAGCTTAAAGCCTAAAATACTAAATTCATTATGCCGAAATTCAACTTTATATGAACTTGATTTCAAAATTAACTTGTGAATTTGAAGTCCCAAAGAAAACTAGACCAGACTTTATTTAAATTTAAATAACCAAACTGGGTCATAAATTTAACTAAATGTTAATAGAATCCAAATCAAATTCAATATTCAAAATTTTAATCCCAAAAATAAACTATATAAATTTGAGTCCAATATACATTAAGCTCAAGTATTAATTCCTTATTTTGATTTAAGGCCTTAGAAACTAAATGGGACCTAAATTCTCTTAAAATTGTCTTTATTGGGTTTTAATTTTATTTAAATCAAATTCTTTACAAATTATATTTTAATAATAATTCAAAATTAATATAATCTTTAAGGATTGAATAAATTTATCCCTTAATGACTCAATACCTTATGCCCAAATTAATAATCCAAAATTTTCTTTATTTGAACTTCGGGTCCTAAATGATAAAACCTATAATTCAAACTTTATTTAGACTTAAAGACCCAAAATAAAACTTTAGGTCCAAAATCTAACCTTGAATTGAATTATTAAGATTAGATCCAAAACTTTGAATTGAGCCCAAATCTGGAAACACAAAATTAGGCCCAATACTCTAAATTTGTCTCCAACTAAATTTAGGCCCAAACATAAAATCTGAGCCCAATTTGTAATTGGACTAAGAAAAACAGTTAGTATTCATCTCAAGGAAGACCATATCTGCTCCACCGCCTCACAGCAATTCCAATCTGTTGCCCACTTCGGCCAAGACCACCAATACTCATCTAATTTCTGATCACGGCCTGTGTCCAGCGCTGCCAAGAGTCCTTCACGCCGGAAATTAATACTACACTGGTGACTAGATCGATGCAAGAGTCCTTCACGCCGGAAAAATGGAGCAGTAGCAGCCATTCGTCGCCTAACTACCGCCCGGTGCCCTTCGCCGCCAATCGTCCGGCCAAAAGTTGGAGACATGAGCCCTATTGCTGGATCACCTCGTGCGACTGCAGACGACACCTAGCAAAATCAGACGATGGCGTGACCACGAGATCTGATAAGCCAATGGTCAATTCCTTCGAAAGGGTTAAAATTTTGAATATTGGACTGTGGCGGATTTTTGTGTCCTTTTTCCCATTCAAATTCTACAAGTGGTCTCTCCAAGCACCTTTATAATAGACCCAAGGGCTTCTGAGAGAGGAGGGCTAGGTTGCGAAGAACACCACAAGGCCTTCGCATCTACGGAAGCACAAGAGCTTTGAAGGCTATGAAAGAAGATCCATCCTGACACGAAAGGGTTTTCTTTCTTAGTTTAGATCTCTTGTCTGTGCTTAAAAGATGTCACAATGTTGATTTCAAGTTTGTCTATGAATTTGTTATCAATGTTTGACTAATTTTTCGGATTTTAGGGCATAATCAAAACTGTGGATTCATGTTAAATCTTGATTAATTATTTCCTTAATTAATTCATGTGTTCTATTTTATGAATTCTAGTGCTTATTCTTAATTGCTTTTTATCTGACAATAATTAGCATGTCATATTTGTTAGTGCGAAATTCAGAAGAGAAGTTCTAATAAAGACGGAAATCAAATTCAGATATAAACGGGTGTATCGAGTCGGGAGACCTACAACTGTTTGTGGGGAGTCATTCAATTCATAGATCTTTTGGGAGTTAATAATAGTTATATCGAGTCGGGAGACCTACAATTGTTATTAATCTACTATTTATGCGCAGCCCGAGAGGGATAATAGACTAACTTAGGAATTGAACCCATAGAATTGCATGAATTAGTTTTTGAAACATTAATTGGATTTAATATTGAAGAAACATGTTGAGATTATGTGTCTATGGTTGCTTCCATGGTTGTTGAAAATACTTGTGGGATTCGCAAATTTATTTATTTTTCTTTTTATTTTCGATTTTTTCTAAAACTTGAGATTCGGACGTTTCAATACAATTGGAATACGATGTTATCATAGCTTAAGTGTTTCGTAGTCAATCCCTCAGAAATACAACCTTGCTTGACATTATTCTATAAAGTACACTGTACACTTGCAGTTATAAGATCCAAATATTTTTGGCGAACATTGGGATATGGAAGGCCATTGATAGAGTGGATAATCTATTAGAGGACGACGGAGGCGAGGAGTTGGTTGGTGATTTAGGGCGTAACGATGTGGTGGTGGAAAAGGAGATGGCGAACACCTTCCTCACCACCACCACTAATCTTTCTCACAAGATTGGCTAAATCCTTGAACTCTTAAACCCATCGTCAGAAAATAGAAATTGAAATAGGATTTCACAATATTTGGATATAATTATTGCAAAATACTCGAGCACTAAATCCAAAATTCAGAAAAATGTATCTCAATTTCCCAGAGAAACGTAAATTGAATATAATATTCGAAACATGCCGATGCATCTGAATGAGATAATAAATCTGAATACAATTAAGAACAAACAATAAAAATTGTTCTTGATAATTCAAGATGATTGGGCTTTGATACCACTTTTTAGAATTAATAGAATTAATTCATATCCCAGAATAATCACGTGAATTATCAATAAATAAATATAAAACTGAATCTAAATCGAAAGCGTACCTTAAATTTGTAAATACGTAATATATGATAATCGATACCCCAGATCCGTGTTGACGCCCGTGAATCCTTAATTGAGTTATCGTCTTCCACAGCCAAACCCTTTAGGTACTTAGTGGTTTCTCTCTCTAAGACGAGGAAGAGGAGAAGAGTGAACGACTGATTTGACTTGGGACCATAATCCTAATAAGAGTTTCTTATATACTAGGTCAATTAAGAGCCCACCATTCCTAATTAACTAGTATTAAGTCTCTATGTTGTTTGGGTGGTACTATTTATAAGAAAATGACTAAAGTGTTTGGACAGAAAACTGGATAAGGTTTAAGTCGAGGCCAGTATTCGATACTATCTCCGCAAGACGAAATTGCCCAGTTTACGAAGTGCTTACGGTTCTGGCAATCGTCCTTAAGATACAACGACTTTAATAGGCTCGACTTAGCAGCAGTTGCAAAAGTCGAACCAACAACGAACATGAAGTGTTTAAGGCTTCCAAGCTTTTGTAATGCGGAATGACTCAAATTATTATTTGAATTTTTCGTGTCTTTTTCATCTGCAGGGGCTTTGTATTTATAGGCCTCAAGTTGATTCATGGAAAGAATACGTCTTTTAGATCGAAAAAATATGTCGACAGCCAAATAATGCACCTAGTTGCTCGAACAGGTGCATCAGTTAGAACGTGCGCGTCCATCGGGAAAACATTTCTATCCCCGCACGGCCAGCACGCGTTTGTCCCAGTGCGCGTCCGTGCACCACCTAGCCCAGTTGGAAAAGTATTTAATTATTTATTAAAATAATTAACTAATATATAAAGGGTTCAAATAAATTTTGGCGCAAGCCCCATACACGACCCACGACCCTGGACGACCGACGGCGGCGGCGCGCGTGCGCGTGTGTTTTGATCCAAACCCACAAGCATGTAGGTCCTCACCCCTTTAAAAACTTTGGTGCCGCATGGGCCCAAACCCATTAGTCCAACTTGGAATTTATAAATACAACAATCTTTGGATTTTCCTCCTATGTGGGATGAAGTTTTTCTCCTCCCCCACATTTTCCAATTTCCATATCAATTTCTAGTTTTAACTTAAGTGGCTAACTTGGAATATTAATTTCTCATTCACCCTGAATTAGTTTTGAGAAATTCAAAAAAGTCGATCTATTCCTTTCAAGATCCACGAAAATGGCCTGAAGCCGTTCATTGCGATAACGCATGTCGCGCTGGATGAGATCAGTAAAATGGATGTCAACTGATGGGTCGGTTGGTGAGTCACCCAAAAAAAAGCATCGAGAAAGGTCAATGCCAATCTCATCTACTAACTTAGTAAAATTTTCACATATAATTTAATTCCATTTTCCACCAATGGAAACCACTTAAATATTTGGTCAAATTAAGGTCAACACCAATTTCTCAAACCAAAATTCCAACACTCTATACATTGCAAAACCCATACCCATTATATATCCCTAAAACCTTATTAAACTGGACTGCTTAATTGGCTCTATTAAATTAGACAACCAATAATATAATTGTAATTACATATGTTATAAGTCCACACGGAAATTAATAAAATCCCAACATGGTGCGCATAATTGGAAAGGTGCGCCATTTCACCAATGTCTATGAATCCAGACTAAATTGAAATTTTAGTCATGTAATTAAGTATAGGTCGGGTTGTCAATAGTGATTCTATAGAAACCACGATTAGTAAAATGTCCGGTAATTTTCAAAATACTCTCGTATTAAGTCCTTTAGTCATTAGAAACTCAAAAATTTGGTGGAAAGATCCGCATGTCTATATATTCGGCCAAATCATGTAAGAAGCCAATGGTTCAGAGAAATCAAATATTAGCCTGTCAAGGAAAACAGGATCACAAGCCGAATGTTATATAATTACAATATGAGGTATTTGATGGATTGCAATAAAATTACTGATTGAGTTTGCAACTGTAAAAATGATCAAGCGTCTTGACTTTTGTATAGCATAGATAATGATCGCAATGGGTTACCTTCTTTTGTGCTCTAGATTTTTAGTTTTACGGATCTTAAAAATGCCATTATGATGAGGGGCGGAGCCACCTGGTATCCTAGGGGGGCCCTGGCTCCCCCCAAATTTTTAAAATTTCCCTTGTACTACTTATACATAGTTTTTGTCCCCAAAAATATGTTGGTAAAATTTATTATGGGCCACAAACGGACATACCCACGAACTTTACTAAGCTATACTAGAGACTTTGTATTTGTAGGCCTCATTTATTCTTGTTAATTGTTGAACATATAGCTGAAAGTCGTGTTTTTGCACTGACACGGTTTTATTATTTGTCCTTTCTTTGTTTCCCGCTTTCTTATGGTTGCTGGTATAAATGTAACAGGACACACATTCAGCATGTCAAGTTTCCAGATCAATAAAATTCCTTAGTGCTCTATTTCTCTCTCTAGATGATATCTCACAAAATTCTACATGGTATCTAGAGCTCAGGCCTCTCTTAGTTAAATCTCTGCCATGGCGCACCGACGGGCGGTGATCCCTGTGAAGGCTGGCACTCCGGTCGCGAACCAAGTGACGATTACAGAAGAAGATAATCCGAAAATGCCCGAAGATGATACTCTGAAGATGTCAGGATCTGATCATCCTAGCATGGCTCTCGTTACAAATCCTCTTACTGGTAATAACTTCTTACCTTGGAGTAGATCAGTTAAAATTTCGCTAGGCGCGAAGAATAAGCTAGGATTTATTGATGCAACTGTTGAGAAACCTGAATTAGATTCGGCAAATTACGATCAATGGAAGAAAGTTGATTATATGATAACATCTTGGTTATTGAACTCTATTTCCAAAGAGATTGTAGAGGCTTTTTTGTATGCCGATTCGGCAAAGAAATTATGGGAGGATATATGTCAAAGGTTTGGAGAAAGTAATGGACCTCTGTTATTTCAGCTAGAAAAGGAGATTGCCACCTTAACTCAGGGAAATGAATCTGTAGCTGTTTACTATACGAAGCTAAAAAAACTTTGGGATGAATATGCTGTGTTAATTACTGTACCTAGGTGTACTTGTGGATCTGCACAAGCTCTTCGTGATCTAGAAATGAACAGGAGGCTGATTCAATTTTTGATGGGATTGAACGACGGATATGATCATGTGAGGAGTCAAATTTTACTGATGGACCCATTGCCTACTATCAACAAGGCATACTCGATGATTCTACGAGTGGAGAAACAACGTAATGTCCATACAATTTTTGCGGAGCCGCAGGATAGTGCGGCCATGATGACTCGAATCGGATTTGGACGAGGTAACAATAACAGAACAGTGAATGTTGGCAGGGGGAATAATACTACTTGGAAACCTGGAGGAGGTAGAGGAACTCCAGTCATGTGGAACTCAGGTGCTAGTAGGGGTCATATTCGCAGAACGAAGGATGAAAAGGCGAAATTAGTTTGCACACACTGTGGATTCAATGGGCATGAAGTTGCGGAGTGTTTTAAACTCCATGGGTATCCGAACTGGTATAAACAATTGAAAGATCAGAGGACTCAAGTTAACCTAGCAGAAGCAGATGAGTTTGGGGATGCTACACAAACAGCAGGAGGAAAACCTCAGTACACCTCGGCACCGGATATAGCTGGAATAATTCAACAGGAGGTTGCAAAGTACTTATCAGGCAAACTTGTGGATTCTAATGATAATGCACAAAATTTTGCACACTTTGCAGAATATGGAGGTAATAATTTACATTTTGCACTGTCATCTTTTGAGGAGTTGGGGAAAAATAGTTGGATCATAGACACTGGAGCTAGTAAACATATGTGCAATGATATCAAATGTTTTTCAAATCTAACGCCTGTCCATGCTAATATTTCTGTGTTTTTGCCTGATGGTTCTTCTAAGGTTGTTACTCATACAGGGGATATTGTTTTAAGCCCTTCCTTAACACTTAAAAATGCTCTTTATGTCCCTACTTTCAAATATAACCTTCTTTCTGTTGCTTCCCTTAATCAATTCTCTAACCTGAAAATTGTTTTTTATCCCTTCTACTGTGAACTGCAGGACCTGCAGAGTGACAAGGTGGTTGGTATGGGAAAACTGGTTGGGACTCTCTACATCCTACAGCCATCCACATCGCATATATCTCCAGCCTCCCAGTGTTCTAATATAGTCTCGGAAATTCCTTTTGTTTGTAACTCTGTTTTCGATGTTTGGCACAAGAGATTGGGGCATGCCTCCCCATCCACCTTACACCATTTGAGTTTTATTCAATCTCTCTGTAGTCCTTCCGTGTTTAATAAAAATCACTCATGTGATGTTTGTCATTTCTCCAAACAAAGTAGAATACCTTTTGCTTCTAGTACAATTCAATCTACTCAGATTTTTGACCTCGTCCATGTGGATATTTGGGGACCGTATAACAAGCTTTCTATCACAAATACCCCATTCGTTCTAACTTTAGTGGACGATTTTAGTAGGTCCACCTGGACGTTTCTCATGTCTCAAAAAAATAGAACACCACAGCTCCTTAAAAATTTTGTCCTCATGATCAAGAATCAGTTTGGCAAGCAAATCAAATGTTTTCGTACTGATAATGGCTCTGAGTTCCTTAGTCATGAATGTCAACGCATATTCCATTATTTTGGCATCCTTCATCAAACCACTTGTGTCTACACACCGCAACAAAACGGTGTGGTAGAACGTAAACACAGACATCTCCTCGAAATTGCGCGTGCCTTGATGTTTGAATCTGGTATCCCTTCCAACCTCTGGCCCTATTCAATCCTCACCTCCGCCCATTTAATTAACAGGCTTCCCAGTGCAATCTTATCCTGGAAAACACCTTTTGAGTTGTTGTTCAATCATTCTCCAGATTATAATAGGCTTAAGGTTTTTGGTTGTTTGGCCTATGCAACCAACACTAATCCCCACAAGCAAAAATTTACCCAGCGGGCCCAAAAATGTATCATGTTGGGCTATGTCATTGGTAAGAAAGGCTATAGGCTTTATGATATTGAGACACACCAAATTTTCACATCCAGAGATGTTTCTTTTTCTGAAGATATTTTCCCTTATAAGTCCTCATCTCCACAACACAATGCCATTCCTCTGCCATATCCTCCACCACTTGACTCTTCATCTTCTTATTCTCCTGGCCCTGTACGATCTTCTGACCCTCCTCTTCGACGGAGTACTAGGTCTCATCATCCTCCTTCTTGGCATTCAGACTATATCATGTCCTCTTGTACCAGCCAGGATCTCCCACCAACTGCTTTGGATGCTCTGCCGGGTCCTCAGGAATCAGGTTACCCCGTACACACTTTTCCTTTTACCCATTCTTCTATTTTTGAGCATTCTTACCTATCCTTTCTAGCCAACCTCAGTACTTTTCAGGAACCCTCCACTTATTTCGATGCCTGCAAATCCCCTGAATGGGTCACAACAATGAATGAAGAACTTCAGGCATTAGAACAGAATTATACATGGATTCTAACTGATTTACCCAAGGGGAAGAAGACTATAGGATGTAAATGGGTGTACAAGGTGAAACTTAATCCTGATGGTACAGTTGCACGGCATAAGGCTCGTTTGGTTGCTAAAGGTTTCATCAAGTCTAAGGAGTGGATTTTTTTGATAGTTTCTCCCCCGTTGCAAAACTTGTCACCGTGCGGCTGTTCATTGCTCTGGCTACTGCAAAGGGGTGGCCCTTGTGTCAATTGGACATTAATAACGCCTTCCTTCATGGTTATCTTGATGAGGAGGTTTATATGCATCCACCCCCGGGTTATGATAGAGCTCACAGTGGACAGGCGTGTTTACTTAAGAGGAGTTTGTATGGTTTAAAAAAGGCTTCTCGTCAGTGGAATCATGAACTCTGCAGCAAACTTATTGCTTATGGTTTTATTCAGTCTGTACATGATCATTGCTTATTTGTCAAGGCTTCTGGGGGTTCGTTTTTAGCCATGCTCGTTTATGTTGATGATGTATTGGTTACAGGCAACTCCCAGCGTGACATTGATTCTTTCAAAACATATCTAGATGATCTCTTTACCATCAAGGATCTTGGTTTTGCGAAGTACTTTTTGGGAGTTGAGATTGCTCGGAGTCATCAAGGGACCTACCTTAATCAACGGAAATATGTTTTGGATATCTTACATGATACCGGGCTGATGGATTGCAAACCTGCTGCTGTACCACTTCCCCCGGGTCTCAAACTTTATGCAGACTCTGGGACCGTTTTGCCCGACCCAGAGAAGTATCGTCGCCTCGTTGGGAGGCTTCTCTATCTGAATTTTACACGCCCAGACATCACGTACTCCGTCCAGCAACTGAGCCAATTCGTCACTTCACCTCGCTCTGATCACTGGGAGGCTGCTCTCCACTTGGTTAAGTACCTGAAAGGCACTCCATCCTTAGGCCTTTTTTACTCTGCTTCCAATGTGTTTGATCTCACCGCTTTTAGTGATGCTGACTGGGGATCATGTCCTGACTCTCGTAAGTTCCTCACGGGGTATTGTCTATTCCTTGGATCCTCTCTTATTTCGTGAAAAACAAAGAAACAGAACACCATCTCTCATTCGTCGGCTGAGGCTGAGTATCGGGCTCTTGGCACCACCGTCTGCGAGTTGCAATGGGTATCCTTTATTGCTACTGATCTCCTTCTTCCTATCCCTACACCTATTTCTCTCTGGTGTGATAATAAAGCTGCCTTGCACATCGTTGAGAACCCCGTCTTCCATGAACGTACTAAGCACCTAGATATCGACTGCCACCTGGTTCGTAATCACTTCAAGTTCGGTTTTATTCTCCTCAAACATGTGTCCTCCGCTCACCAACTGGCAGATATATTCACCAAGTCCCTTCCTTCTGCGCCTTTTCGTGCTCTGCTGCTCAAGTTGGGCATGCTTGATCACCATTGCCCAACTTGACGGGGGGGTGTTGAACATATAGCTGAAAGTCGTGTTTTTGCACTGACACGGTTTTATTATTTGTCCTTTCTTTGTTTCCCGCTTTCTTATGGTTGCTGGTATAAATGTAACAGGACACGCATTCAGCATGTCAAGTTTTCAGATTAATAAAATTCCTTAGTGCTCTATTTCTCTCTCTAGATGATATCTCACAAAATTCTACATTAATTAATATATGAAAAATTAATTTTCTTCCTTTTCTCTTCATCAAATAAAAGAAATAAAAATGAAAACTGAACTTCTTGATTATTGTTTGTCAATATATATTAAAAGTCAAATTGCAAATCTTTTTATTATAGATTCAAATGTAGATGATTTTTGTGAGAGACCTATGTTTTTACTGATGTAATTTATCCATATTTATTAATAAATATTAATGTAGTTTTTCCTTGTAAAAGTAATATATTTTAAATTATTATCTTGTATGTAATATGTATACACACACACACACACATATATATATATATATATATATATTAATAAATTGGGAGTATTGGTTGGAGGGGAAGAATAAATTTCAAAGAAACTGAAAAATACAGGATTCGAACCCAAGCTAGCACCCTTATAAAGGACGAGTGATACCACTCGAGCTACAAGTGCATGTAATGGTTTTTGTTTCCCACTGTTGGCCCCTCTTCATATAAGTTCTGGCTCTGTCCCTGATTATGATATTGTTTTCGTGCTCAAAAGAGAGATTTGTCACTAATTTACATGGTCCACTAATTTAAGGGCGTGTCAAAATATGACACTAATTGGTTGCATTGAGTCCAATCTCTATCGACAACTTGGAGAAATCCCGGTTGATTTGCAATTGCCGATAAAGATTGGACTAAATGTACGACAACTTATAAATTAGTGTCCTGTTTTACCACACCACTAAATTAGTGGACCAAATATGCAATTTAGCCTATATAGATGTAAAATTTAAGCTACATACACCAAAAAAAGTGCGAAAAAGAAACGGATAAGGCACATAAACCATATCCACTATTATTTAGTAATTCTTATAAAACATTGGTTGCAAAATTGTTTTGCAACTAATTTATGTTCCTATGTATAAAGTCCTCGACGTTTTATTACCAGTTGTACTTCTTCACCAATGCACCTGGAGGGAAGCTATCTGAAAAATAAATACCATCACTTTTTGCTATCCAAGCCAAGTTACGGGTCGTATAACGTTCTTTATGGTTAATAACAACAAAAGCTTTGTCCTTGTTGGTCCACCAAAGGTGGCAAAAGAACAAAGTACCAAAAGGATTCAAGCAAAAATTGAAGTTGAAATTTTGATTTAACATAAGTGTATGATTTCCAAGATCGTTATCTTTAGATGCACAATGCAACCGTAGTGGTTCAGTATTTGGAGGGAGATTATTAATAACATAAATACTGAAATTTGATCTGGGCAGAAAACATGCCAACACTTGAAAGTGGCTCGCATATAGGATGAAAGATAGTAAAAGAAACTTGAAGATCATTGTATAATCGCTCGTATTGCTCTTAGAGGGTAATTTTTTTATGTGTTCGTATATCTCTTGGTATTGTTTGTTTTCGAAAAACAGTTTAAATAGATTCATTTTTTCGTACATTCCACCGACTAGGGTTAGAAATTTGTAATGAGTTAATGTGAATTTCAATTTGATTAACAAATTTCTGTAATAGGATTTCAAATTTGTGAAATAAGATGTACATGATTTTCTTAATCTAGACATTGTGAAATTGCTTTTACCATAATGTATGTGTATTTGCAGAATTAACGTGTAATCATATTCTGCTGCATGTTTCGACACATATACTATGAGTATTCAGTTACTGGAATTTTGTTCAAAGTGTATGCACTCTTGACATTTTTGGAATCATATTTTTTAAATAAGGCAATCTATGCTAAATAAGATTGTGGATATCTACTTATATATTATAGGCTAAATTGCAGTTTTGGTCATGTAAATATAAGGAGATGGCAGATTTAGTCATGTAATTATTGTGTGTAGCAATTTTGGTGTCGTATGTATAAAATATGGAGATGGCAGATTTTCTCATGTAATACTATGTGTAGCAATTTTGGTTTCGTATGTATAAAAGATTGGCATATTTGGTCCTCCAAGTGTGCTCTGTAGCAATTTCAGTCCCATAAAAATTGATTTTTGTGCAATTTCAGTAATTTGTGCAATCTTGATCATAAAATGGTGAAATATGACTTGCATATTTGGGACCAAAATGACACAAAAATAGAACTTGTGGGACCAAAGGAGCATATAAAATAAAATTTATGAGATCTAAATTGCTACATAGGATACTTACATGACCAAATATGCTACTCATTTGGTTTTACAGGACCAATATTGCTACATAAGATACTTACAGGATTAAATATTCAACTTTTTTATATTTACAGGACAAAAATTGCATTTAATCCTATATTATATTATTATAGTAAATATTTTAAATTTTTATTGATGACTTGTTTTTTTAATGAGTTGGAATCGGAGAAATAAATCTCAAAGAAATATAATTGAAAGACTTGGGGTCGGAATCCTGATCAACACTCTTGCAAAGAGTGAGCGATATAATTTGAGCTACAAAACTCGTGGTAAATTATTGACTTGCTTGTTTTCTTTATAATTTTATTATTTATTTAAAAAATAGTATAAGAGAATATTTATTTTTCAAACTTTTAGAGTGTACCGAATGAGCTGTCCCTCCTAATACTCTTATATAGGGAAAATTGCAAAATTGGTCCTATAACTATAAGCAATTTGCAATTTCGGTCCTGTAACTATTGAGTTTGCAAAATTAGTCCTGTAAGTTTGAAAGTTTTTGCAAAATTGGTCCTATATGTTTTATACCTAAGCAATTTCGGTCCTGTAAGTTTCAAGTTATTGCAAAATTGGTCCTCTGAGGTTATTTCATATTTTCAAAATACAAAGAATACCCTTATGCACACAATTGACTTATTTGACTAAGTGTTTTGCCTAAATGGTATCAGAGCTCAGGTTTATTAAGAACTTTAAGTTATATTTATTATTTTATATAATTAACAATTGGTGAGGAGAACTTTCTCCGAGAAAATGGATCTGGACGAGTGTCCAAGATGCATACCCTACAGAAGATATTTGACGATGTATGCACAAAAACACTAGGACAATATAACATATTGGAATAATCAATATGTTGAAAAAACCTCGCAGGGTCGATAGGGAAACCTTGAGACAGTCACGAAAACAAGCAAAGATATTGTCCGAGTATCACTTAGCCACGAGTACCCACCCTGCCATGCCTAGAATTTTTAATTTTAAAATATATTTTAATATATATGTTGCATATATAATATATCTTATAATATATTTTTATGTATTCTTATATTATATTTAATATTTATAAATTGATAATAATAAATTTTGTAAATAATATTTTATAAATATATATTTTTTTATTTTCTTTAATTAATTTAAAACGGGGGGGAACGGGTTCTAGGCACGGAGCGGGTTTGGGTCCTGGCCAACCCGCCCCGACCTGCCCCATTGCCATCCTATAAAATTGCTAACTTTAGAAAGATAAAGGAACAAAAATGCTATTTAACTACAAGGGCAAAATTGTCCAGGATCAAAACTGCAACTTTTAAAGATAAATGACTAAAATTGCAACCACCCCAAAGTTACAGGACTAAAATTGCAATTTACCCCTCTTATATATGATGCATTCTTAATTATATCAATGACCTAATTTTGTTATTTGAAATGGACGAAATCCTGGAATCTTTTATTAGTAACAGGTTATAAATCTTATTTCACAAGTTCAAAATCCTATAACAGAAATTTGTTGTTCAAATTGAAATTCACGTTAACTTATTACAAATTTCTAACCTAATACTATTCGCTGCAATACACAAAAAGAATCAAACTGTTTAAACTGATTTTCTAAACCCAATACGATGGGATTAACACATAAAAATTAGCATTCAAGAGCTATATGACTCATACAATGATCTTCAAATCTCTTTTACTATGTTTCATCCTATATGCAAGCCAATGGGAAAAATACAAAAATGGTCCTATAACTTCACCTAGTTGACAATTTTAGTTCTATCCGATTTGAGTTTTGCAAATTTGGTCCTATAACTTTAAAATTGTAGCAATTTTTGTCCTCAATTGACCGGAGCTACAAATTCAGGCCACAAAAGGTCACATGATTGACACATGGCCCGTTATGAGGTGACTTGGACCCGTTACAAGCAAAATTGGTCCTATAACTTAATTTCACTATTAAAAAAAACCAAAATCAATGAACCAAATTCGCAAAATTGGTCATGTAACTTATTTTAACTCTTGAAAAAAGAAAAAAGAAAAAACAATAGACCAAATTGGCAAGATTGGTCCTATAACTTATTTTAACTATTAAAAAAACGAGTTTTTATTTTGCTCAATTTGAAATTTATTCATTTGATTAAATTTATTTTAAAATCTAAAAATTAAAATATAAAAACTATAATAATTTGTTTATAAAACTAAAAATGATTAAAAAATCGAAATTACAATGAAAATTGTTAAAAAAATTAAATATGAAAATTAAATACACTTTTCTAAAAATTTAAAATTTACTTATAATATTTTAAAATTCTAAATAAAAAACTCAGAATTGTTTCAAAAGGTTGTTTTTAAAACTAAATGATTATCAAAATCTGAAATTTTGTTTGAAAAACTAAAAGTTTTGTTAAAAATCTGCCAATTACTTCAAATATTAAAAATAAATTCAATATAAAATAAAAAATCTGGTAAATTGTTTAAAGTATGGAAATTTGACTAAAAACCTGAAAATGGATTAAAGCTGAAAACTATTGAAGACTTTTGAAAGAATTCAGATTTTTGGTAAAATATTTCAAATTAAAGCTGAAAACTATTGAAGACTTTTGAAAGAATTCAGATTTTTGGTAAAATATTTCAAAATTCTTCAATAGTTTTCATCTTTAATTCATTTTTCGATTTTTAGACAAATTTCCATACTTTAAACAATTTTTCAGATTTTTATTTTATATTGAATTTATTTTTAATATTTGAAGCCATTTTTCAGATTTTTAGACAAATTTCCATACTTTAAACAATTTTCCAGATTTTTTTATTTTATATTAAATTTATTTTTAATATTTGAAGTAATTGGCAGATTTTTAACACAACTTTTAGTTTTTTGAACAAAATTTCAGATTTTTAAAACATCATTTAGTTTTAAAAACAATTTTTTGAAATTAATTTTGAGTATTTTTATTTAGAATTTTAAAATATTTTAAATATATTTTGAATGTTTAAAAAAAGTTATTTAATTTTAAAATGCAATTAGTTTAACAATTTTCATTGTAATTTCGATTTTTCAACTGATTTTAGTTTCTTAAACAAATTAATTTTGAGATTTTAAAATAAATTTTAATCACATGAATAATTTTCAAATTGAGAAAAATAAAAACTCTTTTTTTTTAAGAGTTAAAATAAGCTATAAGACCAATTTTGCCAATTGGGTCTATTGTTTTTTGTTTTTTCGTTTTTTTTTTGAAGTGTTAAAATAAGTTACAGGACCAATTATGCGAATTTGTTGATTGATTTTGGTTTTTTCTTTTACTATAAGAGTGAAATTAAGTTATAGGACTAATTTTGCTCATAATGGGTCCAAGTCAGCCTCATAACGGGCCGTGTTCCAATCACGTGACCTTTTGTGGCCGGAATTTATAGCTCCGGTTAATTGAGGACCAAAAATGCGATATTTTAAAGTTATAGGACTAGATTTACAAAACGCTAATCGGACAGGACCAAAATTGCCAACTATGTAAAATTACATGACCATTTTTGCATTTTTCCCCTAGCCATTTCCAAGCCTCAACATGCTTTCTGCTCAGATTAAAGTATTATGTGTATGTCATTATAACACTACAAGAAATTATTGGAGGTTTACCTACACATATATGTGTGGGTAAAAATATGTCGATATGTGGGTAAAATGCTTTACCCACACATTATGCAAATGTCAACAAGTGTCACTATATTTCTGTAGAACAATATTTTTAGTGACACAATTATTTGTGTGTGGCAAAATTATTATCTTTTACCTACACATATATGTGTCGATAAATATTTATATATGTGTACGTAATATATATACTCACACTACTACAAAACAACCCTTTTACATTGGTTCTGGGGCACATTCCATATTGTTTTCAAACCGATGTAGAATTCAGCGTGTAGAATGCTGGCCTTTTTTACATCGGTCATGGAACCGATGTACAATGTTCTTTCTACATCGGTTACAATACAACCGATGTAAACAATGGACCATTTACATTGATTTCCTTTAGTAAGTGATCTAACAAATGGACCATTTACATCGGTTACTACGACAACCGATGTAAAACCTGACAAAAAAACCGAAGATTTTATAATAACCGATGTAAATGGTCCATATTTTACATTGGTTTGTTCTATAACCGATGTAATATCTTCCTTTTTAAAAAAATAATTTCATATAGCAATAATACAAAAATACACATTTCACAAAATCCTAGTTTCAGAAAACATAAAAAAATCAACAATTCTGCAAAACAAACTAAATAAATGCAAGTTACACTCGTAACTTCCACTCTATAACTAAACTTACACCATTCTATATCTATAACAAAAAAAATTACACAATCCATTAACTTAACATATATCATTTTTATCAACTTTATACCAAAAAATCCCCAACAAATCTGTATTATTTCGCATAAAAACATCTCCAGAAACAAAGTTAAACCCATAAAAATCGCATGTACAAATCAAAAATCAAAACCTAGATACTTCAAAATAAAAATAAAAAAACAAAAATGCCTACTTTTCTTACTACATAAATCAAAAAACGGCAGTTGCATGGTTCAACAAAAAATAAAAAAACATGAAAGGAAAAACCCTTGCTACCAAAATCTCGAACCAAAAACTAAAATAAAATGAAACCAACCACTTACCTTTACCAACTATTTAAAGAATCATCAACACTCTCAGTTTCGGCTTGTGTATTGTTATCGAAAATAATAGAGGAATCTTCGAAACGGAATAAAAACCAAATGGCCGTTGGGAGAGAAAGAATAGGAGAGAGAGAGAAACAATTTTAGTGACTTTTGATTTTGCTGAAACAAAAATTGGAATGAAAAGTGGGAATAGGGAAATTGAAATCCCCAAAAAATGGGGGTTATAGGGGGCTACCATAACTGCCCGAATTATTTTGTGTATAAAATGACTTTTGTGCCCTTAATTGGGCGAAATTAAATGTATAAAAAAATTCAAAAAAATGGGCCTTTGGATTTGTCAGATTAATGGCTTAGATTGGTCCACATTGCCACATAGTAAGCCCCCTGCCACATTTGATCCTATACTTATATATATATATATATATATATATATATATATATATATAAGGGATGAGATCCTATGAGACCATAGCTATAGGTAAGAACATAAGACTCAATCCACACCATCCAACAAAATAAAATAAAAGGCTAGGATTTAATGGGATTTTCTAGTAATAAAAAAATAGTGGGGACCAATTAGGGGTACAATAGGAACATCAAATTAAGCCAAATAACCGTTTCCCTGAAAACAGGGAATGAGATCTTACCATCAATAACTATTTCCGTGAAATCAGGGAATGAGATCTTACCATAAATAATATATACGACATTGGCAAACTAAATATACATTATCGGATGCTAGAATATACATATCCAATACACTATGGAAATTTATTTGTGTTGTACATAATTCTATGCATAAACATACAATATCTGAAACCTATTTATACATTATATGTGTTTAGACTATACATCATTTTTATGTGACAACATCAGGATCAATATATGCACAAGTGTTTAAAGATACATATTCTTATGCGTAATTGTACAAATTTCTATAACTACTTATACAATTTTATTGACTTTGTATACAAAACACATTTAATATACATTGTATCAATTTTACATAATCTTATACGTAAATATATAAAATTTCATAACTACATAACCAAAATTAAATGGCCTATTTAACTATACATAAATTTGTGCATAAGTACACAAAATGTTGTAACTACGAATACAATATTAACGTTATATGACAACATTCGGACCAAGTATACATAAAAAATATAAAGTTATATTGATTAAAAAAAAACCCATATCGTGATCCATTCATATCCATAATTCAATGAAAACATCTACGTCATATACAAAATCTCCCAATGAATTAAAGTATAAATGGCTCCCAGAAAAAAAAAATACGAAACATAGTAAACTAACTACAAAATGATGAGCATAAATATACATTGTACATTGTCTATTAGGGAACCCAATACCCTCCGGACATCAATCAGTTCAATACGAATGCGTCTAAAACTGTCCAATAACAACTCCGAGCTAGCTGCGTTAAAATATTCGACTAACCAAAACGTTAGCTAGGATGGGAAGTCAACAATTGAGAGCGAAAGTAAACTTCCGAATCCCATATCGACAATCGCAGCAGTTTGTGCAGGTGAAAGATCAAGCAGCGCGTTTACCAACACCCTGGGATTCGACATAGTGGATAATGCCGTATATGAATCATTTGCCCTATTCCCCCGCCCGTCTTCAGCCCCACTCTCCGCGACCCCTTTTTCCTTGTTTTTGGACATTTAGTTGATAAAATAAACCTACAAAAAAATATAGAACCAATTATTATACAAAAAAAATACAACTAACTATACATTTTCACAAAACTAAATATATTATCATATAGCTAAAGATACATAATTCTATAACATTATCACGAACTAACTATCCATTATTGCAAAACTAACTACACATTATCGCAAAACTAAATATACATTATTCTATAACTAAATACACATAATTCCATAACATATATACATGCTCGCACAAGTAAAAAAATAAAGTATTCTATAACTAAATACACATTATTACATGACTAAACACACATTATTATACACCTAAAATACATTACCGTTCAACTGAGCATACATTATCAAAACATAAAAGTACATTAACACAAAGGCTAAATATACAAAATTACATATTAAATATACATAATTACGTAACTATATATACATTATTACACAACTAACAACTGAGTGCACGAAGGTGCGCAATTGACCATGATAAATCGGAACTGAGAAATCGAAACAAATATAACACTACTACAAAAAAGCTGATAGACACCGGTTTTAAACCCGTGTCTATTAGTAAACCAACCGGTGTTAAAGCCACTGGTGTTAAAAGTCTGCACTTTTTGACACCGGTTCAAAACCGGTGTCTTTTCCTTCAATGACACCGGTTTAAAACCGGTGTCTTTTAGTAAAAATAACTGGTGTTAAAGCCACTGGTGTTAAAAGTCTAACATTTTTGACACCGGTTTAAAACCGGTGTCTTTTCCTTCAACGACACCGGTTTAAAAACGGTGTCTATTAGTAAAAAAAACTGGTGTTAAAGCCACTGGTGTTAAAAGTCTAAATTTTTTACACCGGTTTAAAACCGTGTCTTTTTCTTCAACGACACGGTTTAAAACCTGGTGTCTTTTCTTTTGAAAGACACGGTTTTAAACCGGTTTCTTTGAGAAAAATTATCCACTTTCTAATGTTAAAAATTTATGTATTTGACACCCGTTTTTAAAACCTGTCTTTTGATGTTTTTAGAAGCGGTTTTAAAAGGGTTGTTTATTTACACAAAAACACCTACCTAAAAAATCGCAAAATAACCATATAAATAAATAATTCATCATGAACTCCAATTCTAACAACCATCATAAGTGCACTACCAACAACCAACAAAAAGACTATATAATTCAACTACAAATAACAAAATCCATATGATCCAACAACAAAAATATACAATTAAACATGGAATGTTTGACTTGTTCACACCCACATAGTATTTCTCCAACATTGCCCAAGCATCGTGGTTGTGCCCGACATCATCAAACTCGTCTATTATGTCCTTCCCTGAAGTAAGAATATCAAATAAAGACTGTTAGTTTGTGCTACCAGGTCATGAGATGAGATATTACACATAATATACAAGGTAAAAATGTGTAGAGGAGTCATCCTTTTTATGAAGAGGAGAAAAAAGACACTGGTTATGAGCAATCATCCTTTTTATGAAGAAGAGAATAAAGAAGACTGATATATATCAGAGCTATTACAAGAATAAAGAAGACTAATTAAAAAAAATCATTTTTCTTTTAAAATTGGAATACCCCCTCTGGCATTTGTTTTATCTTACAAAATGACACTCTCAAGAGACCTCAAGAGGGTTATTTCTTAGGCAACTATAAACTTCAAGAGGGTATTGAAAACATACATTTATTAGAATTTATGTGATCAACATCCGGACCCAACTAAGGGATTAAGTCCAATATGCCCCCTATGCCAAAACAAATGACCAAAGAACTATCATTGTTATCCATCCAATAAAATCTATATCGACCATGCAACTCGTGTGCAAAAAGAATGTAATGACCGCATAATAGTCAATAAAGGACTTGAAGATGAATATCAAAATCAACACAATCCCTTTGTAACACTTGGGAAAAAAAGAAAAAATACCAAATCGCATGTAGCCTGGTACAACAAGTTAGTCCACCGCCCTCAATCAATCATTAATGATTTAATGTAATCTATGCACTTTCATCTCAATTCATAGCAACTTAACTTGCGAAATTAGAATATTCGGACACCAAACAATGCAAAACATTGATCTCAAATTACTCTCAAGACACATAAACAGTTCCACCGAGATGATCATCAAGTAATAAAAGTAAAAATCATCCACTCTCCCTTGGGGCGACATAATTTGCCAAAAACACCATTCCATACAAGATCTTAAAGGCAAACAGATCAATTGAAGCTCAACACTAGTATATATAATTTACTTCCCAAAAAAAAAAAAAATAAACAAAATCATATCCCCGTTTATAACCTCAATTCAACATGTACGGACCAAATATCAAAATTAGATATAGTGCATCTCCTTCCATTACTTATTCGAATTAGAGTAACCCATTGAACAAGTTCTGATAATCACAACCTCCAAAAGAAAACTTTCTTTTATGTGTGGCATAATGTCTGGTAATTTCTTAAATATAGATTAAAATTGCAAGAGGGTATTTCTTAGGCACCGGTAGTCTTGTACGAAAAGCAACAGGTTCTTAAAATACCCACAAACATACATAAAACCTGATTACAACTTCCAAAACTCATAACAAACAGTTTGTCATATGAAAACAAACCCAAACAAGTGAACAACAAACCCGTAGTCTTGTACGAAAAGCAACAGGTTCTTAAAATACCCACAAACATACATAAAACCTGATTACAACTTCCAAACTCATAACAAATTCAATGGTCACGCCTACAAAAACATCATGGCCCATACAAAACTGTTTCTAATTAATACACACACATGCAAAGGTCACACCTACAAAAGCTCACGGCCCATACAAAAAGAACAAATATGTAATGAAGTTCATAACATCCATCCCAAAATCTAAAAGCACAACTCAAAAAGCAAGATTCCCAAAAGCTAAATAAGAAAGAGCCACAACACACCATACAAGAGCCACATTGATGTATATAAGGTCATGCAATCATAATGGTGAGAAAAATTCAACGTAAAAATTGCCTACCTCAAAACTAAAATCACGACTATTCAAACATGTGATCTTGTACGCATCTAGCCCACTCCAAACGCACTTCATCAATTTCGACTTTAGAGTACTCCGTATTTTGGAACTCGTGAATAAATACCTATTTTGTTAGCTAAAGCCAATCATGAAAATTTGAAATCTAAAATCTAAAATGTGAATAGTAAATGTAGGAATATACCGTTCATTCCAAAAAAAAAAAAATTGAGATCTTAATAATGAAGATTTGGCTAAAACATGCATATTCACTCGCCCAACAACAGAGCAACAGAGTAATTTCGCTTTAACTGAAAGGTTTTTCTTTGAAAATGTTGTGGGACCTTGAACACTTGTTTGAATGATTTTCTTGGTTAAAACACAATCTACCAATTAACATAAGACATGCAAAATGAAATGACTAATCTACCCTTTCTATCATCCAAGAATAAGTGTCGGTGGGCGAAAAACAGGTTATATATTATAGGCTCCTCTTTCATCTCACAAGACCTCAAAAACAAAACTATTGCAACAACCAGGGGATGTTCTAAGCTTTTTCTCTTTTCTTAAATCGAGAGAAAATGACAAGACAGAGTCCGGGGGGGACCAAAACAGACATTATTAGTATATCTTCTTGTGATTAGGATTTTTCACAAATTCTTAATGTATTTTACAAGGAAAAAGAACATTTGACACTCAAAACATTATGTAACAATTATAAGTCCAAGACATAAAAGTACCCGAATGGAGAGAAAAAAAAAACATACCATTTTCTTTTGTTACTTTGAAGGGATACTTTTGATTTTTTGTCTGAAGAAAGTCTAAGTTCTTAAAAGTTCCTACTAAACCAAGTCATTAAAATTGGAAAACACCAAGATTTCAAAAACTCAAGCCATTTTTTTACACGGATCTTAAATACATGCTTCTACAGAAATGAGTAGAGATTACACTCCTTAGACTAAAGTAAATCACGCTTTGCAACCAACTTTGTCCATGGTATCTAATTTAAATGCCTCGTGAGATCATTTTCATTAAACTCAATCAACAATGATACTGAGAATGGTTCAAATTAATTGCATATATAATAAAATGGCATACCCGCTTGTAAGGAATACCCTTCAAAGCTTCAAAACGATGAATTATCTCCACATGTGAAAACCTGCATGCCCAACCAAAATTTCAGATTATACAATTATGAAAAGATAGTGCATTAGTACTTGAAAATATTCTATGTTGTAATTTTTCTTGAAAGTTGATCATATGCAGGTTGCAGCAAAAAAGAATTACTACGGACTTTCATTGACATAACATTTAAGAATACATATGTAGCAAGTTAATTTAAATTGATATGTTAGATCCATACCATTACGGCACAAATGCGCCCTTATGGTTTCCACATTTTTCTTCCATACATTACCACATTTCACACAAGGGCAAGGTATTGTATTATGATTACCAAGATTTTGCTTTGCAAATCGCAAGAAAGATTCTACTCCATCTTCATACTCTTACGATAATCTATTCTTAGACATCCATTCTTTGTCCATATTAACTCTTGTGATAAGTAAACACCACTGTAAGTAGAATCCAAATGACTTGTGATTTCAGATTTCATGCAAATCAAACGAAGTCAGTTTACGACGAATAATCTAAAACTCAAAGAAGGTGCTACATGTTTAAGAGCACATAAACAGATGTGTATAAGTAATATTTGAGAAGAATTGCTTTAACAAAATCATCACATCAGGCCCACAAAATAAAGTAGCATTACTACTAATAATTAAAGTAAATGTAAGAAATTCATTTACCCTTTATAAGTATTTGACATGTCCAATGAGGTGAGTGTTACCAATTCAGATTATACTATGAGATTATTATTATTATTATTAACCGGCTTCTTGAGAAATAAATATTAAAAAATAAAAATGAAAGGAAAATTGGTCCGTCGAAGTGAACTTGGAGAAAAATTGAACAATGCACAAGTTTGACGAAGAAATTATGAGGCACAGGTGATTGCAACTCATACTAGGATTATTACTCCACGAAGAAACTAAAGTATTCATCACCATCAAATTACTCTCTGAAAGTCATATTGATACACTCTAGAAACAAGAGTGGTTGTGCATAGAAAAATAATATATCACACAAGAAAACAAAATTACATCAAACTATATCAAATGATAATGATGCACTTTTTCAAAACTTGTAGCAACTAATCATAATTACCTAGGCTAAAACCTATTTCCCTTTCGTAGTTTGTAAATGGAACAAACCAATAAACAGAATAATCACTCTAAATTTTCTGATAGTTCCTTCAACCACAACCACCAAAGATTCAGCCCAAATGGTCACCAATGGAAGGAAATTTTAACAAAATATCATCTTATAATTGACGAATTCCCAAGATAAAACAAAGAATAATCTTACTATCAAAATCACGTCACCAAACCGGACACTCAAAGCAGCCAGAAGTAAAACAACCAGATTGCGCGACTAAGACCAAAAGCATCAAACATCTCCATTAAATCGTATTTACCTCAAGAACACAAATCGAAAACCCAACTACAAGAAATAAAAATTTGCAAGGTCTTGGCTTACCAATGATAGTCGATATTGATTATCCCACTACAAGGTCAGCAAATTTGTAGTAAATAAAAATGCAAGCGCGACCACGAGCAAAGGTTGACCACGGCGGTGACCACAAGCGGCGACGACCACGAGTGGCGGCGACCACGAGCGGAGATGACCGGCGGAGGGAGAGAGGCGAGGCGGAGGGAGAGGAGACGACCGATGGCGATGGCGGCTGGAGGGGGAGGGATAAAGTGATGGCGACGGCAAGCAAGCGGAGGAGAGGATACTGATGACGGCGATCGCGCGAGGAGGAGAGGGAAGGGTGACGCGATCGCGGGCGAGGAGGAGAGGAAGGGTGACGGCCACGGCGGGCGGGCGAGGGGAGAGGGAAGGGTGACGGCGATCAAGCGGGAGGGGAGAGGGGAAGGGTGACGGCGACGGGCGGAGATGCCTTGGAGCAATTCTAATTACACTAACAATAAACCCTACCTAATTAATAATTAGGAGCAAATAATGACTAAACCCTAATTAAAAATAAAGACACTGCCTTCTATAACCTGCCTTGTCGAAAAATATGGTTTTAAAAATATGATAGACACCGTTCTATAACCTGGTGTCGAAAAATGTGGTTTTAAAAATATTATGTAGACACGGTTCTATAACCTAGGTGTCGAAAGATCTGTGTCTAATCTAAAATAATTTATATAAATAGACACGGTTTGAAATCCGTGCCAAAACAGTGTCTATTTCGGATATTTTTTACAATAGACACCTGTTCTAGGAAACCGGTGTTGTTTATCAAACGACAACAAGAATAAGACACACCGGTTTCTTACAAAACCGGTGTTAAAAAGGAAAAGACACCAATAAAGTCATAAAACCGGTGTCTTTTTGGTGGTGTCTATCGCCAGCTTTTCTTGTAGTGTAAACTGCAAACACACAACATAAGAACAACAAAAATCACAAGAAAAAACCATTCATCAACCCTATCGGCAAGAACGAATGCAATATATGTTTATACCCTAAAATTGAATAGAATGAAAACAATAAAATCAAGCATAAAAACACAAAATAGAACCCTAACAAAGAAGAACAACAAAATTGATTAGAGAAACTTACACTCAAATTGAACCCTTGTTGTGTTGAACCCTATCCACGAGTAGTCGCGAAAAATCGAGATGTTTGAACCCTAGAAACTTCAGGTGATCGATATATTGAAACAGAGAGATAGAGTAAGCAGTTTAGGTAGGATGAGATGAAGACTTTTTTCGGAGATGGAGGAGAGAAGCAGTTTCATATTTTTTGAAAAGAGTAGGAAGAGAAAATCTTGGGATGATGAGATATCATATTTCGGTTACCAAATTTCAAAAATTTGGGATTTACAAATATATCCCTTAACTTAAAGGACAAATTACTTTCCTACCCTTGCGTGCAACCACCCATGCCTAAAATGGAGAGTAAAATCTGGACCATTGATTATTAAATCAAATGGTCTAGATGTGGTCTCCTGTTCTTACCTAAAGGGCTTGATCTCATTTGATCATATCTCTCTCTCTCTCTCTCTCTCTCTATATATATATATATATATATATATATTATTCTTTCTAACTAATAAAATAGATCACACATACAATGATACTTTGATACACATAGTATTCAATATTTTGGTTAAACGAGTAGTTTGAGATTTGGGATATTACATCAATCATCACACTCATACTAGAACTTTACCTCTGGCCAATGAATCTCATCAACAACCTCTATCTTCAAATAATGAAGTGTCATCAACAATTATTCCACCATACCTCTAGTAGTGGAATTACCAATCATTGAGGATTCATCACCTCCTTACTATCTTGAAATTGAGCAACCAAATAAGTCCAAGCATCATATGATAACAAGAGCTAAATTTCGGATTCATAAACCTAAATTCTTCATTGTTAGTCTTGTTGAAAGAGAACCAACCTCAGTTCATGAAGCTTTGACAGATAAAAATTGGTTCTCTGTCATGAAACCTGAATATGATGCTTTAATGAGAAATAAAACTAGGACTATGGTATCTCTTACTCCAGGAAAGAATTTGGTTGGCTCAGGATGGGTGTATAAGGTGAAAAGACATTCTAATGACACAATCTCAAGTTATAAAGCCGGGTTAGTGGCTTATGGCTTTTCTGAAACTGCTGGTTTTGATTTTTTTCTGAGACTTTCAGTCCTATTGTCAAACACACAACCATCATAATTATAATTAGCATAGCCGTTCATTTTTCCTGGAAGTTAGACAAATAGATGTCGATAATGATTTCTTAATTAGTGATCTTTAGGAAGAAATTTATATGAGACAGCCTACAAAAAGGATGAACCCCATCCCTGAGTGCTCACACTGCCCTTATCCTAGAGTTTTGTGGAGGAGGTGAATCAAGGGATGTGCCTTAATAAGTCCGGGTCTTGAGTCATCATGGCGAGTCACCACACAAGAAATCCTCATCCACCCCTGCATTAGGGGGATTCGACTTCCACGCTGCGGTGCCGCAAAGCGACAACACGTCACTCAGGTCCTTTACCAATTGAGTTATGCCCCGGGGACTATGAGGCAGCCTACACATTTTGAACATAGTGATCCAAATTTAGTTTGCAGACTCTCTATGGCTCTTTATGGCCTAATACAGGCATCAAGGGACTGATTTTTGAAAGTTAACAATGTTGTTCATGGTCTTGGTTTAAAAGGTTCAAAGTCAGATCACTCTTTATTCTATAAAATGCAAGATGGTGTTCATATATTTCTCTTAATATATGTTGATGACATTCTTGTCATAGGAAATAACAACACAAAGATTCATGAGACAATTCAACTTCTTAGTAAATTTCTTACATTGAAGGATTTGGGAGAGTTACACTATTTTTCTTGGTGTAGAGATGAAAAAGACAGAACATGGTCTTCATTTATCTCAAGAGAAATACATTAAGATATATTCTTCCTATGTTTCTCAGCAAATTGTTTACGTTATTTTCATTGTCCTTTTTTTGGTTTTTTTTTTATTGATTTTGCTAATCTTGTGACAAGTGTCTTGATCTTGTAAAAGTCTAGTACAAAGGTATAGCTGGCGTACCGCGTATGCGTATATATATGTACAGATGATGTGTAATCTATTATTAGGGTTTTTTTTTTCAGATTGTGGCAAATGCCACAAAAATTGGCAAATATGGGGTGAAAACCGGACACGTTGAAAATATATGTGTAGGCGCCCTTGGGTTAGGAGCACACAGGGGCGCCCTACCAAGGGCGCCTCGCAAAGCCCGATTTATTTTTAATTTTCGGCAAAGCGCCCGGTCAAAGGGCGCTGCCACCTGACAACTGACTTGTTGGCGCCATTAGGGAGGGCGCCTACCGCTCTATAAAGGACGCCCTCCCTTCCTCCTCCTCCATAAACCAGCAAAACAGCCTTCTTCCTCCTTAATTTTCTTCTTCTGTGAGTGAGTGGTGGTGGTGAGTGTAGAGTGGTGGTGGACAGCTGCGGCGCGTGGTGGTGGTGAGTGGAGGCACATGGTGGTGGTGAGCAGCGGCGCGTGGTGGACAGCTGCGGCGCGTGGTGGTGGTGACTGGCGGCGTGTGGTGGTGGACAGCAGCGGCGCGTTGTGGTTCCCATGGGAGACACATTTCTGAAAATTTCAAGTAATTTTCAAACATTTTGAGCAATTTTTAATTTTTCTAGTTGATTTAGTTAATTATTTATTTTATTGTGAATGATTGTTTTTGGTAGAATTATTTTGTTAAATGTTATTTTTAGGTACTTTTATAAATTGTTAGTTAAATTTGTAGAATAATAAATTGTGTATTGGTTATTTGTAGGTATTTTTAAAATGTTAGTACAATAATATAGTAAAAGTTTAATAATGTTAGTTTACTTTTAGGCATTTTTATAAATTGTGATTAAAAATTATTGAATAATATAATATGCATTTTTAAAACAAGTTAGTGAAATAATAGAATAAAATAATTATAATTGTTTGTAATAAATAATGTGTAGCCCTTTTTAAATTAATTAATATGTCTACTTTTTTTTAATTGATTACTGATTACGCATATTCTAAATAATAATTTTGTATAATTTTTGAAAATATGTCAGACAAAATTGGAGTATTTGTGCATTTTGGAGGACAAATTGTTGGAGCAACACATATTGACCGTAATATCGACCTATCAAACTTAATAGGCCTTTTGTATGAAATTACGGATTTGGATCAAAACCGCCACAAGTTGACAGTTTCTGGTAAATATTACGAGAATGATAATTCACGATTGGTTCCAATTAAAAGAGATCGGGAACTTAGATTTTTTTTGGATCCGATAACTGGTTTAAAATCTGTAGATCTATTTGTTGAATCATAAATTTTGAATCAAACTGTACCACCGCCAATTCCACTGGAAAATGAGTTTTACCAATATGCATCTTACATTATTGGTGACTCTGAATTACTTTCGGTTACCCAAGGAATGACAAAAATGGGTTTGGGTAGTACATGTAGACCTAGTCCGAGCAATTTGGATGGATTGATTCTGCATGTTGAGAAGCGACCTACAATTAGGGGTGATGGTTGTCTTGCTGATAAAACGGGACCTTCGGAACCTAGTGATAATAGCGAGCGTGGTGATGATAGTGATGATCATATTGAGAATAATGTTGTACATGAAGAAGATCATCCTGCCCAGCGACATGTTCCTTTGATAGTTCCTCCTCATCCTAATTTGTCAAGAACAATTTTTTTTATTCTGGATTCGAAGAATATGATGGCGATACTGATGATGTCCCGTTAAAACATATGTATTATGACCCTGACAAAGGTGAGTTGAAAAAGGGTATGGTTTTCATTGATAAAAAATATGTGCAATCCGTAGTTAAGGATTTTTCGATGCGTCATGGCAAACGTGAGTATAGGGTTGTGGAGTCTACGCCGACATTGTGGAAAATTGTTTGTAAGCATAATCAATCAGGATCGATTGAATCGGGCTTATCATCACAACAATGCAATTGGTGGTTGCGATCGAGTTTTGTGAAAAGACGTTCGATTTGGCAAATTACCAAGTTGGGACCGCCCTATAGTTGTGTTATGAACACCGTCTCCAAGGATCATAGAAACTTGTGTAAAAATATTATTGCTCAGGATCTTATGGGGATTGTGCAGTGTGATCCGGCTTATGATATCAAGTATGTTCAGCAAAATGTGAAGGACAAATATGGATATGAGATATCATACAATAAAGCTTGGCACAACTTGAAACAGACGAGAGAAAATGTGTACGGGACTTGGGAGAGCTCTTGTCAGTACTTGCCTAAATATATGGGGCGCTACATAAATACAATCCGGGAACAGTTGTGGAGTGGCTCCCTAAAGAAATAGAAGAACGTGGTGTGCATACATTGGGGTACATTTTCTGGGTGTTTAGGCCGTGCATCGAAGGTTTTTAACATTGCCGCAAGGTCATTAGTGTGGACGGAACACACTTGTATACTAAATACAAGCATAAGATGTTAATTGCTGTGACTCTCGATGCAAACCAACACGTGCTACCTCTCACATATGCTATTGTAGATGAGGAAAATTTTAGGTCATGGTTTTGGTTTCTTCACATGGTAGCTAAATATGTGGTTTGTGGCGCCGAGGGAATGTGTCTTATTTCAGATCAACATCCGGGTATATTAAAAGCGGTTGAACGTGTTCCCAAGTTTCAAGCACCTATCGGAGTACACAGGTTTTGTCTGAGACATGTGACATCTAATTTTAATAATCATTTTAAGAATATCAGACTCAAGGACTTGTGTTGGCAAGCTGGTTCAGAGTTGAGTGTTCGTTCGTTTGAGAAAATAATGGATCAGATTAAATCATTTAACCCAGATGCTTACGAGTATTTGGCTGCGATTGATCCAAGTCTGTGGACACTCTGCTATGACGAAGGGAAATGGTGTGGAATTATGACTACAAACATGTCTGAATGCATGAATGGAGTACTTGAGGGTGCCCGACGCCTTCCAATCACAGCCATTGTTAAGATCACCTTTGCAAGGTCGGCTAAGTGTTGTTTAGATCGCATGGCGAATGCATCGCTGACTCAACAATGAAACCAAATTTGGCCAGATGATGTACACCATATGTTTGACAAAATGCAGCACCTCGGATTACAACATATGGTGCAGATGTATGATTATACTGAACAAGTTGCAAGTGTCATCACACAAGTACCGGGTTCTCAACGTTCACATACCTTCAAAGTGAAGTTATCTACCCAAGAATGTTCATGCGGTCAGCGGAAGAATGATGGAATTCCATGCTCTCATGCAATGCAAGCTTGTCGCCATTTTAAGGTTGACCCAAGTGTTTTTATGAAGGAATATTATACCACTAGCGCGTGCTTGAGGACATATTCTGCAGGACATTTTGTACCATTGCCCGACGATGATGAGTGGGATGAGCCACCTTTCTAGATGCAACATAATCCTGAGCGTCGTACTGTTAGACGACGTGGAAGAGATACAACATCAAGAATTCGTAATGAAATGGATCGTCCACAAACCCGTGTTGCTAGAGATGTTAGTGATGATATTGAGCGGACACTGCAAAGACAACCTGGCGGGAGAGGCACAAGAGCACCTATAGGACATAGGGGATGTGGCAGAGGACTACGACACCAGCCACAACCATCTACAGCTGGACCTTCCACGACCCATGATGTTCCTTCATCGGCACCTCATGTTGACATAGCTGGACCTTCCAGGACTTATGATGTTCCTTCAGTTGGACCTCCTATTGACATAGTTGGACCTTCTACTTATACACCTCAGATGCACTATGGTATGAAATTTACTAAATTCATAAAAATGGTTTTAATAGCAAGCAGGTATTTTAATTGATCATTTTCCATTTTATATGACAAGTCCGTCTACATCGACTCTGGGTTATTTTGCCCCTCAGTGGACATCATTTTCATCACTATTAGAGACTGATTATAGTGCTACGAGACCTCTATATGGTGCCCATGATCCGTCCACGTCCGAGCGTCCACATTTTAACATATCGCCCGTCTCATTTCTGCCTACACTCAGTGCATATCATGATTTGACTGGAGAGTTTACATCATCAGCTGCAGATGATCAAGATGATGAGGACGCGCCACAACATTCTGCACATGACGACCAAATAGGATCTTTGGTAGGCGTAGTAGTACTAGAGAGGGTAGCGCCTGGGTGTGGCACTGGGGGTCATAGAGTTTAGGATTATTCATAGAGCTTATTGTAAAACAACTAATGAATCAACTTATTTAATATTAAGTATGTATCTTTTTATTACATTTATTATTATACATTTATCTCACATACATTTACTACATTTGCATTGATACGTCTTATCAGGTGTAAGCTTTATACACATGTCTAGTCTTGTCAACAAAGCTTTATCAGATGTCAGTTTTATACAGATGTCAGCTTTATCAGATGTCAACTTTATCTAGTGATACATCTTGTCAACATAGTTGTATTAGCTGTTGGGCCTTGTTTGAATAACTTAACAAATTTACAAAAATTCCATTATGAATACTTCACACCGCCTATAAATACATGCTAAAAATTTCATTTGATTGCAACTTGAACTGGTCCTCTCTAGCAACCCAAAAAAATTATATTATTTCTATTTTCACTCCACCTTTAAATGGATGAGTTCAACTGGTCCCCTCTACCATCCCCACAGAAGCCTAACTCCCAGTTATTGATGAGTCTCTATAATGCGAAAAATACAAGGTGGACATTGTCGATGGACATCATTCTCGTTTGATTCACTACTAAACGAGAAGAGTAAAGGCAGCTGGGTAGTTGGTGAAACGAACAATAGTGTGGCCATTCTGGAGGCGAGAGCAGTTCTGAAATTTGCATTCCAATGCAATTTTAAGTTCGCCGAGGTAAATCAACGAGTTAAACATCTTCAAGCCCGCTATACTTTGTTCGCCAAAATGCTAAGTACGCCGGGTGTACATTGGGATCGCAAACTCAATTTCGTGCACGCAGCAACAACTCACTGGGTCACTTGGCATTCGGTAAGTTAAATATTCTTATTTTCATCATGCGAGTTGTATTATATAACATTATGTAATGTAAGTATATTAATCATTCATTTTCTTTAATTTTTAGGATGATGACACCGTTACTCCGAATGCTTATATGATGGAGGGAGAACCTTTATTTGATAAGCATCAAATATTGTTTAAGGTACCAGAGCCAGAAACACAAGGCTCAAGCAACTTGCCTGGTCACTCTAAACACTACTTGCCATCACAATCTAATGCTGAGCAAGGAAGTTCTTCTTCATGCCGAGATTGATCGTGCAGTGTTCCTTGTTTGCGTACTGATCTCGTGCACTTATGTTGTAATGGCATGCCGTATCTTATTTCAGTGTTTTAATATGTAATTTTCTTCTTGTTTTTTTTAATTATGCTTACTTTATTATGTAATCGTGTTTCGATTGAGTAATATTTCGATTTAGTAATATCCTAAAATTGTGTGTTTTATATTTAAACTTTCAATTTCGAAAATAATTAAAAAAAATAAATCGTGTTGTAGACGCCGGTCAAAGGGGCACCTACGTGGCAGAGACCGAAAAAAAAAAGAAAGTACAGCAGCAGGCGCCCATACCAAGGGCGTCTGCCTAGTGGGCGCCCCTTGTAAGGACGCCTACACATAAAATTGCAAGCCCTCCCATTTTCACCCCATATTTGCAGAAAAATAACCCCTATTATTATGAACAAAGAAATAGAACGTAATCTTTATGGCTAGCTTTCAATGTTTTCCAGAAATGGTTCTTATTTTATTTTTCTTGTTCGACTCTGTTTTCCAACAATCGCAATGGGTTACCTTCTTTTGTGCTCCAGATTTTTTAACTTTAGGGATCTTTAGAATGCCTTTTTGATATTGTTTCGTGCTCAAAAGAAAAGAAATATAGTATTTCAATTCTCTCTCTCTCTCTCTCTCACACACACACACACACACACACACACACACATATATATATATATATATATATATGAGAGAGATAGAGAGAGAGATACTAAATGTCATTGATGGTTCACTACACTACAAGAAAACTGTTGATAGACACCACCAAAAAGACACCGGTTTTATCACTTTACTGGTGTCTTTTCCTTTTTAACACGGTTTTGTAAGAAACCGGTGTCTTATTAGTGCTGTCGTTTGATAAACAACACCGGTTCCTTTGAACCGGTGTCTATTGTAAAAATATATTCCAAATAGACACCGGTTTTGGCATCAGATTTCGAAACCGGTGTCTGTTTAGATAAATTATTTTAGGTTAGACACCAATTTTTTTTACACCAATTATGGAACCGGTGTCTTTATATTTTAAAACCAGATCTTTCGACACCGGTTCTACAACCGGTGTCGTTTAGACCCCAAATTAATTAGCTCACAATGAAAGTCTTAATTGAGTTCATTTTCAAAACATAAATAATCTCTTCAAAAAATCTTCAAACAAATCAAACCCATTCCAGAGAGCAAAAAATAAAAATAAAACTCTCCCATTGCTTCTTCAATTTCAACACCACCTAAATCCTTAAACCATATAAATAACAATATTTCCTTGTAACAAAATCATTTCTCAAAACCTAACCATTTCGCCCAAACAAAAACCGCATAAAATTGCCATTGATTTCTTCGATTACTTTCCCAGTTCGAGTATTAGAGTGTTCCTCCACGACCGCGAGGTACAATGAGGCTGTAGTCGACGAAGAAATGGACAGGATTAGGCGGCTTCAAAATGGGTCCGACGTGCGGGGGGTGGCGCTGGACGGCGAGAAAGGGCGGCAGGTGGATCTGACGCCACCAGATGTGGAGGCGATAGTGGGGAGCTTTGGGGAGTGGGTGGTTAGTGGATTGGAGAGAGGAAGAGGAGGAGGAGGTGCAGCGGCGGTTAGGGTTTCGTTGGGGAGGGACCCGAGGATTTTCGGAGCGGTTTTGAGCGAGGCGGTTTTTGTAGGGCTTGGTCGGGCGGGGTGTGCGGTTTTCGATACGGGACTTGCGACCACTCTGGCGGAGAGAAGAAACAATGGTGTCTCACCAATAAAAAGGTACTACTCTCATTTCATCTGTTTCCGTATTTTTTTTTTTTTTTTGCTGCTTAATGGTGGTGGGTGAACTGATTAAGTAATTGTTCGAAATGTATTTGCAGATGGTGGAGAGATACGTGAGGGAAGCTAAAATATTGATTGCGATGAAAGAGCAGAGCGAGGTGTTGGCGGTGTTGGGGATTTTAGAGGCGGCGCTTTCGATGGCGCCGCGGATGGAGGTGGCGCTAGAGATGAAGGCGTGGTGTTTGTTGTATCTTAGGCGGTTTAAGGAGGTGGCGGATATGCTGCAGGACTATATTCCGAGTTTGAAAATGGCGATCTCGGACGATACGTCATCGTCTGGATCGTCGGATAGCTCGTCCACAGCTATCGAAGGAGCAAGTCAAGCTTCTTTCATCCACTGGTGATTCACTAGGTGAGAACGAGCCGTCTTTCAAATGCTTTTCTGTGTTGGATTTGAAGAAGAAGGTCCTAGCTGGACTCTGTAAAAACGTGGAGAAGGAAGGGCAATGAAGGTAAATTTTGAAACTCAATCCTCATTTTTTTTTCTCTATTTTATTGATTTTAATATTCCTCTTTTGAATGGTTCTAGTTGGTACAATTGCTTGTATATCTTGAAATTGCTCATCTTTGAACAAATGAGTGCCAGTTTCATACTAATGGAATTATAGATAGTCTTAACTATCCTGCATGTATGCTCTTGTGTAATTACCTGCAATATGTTGACTCACGGACAATACAATAATATGTGTAGAGAAAAGATGCCATAATTTTCATGAATTATGTTCTCCTATCATGGATTGCAGATGATTGCTGGTCTGAATCGGTACGAGATTCAAAGGTAAATAGGCATCTCTGAAACTCTGTTTGTTATACACCATTTTATCCTTGAGCATGTTAATTACCATGAGTCTTTTCTACAACGAGAATGTTTTGCATTATGCTCAATTCATACTAAGACCTGAGTAATGTGCAGGGTCAGCTAGTTCCTGATTCGGAAACTTTTCCATCGGGAATCAAATCGCTTGCTGATTACGTGCATTCAAAAGGCCTAAAGCTGGGTATCTACTCAGACGCAGGGTATGACAAATTCCTTTACATCTGACTCCAATTAAATCATAGATTACACTTTTTTGTTTTGAGCACATCTAATTATATCCTTTGTTTCCTTTCTGATTCATGAATTACATTTTCCACAGGGCTTTTACGTGCCAAGTTATCTATGTATCTTCATTCACCGAGTCTCATGTTAGTTAAATTAACTCATATGTTGTCTGCTTTCTCTGCCTGGGACTTCTGCTTTACATTGTTATTTTGACAAATGCTTAGCAAAAGAGTTCAATCTGGGATCAACCCTCGAGGATCAACCAGTTCTTGCTAATTTTGAGCCAACGTAGTATTTTAGATGGCGAGCAGTGCTAATTGTTGTGGTCTAGCCGCTTATAAATTACATGACTACTAGGTGTTTAGGATTTTTATTTTTTTTTGAGAAAAGGTGTTTAGGATTTGACTTTGATGTATCTTTTCATTTTTTGGGGCATTGTTAGTGTATTGTCATTTTGTTAAAAGAATGCGTGCAATTTTGAGTTCTTAAATATTTTACTTCTTTTCTTTTCTTTTTTAAAATTCTGCTTTCATGAAAATTGTGTTACAACTTGTTTACAGGTTTTAAATACACCTGTCTCGTTGGACATGCTTGGTCGTATCTTTAATGGTTCTGGGAAACCCATCAACAATGGCCCTCATATTCTTCCTGGGGCTTACTTGGATATATTTGGCAAGTGTCAATGGTGTATGAAGTAGTGTCTTTATGAATATATGTCAGGTGGCCACATTTCATGTATCCTTTAACCTGTTTGCTTCAGGTAGTTCAATCAATCCTAGTGAGAGAACCTATCCTTGAGAAATGATACATACTGGAATTTCAACTATTGATGTCATGAACTCAATTGCCCGAGGACAAAAAATTCCTCTTTTTTCTGCTGCTGGTCTCCCTCACAATGAAATAGCTGCTTCGTATTCATTGATTGATCTTTTTGTCATTGTTGCCGTATTTGCTGCTGAATTGATTCATTTTAATTGTGGTAGAATTCCAAAACTTGATGGTGAGAGAGCCAAAACTCTGGCTCAGATTGCTAATTGATGTTATGTGATATTGCACAATGAACTAATCGTTTGATTTCTTGATTACAATGAACTAAAAAAGAGTTAGGAGTAAATAATTTAAAATTTTATTAATATGCTGATACTGTGGTATATGTGACAATATGCATAAGAATTTGATTGCATTTCTGTTTGGCTTTAAGAATTTAGAGTTATACCTCATCCCTTTGGGAAATGTGAACAGATAACTCATGGTTGTGTAATTTTTATGCAGATACTGAGAGATCTTGGGGTTAGAACAATGAAGTTGATGACAAGAACAAGTTGTTCTGAAGAGTTGGTTTGAATGGTTCATTGATTTGATCATTCTTTTTCGTTTTGCTTAGTTGTATATTTATTGCCCTTAAGTGGATCATCAGTTGTTAGTAGAAAAATGGTTAGCCTTCAAAGTTGTGTACCATTTGCAAACTCTATTCATAATGAACTGTTTATTTATATGGATTTTTTACAGCTTTGGACGGGTGTCTTTGCGTAAATTCTTTTAAAATTGCTTCAAAAAACATCAAGATAACGATTTTGATGTGATGCATTCGAATTAAACGACACCGGTTTAAAACCGGAGTGAACCAGAGATGTCTATTCGCCATAGACACCGGTTTCGAACTGATGTCAAATATATAAACTTTTAACATCAGGGCCTTTGAAAGCGAATATTTTATATCTACGACACCGGTTTTAAAATCGGTGTCTTTCAAGGAAACGACACCGGTTTTAAACCGGTGTTAAAAAGTTCAGACTTTTAACACCAGTAGCTCTAACACCGGTTGTTTTAGTAATAGACACCGGTTTAAAACCGGTGTCTTTCAAGGAAACGACACCGGTTTAAAACCGGTGTCAAAAAGTTCAGACTTTTAACACCAGTGGCTTTAACACCGATTGTTTTACTAATAGACACCGGTTTTAAACCGGTGTCTATCAGGATTTTTGTAGTAGTGCTAACTTATATATTGGGTTACAATTTTGTTCACTAATTTAAGGGTGTGGCAAAATAGGACACTACCTTCTAATTTGTTGCACATTGAGTCCAATCTCTATCGACAACTTGGGAGCAATCCCAATTGATTTACAATTGCCGATAAAGATTGGACTAAATGTACAACAACTTATAAATTAGTGTCTTATTTTGACACATTGCTAAATTAGTGGACGAAAATGCAACTTTATATAAATTAGTGGACCAAATATGCAATTTAGCTTATATAAATTTAAAATTTACGCTACATACACCAAAAAAAGTGCGAAAAAGAAACGGATAAGGCACATAAACCATATCCACTATTATTTAGTAATTCTTATAAAATATTGGTTGCAAAATTGTTTTGCTATCTAGCTATTATTTTGTTGATCCATGTATAAAATCCTCGACATTTTATTCCCGGTTGTACTTCTTCACCAATGCACCCCAAGGAAGCCATCCGAAAAATAAATACCATCACTTTTTGCTATCCAAGCCAAGTTATGGGTCGTATAATGTTCATCATGGTTAACAACAACAAAAGCTTTGTCCTTATTAGTCCACCAAAGATGGCAAAAGAACGAAGTCAGAAAAGGATTTAAGCAAAAATTGAAGTTGAAATTTTGATTTAAGGTAAGTGTATGATTTCCAAGATCGTTATCTTTGGATGCACAATGCAACCGTAATGGTTCGATTTGGAGGAGACTATTAATAACATAAATATTAAAATTTGATCCGGGCAGAAAACATGCCGACCCTTGAAAGTGGCTAGCATATAGGACGAAAGATAGTAAAAGAAACTTGAAGATCATTGTATGATCACTCATATTGCTCTTAGACGGTAATTGTTTAATGTGTTCATATATCTCTTAGTATTTGTTTTCGAAATCAGTTTAAATAGTTTCATTCTTTTCGTAATAGGTTAGAAATTTGTAATGTGTTAATGTGAATTTCAATTTGATTAACAAATTTCTGTTATAGGATTTCAAATTTGTGAAATAAGATGTACATGATTTTCTTAATCTAGCCATTGTGAAATTGCTTTTACCATAATGTATATATGGGTATTTGCAGAATTAACGTGTAATCATATTCTGCTGCATGTTTGGACATTTTTGGGATCATATTTTTGAAATAAGGCAATCTATGCTAAATAAGATTGTGGATGTCTACTTATATATTATAGGCTAATGTATAAAGATTGGGATATTTGGTCCTTTAAGTGTGCTCTGTAGCAATTTTGATCCCCATAAAAATTGATTTTTGTGCAATTTCAGCCCATAAGTTCTAAATTCGTGCAAATTTGGTCATAAAAAAGTGAAATATGACTTGCATATTTGGGACCAAAATGACACAAAAAAAGAACTTGTGGGACCAAAGGTGCAATAAAAGAAAATTTATGAGACCTAAATTGCTACATGGGATACTTACAAGACCAAATTTGCCACTCATTTGGTTTTACAGGACCAATATTGCAACATAAGATACTTATTTATTAAATATGCAACTTCTTTATATTTACAGGACAAAAATTGCAATTAACCCTATATAATAATATTATAGTAAATATGTTAAATTTTTAATGATGACTTGTTTTTTAATGAGTTGGAATCGGAGGAGATAAATCTCAAAAAATTAAACATAATGGAAAGACTCGGGGTTGGAATCATGATCAACACTTAGGGCCGTAAGTGAACAGAGCGTTCGGCAAACAGCTCGTGAATATGCTCGGATAACGTTCGTTTATGTTCGTTTATTTAGTTAAGTGAGCATAAATGAACACATTTTGAGGCTCGTGTAATAAACGAACAGAGCTTGAACAATTCTATACTCGTTTACTAAAAGCTCGTGAACAAGTTTGTTTAGTGTTCGTTTATAAATGTTCAAGAACAAGCTCGTATAATATATTTTTAGACTTGTTCGTGAACAAACTTGTTAAGGGCTCGACTAATAGCTTGATTATTTTAAATAAAGAATTAAAAATATTTTATTTTAATAAAATTAAAAAGACTTAAAGCCCTTAAGATACATAATACTCCCTAAACCCTATCCTAATACGTAATAATGATAATTCTCATTAAATAAGCTCGGCCCATATTTTTCACTATTTCTAAAATATAGTTTGGCGAGACTTGCCAATTGTTTGGTTAGTTACTTAGTTTATGTGTGTTTATTTTTTTGACAATAATTTATATGTATTTTCATTGATAAGTTTGAAAAATGTTTGTTTGTTTATCGTTCACCAAAAAAGTTAATTTTTTTGTTTATTTGTTGTTCGCGAACAAAGTTATTAATTGTTCACGAACATATTGAACACGAACTCAAAACGAACACGTTCACGAACATGTTCACAAACACATTCAAGCATTAAATTTTTTTATCAAGCCGAACACGAACAAGTTTTTTTAAAATCGAATCAAGCTCAAGCCAAGCTTGAACATGTATAAAATTAAACGAACATATGGCAAACAAGTTAAAGCTCGGCTCGGCTCGGCTCGGATCGTTTACACCCCTATCAACACTCTTGCAAAGAGTGAGCGATATGACTTGAGCCACAAAACTCGTGGTATCTTAATGACTTGCTTGTTTTCTCTGTGATTTTATTATTTATTAAAAAATTAGTATAAGTGAATATTGATTTTTCGAACTTTTAGAGTGTACCCGATGAGCTGTCCCTCCTAATACTCTGATGATGCATTCTTAATTATATCAATGACTTAATTTTGTTATTTTAAAATGATGAAATCCTGAAATCTTTTATTAGTAACATTATAAATCTTATTTCACAAGTTCAAAATCTATAACCGAAATTTGTTATTCAAACTAAATTTCACGTTAACTTATTACAAATTTCTAACTTACTGTAATCTATTCGTTGCAATACAAGAAAAGAATCAAACTATTTAAATTGATTTTTCTAAACCCAATACGATGAGGTTAACACAAAAATTAGCATTCAAGAGCTAAATGACTCATACAATAATCTTCAAATTTCTTTTACTATGCTTCATCCTATATAATGCTAGCCACTTCCAAGCCTCGGCATGTTTTCTGCCCAGATTAAAGTATTATGTGTATGTCATTAATAATCTCCCTCCAAACAGTACTGAACCACTAAAATTGCATTGTGCATCTAAAGACAACGATCTCGGATATCATACATTAACATTAAATCAAAATTTTAACTTCAATTTTTGCGACAATCCCTTTGCAACTGTGTTTTTTTGCCACCTCTGGTGGGATAACAAGAACAAAGCTTTCGATGTTATTAACGTTAGGGATCATGTTACATCCCGTCAGTTGGCTTGGATAGCGAAAGCTGATGGTATTTATCTATCCGGAAACTTTCCTCCAGGTGAATCAGTGAAGAAGTATGATTGGGAATAAAAGTCATAAACGTTGTACATGGATCAACACATAATGGGGAATAATAGATTGGAATGTAAATTAGTTACGTTGCAAACAATTTCGCAATCAATGTTCTATAAGAATTACTATATATAAGGATATATATGTATGCTATATGTGCCAAATCCAATAGTTTTTCTAACTTTTTTATATAGGTATGATATGTATATATATGTATTTATATGTATATATAGAATGGAACTATTATATTTCTTTGGTTTTGTGCATGAACAATATCGTAGAGGCATTTTAAAGATCACTAAAGCTATAAATCTAGAGCACATAAGAGGGTAATTAACCATTGCGCTCTTTATCTCTGGTATACAAAATATAAAAAGTTTGATAAATTTACTGTGGCAAAATCAATAAGACGTTTTATTTTTTATTTTCTTAGTACAAATCCATACACATGTTCTAGTTTTACATATGAAAATGACATAATTTATTTCTTGTTGACATTGATGTAACATTTATATCTCTTACTTTCTTAACGTAATAAATTCTGGCGTGGTTTTCTAATAGCTAAAAAATAAAATTTAATGACTCAATTATTTTCTATATTGATAAATTAATGAGTTATTAATTACTATATAAACTAGTTGGATTTTTGATTTATTTTCGTACAGTCCTAAGGCTATTTATTAACAAACGTTTGATTGTATTTTGATATGATCATTGTAGGGCAAATGAAGGCAATTGGGATTTCAATTAGGACAATAGGATGGGAAAATTAGAAGCTCACAACCTGAACGCCACATTAAAGGCATTAGGAATAAGAAGGGGAATTAGGAAAACACAACAATGTAGATCATTCGGGCAGACTCATGTTGGCGTTTCATAGTTCATTCCAGGCGGTGTCTAGCTTTCATGCTGAGCTACTAGCACTGGAGATGGGATCTGACATGCCCGATGCCCGAGTTTTCAATGCAGATTTGGATCGAGTTGGGCGCAGGCGCGGTGGTCACCACGATCACATCCTGGTTGCCTTGCTCTTGGCAAGTTCGGATACACTGACTGATTCGCATTCGGAACATCTTGAGGACCTTGATGTCGATTTCCCATATACATAGAGAGGGAATCGACCGGCAAGATCATCTAGCGGAGTTGGGAGTCGCCTTGGCAACGATCATATTGTTTATGAGGGCACAACTTCTCACCACCTTCTAGCGCTCATTTGGATGGACCAGCTGGGATATCCGAGCTTTAGATTTTGATTGCGCATTAGTTCTCCGTGTATTTTTTTAGATATCTCATTATGATAGTCTGTATAGATGTCGTAGTGATAGGTTTCTTGCTTTTTGATTTTCTCTCCCCATGACGGGACATGACTTTGTATAATACTTTGATTATTTGATCTACAGGTAGGGGATCACGCCTCAATCCCCCACCCCCCCGGGGTGTTATTTTGAAAAAAAAAAGATAAGTTTATTAAATGGTATAGAATGATGTACTGTTAGATATAAAATGGTGTACATTCAATTATTAAATGGTGTACAGTTCAGCTATTAAAATGGTGCACAATTCAATTATGGAAACGTGATGTTAATCAATCTCTTGATTGTAGGGGTGTGATTTATGGCATTTTTCTAGTTAGTATTATGTCCTTTCTACCTATTAATTAATTGATAATTCAATTATTTTTAATAGCAATCTGGACCATTGAATAAAATATGTTGATGAATTGGATTAATCCACATTGTCACAAGGTAAGCCCCATCTCCACATTTGATCCTAACCTTGTATATATATATATATATACACACACATAAATATATATTTTTAATTACTTATGTAATTATATATAAATGGATAGATTCAGTGTATAACACAAAATGGAAGACAAAGAAATGGATAAAAATCACTCTCAAAAAAAAAATCACTAATACATACATTGATGCATTAACTTAATCAGTTAATAAATTTGATATCTATTATTTTGATATAAATTTGTTGCATTATGTTGATCCATATTTATGACGACGAAGCTTTCATTCCCAATTGAACCCCTTTACTAAATTATCAGGAGGATAAGCGCCTGAGAAATAAATACCATCACTTTTTGCTTTTGCCCAAGAACAATGATGTTCTGTACATGGATTGGGATTCCACCTTGCACTGAAGGCATCAAATGCTTTGTTTTTATTGCCCCACCAAAGGTGGCAAAAGAACAATGTAACAATGGGCTTGTAGCAGAAATGAAAGTGAAAATCTTGATTTAGCGTCAGTGTATGATTTCCAAAATCATTATCCTTCGACGCACAATGGACTATTAGTGGATCGGTATTTGGAGGGAGATTATTGACAACATGAATATTGTATGAAAATTTCCTTCCCGCAAAGCATCCGGATGCCTGGAAAGAGTAAGCATATAGGATGAAGAGTAGTAAAAGGTACTTAATCATGGTATAGTTCACTTGATATATAATGTGTTCATCTCTTTGTTTTGGTTTTTACGTCGTTTAAATAGTTAAATTCTTTTTGGCACTTTGTTGAAAAGTTTACACTATATGTTTGAATGATGTAATAGGTTAAGCTTAAGATTTTAAATTAATTAAATGGGATTTCAAATTTATCACATCTGGATAGTGGTAATTTAGAAATTTCAGTTACGCGGGATTACAGATTTGTTAAACATGAATACATGATAAAGCTGGATTGTGGTCATCTGATAAAGCTGGATTGTGGTAATATGTGAAAAATTAGAGTTTAATTATTGAATGAGGACAATATATACACCGTAGTGGCAAAGAAGGATACTAAGTTTGCGGACTTCCCGCTTAGGACATTAACTTTAAACTTTTGGCGAATTTAGGACAAATTGAGCCCAAATTTGCCCAATCCGGGCTAATTATCATGTGGACCTCAATTTTGAGCCCGAATTGCCCAAATTCAGGCTAATTGTTTGTCACGTAAAATAAGTCTAAAATTATTTTAAAAATTTACAAAAAAAGTGAAAATCTGAATCAATTTAAAAATATAAAAATTAATAAGTAGTGTCAAAATATATAAAAATAAATGCGATGATTATTTTAAGAATTTAAAAAATTAACCATTAAAATATAAATATACAAAAATAAATATGGAAATACAAAAAATAGAATTTTAAAATTATTTAATAAATCTTAAATAACTAAATGAAATCTTAAAATGTGAATTAAGATTTAAAAGTTGTTTAATATATCTGAAAAGTACCGAATAAATCTTGAAATTATTTGAATAAATAAAAGAATTATCAATATATAAAATCTAAACATTATTTAGTAAATCTAAATTTTAACAACTATTTAAAGTACTTTCAAATTATAAACTAATGTTTGAAAAATACTTAACGAAATAGAAAAACAATTATTTTTTTATATGTAACTAAAATAATTTTTTGGGTTCAATTATAATTTTCCAATTTATATAAGTATTTGAAATTTTTAATTTGTAATTTTAAATTATTTTGTTTCATATTTAATTTTTAAATAAATTTAAGATTTAAATAAATAATATTTATTTGGATTTATTTAAATAATCCATAATATATATGTTAATTGTTTTATATATTAAATAATTATTTTAATATTGTTTCACATTTTCAAACTTCATTTAGTTTATTAAATGCTTTGTTATTATTTTATTTTTGATATTTTCAATATTTATTTTTGTGTTTTTATATTTTAATTTAATTTGTATACTTAAAATAATTATCAAATGTATTTTCATATATTTCTACTCCATTGTTAAATTGTAAATTGCTTTTAAAATTTCCAGATATATTTGTAAATTTCTAAAATAATTTTTAGACATATTTTACATGACTTAATTAAACAATTAAACTATATTTGGGCAATCTGTGCTCAAAATTGAGGTCTACGGCAATTAGGCCGAATTTGACAATTTCTTTTTTAAAGTTATTGTCCTAAACTGGAAGCCCACAAACTTAGCGTCATTCTTTACCACTGAGTTATAGTTAATGTCCTAATTTTACAATTAAACCAAAAAATGGCTCACTTCATTATTTTCACTAATAGTTAGGGGTGTCAATTTGGGTTGGGTCCGGGTTCGCAGGTTCGCGTGTCAGAAACAACCGACACGGACCCGACCTTTTTAGTTATTCATGTTAGAATCTTGAACCCGAACCTGAGACCTGTTTATTTCATAGGTAATCCGGACCCGACCCGCTTAACCCGTCTAATAAAATTATTTAAATATATATTTAATAGTTTTAACTAAATAAATTTTTCAAAATCAATCACTATCATACATTATTCGATCAATAAACAATATTACAATTCACAACATACAAAAAGAAATAACATAATTGCATAAATAACATAACATACTAATCATATTTTGAGGACATTATTCAAAAAGACATGCATAATAATAACAAATACATAATTTAGGAGGTTTTATCATTTGAGTTTTAAAGATATGTCTTGTTTGTTGTTTTTTCTTACAATTAGTTATTTACTTAATTTTTTTTTAAATTCACAAACGGGTTAGACAAGTCATAGTAGGTTGATCCAGACCCGACCTGTTTAATTGGCAGGTTAGTCGGGTCCGACCCAATTTCAACCCGGACCTACAAAGCCTGGACCCATACCCATTAATTTCGTGTTAGGATCGTGTCGGGTTTGCGTGTCGGGTCCTAAATTGACACCCCTACTAATAGTTATACGAAACTGTACAAAAGTGATTACACAATTATGTGCAACAATAATACACTAAATGAGCTTAAGATTAGTAGCAATTGTAGAATAAATGGTCAAAACATAACATAAATTAAAAATTAAACTAATTATATATGATTTTCTTTAATCGGCCCCACGACGTCCTTATATAATCTACGCACACTATCAAATTATTTAATCTATACAACATTATGTTTTCCAATTTGTTATTTTCAAAACTCGTTCTTTCCGTATTTAATGTCATATAATTGTTAATTCCACAGCTTCCCTTGGGTTGCCACATTCTTGACGGAACCAGGATTTAACATTGAGCACCGCAATAATTGGAAGATCAAAATTTTATTATATAATTACAGAAACACCCTTGATATTTGGGCTAATTAAAAACATAGAGATTTTTCAAAACACCCTTGAGTATATTCCACAATTTTAAATGTTATGATATCTATATCAATGCCCAAAAATAGTTTAATCAAATTTCAAAGTAATAGCCACGGGCTTGTGTGGTCCACAATAAATTTTATTGACCAACAATGAATTGGATATAAAATCAACAATGAATTGGATTAGGGGGAGAACTAAGTACTACATATACATGCATACACACACACACACACGTACACACACACATATATATATATATATGTATGTATGTGTGCGCGCGCGCGTGAAACTTGAGAGAATCAAGTTTGCATGAGAAGTAAGCTCATACTAGGTAACTGCATTTTCTGTGTGATAGTTCAAAAATTACGAATTGAAATGACAAAAAGCAATTGATGAGATAAACTAACTAAACTATGAAAATATCACATAAACCAACGATATACGTAAAAGAAAAAAGTGGGGGGTGGGGGGGCTGACCTTTCAAGTAATCTGCCACTGCTTTAAGGAATAATTTCAATTTTAGAACCCCATGTATACCTATTTTTCGTTTTTGTATCTCATGTCACAGTGCCTCATCAAATTTGGTCATCAATATTACCTATTTTTAATCGATTTTGGTACATACAATTCGAGTTTTAATGTTTATTTACTTTTAAAAAAAATATACACAAGCCCCAAATTTCCTAAGCTAAACTCAACAACATGCATTAAGTCAAGGATGGTTGTGCTATGAGATCAAGCTCCAAGAATGATTTATTGCATAAACAAGTGGATTTCAACGAACCAAAGTTATAAAAAGCAGACAGATTCCAACAAATTAAGAATAAGCGGCAAACAATTTTCAAAATTCATCTTTGAAATCAAAAGGAAAAATTTCCGATCACAAAATTTGATCTGAAATCTAATTTTGTTCCTAGGAATTAATCCTTGGGCATGCCATATACAATAACCCCTTTGTAATCTAAACCCATAAGGAATTCAACTTATGAAGCATTACAAATTGATGTAAAATCTGGAAAAAATTTCATTTTTTCAAACAGAAATCTCGTTTTTTTAATTGATTTGGAGTTAGTCCTTAACCAATATTAAATAACGCTTAGGTATTCCAAATCCATAAGGAATTGAACTAAAACAATACAAAATGATGTAAAACCTGAAGAAAATTGAATGAACTATGGTTTGAATGAATATTTTGGGAGGAATTTGGAGGATTTGGGAAAATGTGGTCTGGTTGACCAACTAATTAAGATTCAGCCCCGTTTTTACCTGTTGTAACAGGCAAATTGTTTGTTTAGGACTGCAGCCTAACGGTTGGTAGTGAGATTGATCAAAACAGAAAACGTTACGTACCAAAATTGATTAAATCGAACAATGAATACTAAAATCAAAAACCTCATAAAGATTGGGTATCAAAAATGAAATTATCCCGAAGAAAACTTATCTTCTAGAATTGCAGAATAATGGGCATTAATCTTTTACGGTTTCTTCACAGTTTCTTCAATAGAATTGTATAACAACACCGGTTTAAAGTCTAAAATGTTTGGTCGCCTCTCAAATTTCTTTTAATCATAAATTCGAAATTCCATCAATATTCAGTTTTATCTTTTATTTTGCTCCATGTAATTATCTTTTAAAAAAGGCCATTCATTCACCTCTTTTAAAAGTGGCAACACCAAGTTGCAAAATACCTTATTTATCACATGCATATTTATATACACAAGCAACACACAACAAATATGTTCCAAAAATAATTACAATCTAAATTCGAGACAAAACAGGGAAAGCAAAAATGAAACTTGAGATAGATATATATAATAGAAGACAAAGAAAGACTAAAGCTAAACTATTTTTTTTATCCATCTATTGATTTAGTCAAAAATATTCTTAGCATGTCAATTCTATGTTGATGACTAAAGGAAACTGATCGATAAGATGGATGAATATGATCCTACATTTCATTTACCATGAATATTTCTTTTATAATTCCTTTGGAGGATAGAATCCCAAGAAATAAATTCCATCACTTTTTGCGCCCAATAACAATGAAAATCCGTGCAAATATTATTTTTCCACCCACTACTGTAGACTAGGAAAGATTTTTCCTTGTCACCCCACCATAAGTGACAAAAGAACAATGTAACAAAAGGGATCTCACAGAAAACGTAATGAAAATCTTGATTTATTGTAAGTGTATGATTTCCGAGATCGTTATTTTTAGAAGCACAATGCACCACTAAGGATTGCGAATTAGGAGGTAGAATTGTTGACAACATGAACCTCATATACTTAGGAGTTAAAGCACATGAGAGTTCTTCTAAGGCATTGCTTTGCTAGATATTTCATCATTGTATAAGGCATTGCTTTGCTAGATAATGATTTGTGATTTATTGATATTGTAGATCCGTGTTTTTATATCCATTTGATATATATGGATGAAATCTTTGTACAAATATTTAAACATCCTAAGAGATTATAGTAATATTGGCTATTGATTTTGTCAATTCGGGTTAAGGTAAATTAAATTATGATAATCTAATTGTTATATGTTCATTAATTGTAATGCAACCAAATTGAAATTATTTTCATCTATCTTGTACCTAAATTTGTTCTTTTAATTTAATTAATTATACAAATCACATTGCCTCTTTATGTGGCTCTTCCTAGGTTGAAGTTAGTGATGAGATCCCGTGCCACTGTTAAAGTTATCCTTTCTAATGAAATATATGTAATAATTTGGCTTTATTAAGTGCAAACTTAGATTTACAAAAAACAATATTCAATGTATACTTTCAATAATACAATAGTTTTTTGTAATCAAATGTCTCGTTTCCTTTCAAGTGCAAAAGGATGCGATTTTCACTAATTCTTGATAGAGTTCATGGGGGATACGTTATTAAATTAACTGAATACAACTCATTTATTTAATGATATACAGTACACATATAAAAAATTCCAGGGAATAGAAAATATAATATAATTTATATTGCAGCCTGTTAGGTAGCAGCCACCCCCACCAAACATGGTCAATCTTGGGGGCTATTTTCAAAGTAGCTTTCAGTGGAAAAATGCAAATTGGTTTGCATTTGGTTTCAATAAAATTGCTCCCTCAATGTGCCTATAAAAGGCTTGAGGGAGTGCAAGAGAAAAATCATGGCAAGCAGTCATTTGCTAGGCCATCCAACCGGGTGGAGAGGAAAAATGAGTGTACACACCTGGTGAGATCAATTTGGGTGAGTCAAATTGTGATAGGTACGGGGAAACACTCGGGGTATGTTTCTCTCGGTAGCACAAAGGGGTCGGGGATATTGTTCTTTGATAACTAGTAAAGTGGTTGTACGAGAGTCTTTTATTCTTGGGTTTGGTCTATAAAAATCAAGGGGTGTATTTTTCTTGTACCGAGAAATTCTTTATTAGTGAAGGACGGAAACTCTCGTGGACGTAGGCGGGTTTTGCCGAACCACGTAAAATTACTATGTGCATTTTATTTTCTGTCGGTGTCATTTAATTTTTTGCCATCATCTTTTTGGTGTATTCCAGATAAATCAAATCTCGGACCACGACATGCCTCCATTGCGCCCAACAAGTGGTATCAGAGCTACTTGGTAAGTCGGGCAAGTTAGAAAATTGAGATATGATTTTTCCCAGTGGACACTGTGGTAGTGACAAATCCATTTAAGGTGCAACAATTTGACGGCAAAGGAAATTTCACTCATTGGCAATAAAGGGTGAAGGTTCTCCCAGTTCAACAGGGTCTAGGAATGGTGTTGAGGGAAAGGAGAAAATATTGACAGATATGAAAGGTCTACAGTGGGCAAATTTGGATCAACTGGAAAGTTGGTGTAAAGGTTGAGGAAGGAGATAAAGCCCTTTTACTTCTTGACTCTTGATAGGTGTGAGTTTTGCAAATATTTTGGGGCATATTTGTGGCTAAAATGGTGACTAAACGTGCATAAACTCATATGAAATGATTTATATTCGCTTTTTGTGGGAAAGATATTATGCTTTGCTCGTTTTGTAAGAATTTAGTGATATTCGAAGTAATTTGGATACAAATACGAGCATTGCGGAGAAGAAATACCACAAATGATGGAAAATACATGACGCACGGGTAGGGCGCGCGCCTAAGCACCACCCGTGCGCCACCGGGAAAGCAGAACTGAAGGTACGACATTGCAGACGGGTAGCCCGTGCGTTGCACGCACCACCCGTGCGCCACTGAAGATTAGAACATATCCTACGGACATGCGCACGGGTCACCCGTGCGCTGATTGGTGAACAAGAATTTCTTACGGACTTGCGCATGGGGAACCCGTGCGTCCCTGCTGTATTGCATTATGTTGACATCAACATGACCTAGAATTGGAAGGGGGTATTTAAGCACTTTTTGGGGGCGCACACAAAGGACATTCTGATATTTTTTGGGATCTACAACACAAGACAAGGGTATATTCTTGAAAGAGGACATCAAGGAGATAATCGGGTTGCATCGGAGCTCAAGGAACGAAGATACATCGAGAGATTGTCGACTTTCCTAAGTTTTTCTTGCTTCTCTTGTAGTTTTCATCTTTCATTTTTAGTTGTCATGGCTATGAACAATTTTTATATGGATTGCTTAGAAATCATGTGAAGCTAAACTCTTTAGATTTCCGGGTTTTGGAAGTAGATTAATGAACTCTTATCGGATGTTTTAATCTTAGTTGAAGTTATTATCTTGAAGCCTATTTGAGTACTTTGAGCTTATTCTTGTTTTATCACTTGATCAATGATTTAACTTGTTTGATATATTGATTCATAAATCGAGAGATGAGTTTCAATATTAGATCTTGAGTACTCGACACAAATATTTGCATGAATTGAGAGGTTTGTAAATATATGTGAAGACATTTGATCTTTTGAACTTTTGGGAGTTGAGTACTTCATGTTGAGTAGAGATGCTAGCATAAGTATTTCAATCTACATTTTATATGCATCTCGAGAGGGAGGATAAAATATATTTGTGATCGTCTTATAGGAATATTGATAATAACTTGGCGTGGATTAAATCGTACAACAATTGGGTTGTTAATTGAAACCTTAACTCGGAAATCCGTTTCATCTTCTTGATATTTCTATCAATTGTGTTCTCCTAATTTTGTGTTTAGTAGTCTAACTTGTCGGGATCTCACAACCACAATCATTAAATTACGATCGTCTAAATAAAAATAAAGCTATCTTAGTTCAATACTTAGTACATAAATTTATTAGTCTCCGTGGATACGACCTTGCTACCCTTTCCTATAACGTACACCGTACACTTGCGGCGAGCTAAAAATAAAGGCTAACAAGTTTTTGGCGCCGTTGCCGGGGATTAATACAAGTTTTGGTGCTAATATTGCGATAGATAGAATTATTCTTAATTTAGACATTTTTATTTTTTATTTTGGTTTGACTTTAATTATACATTATCTAATTTGGTTCTTTTAGTTTGGTCCAGGTAGTGCATGAACACGCGCTCTCGGCGAGGGGACTTAATACCGCTCATACCAGAAGTTGAGGCTTTCGCGAGAAGAATTAGTGCAACTACTAGACGGGCTGAGAGACAACAGAATCACAATATGGGGGACGTGGACGAAGAAAATAGAGGTAACAATGGGATCAACGAGCTACCAATACTGGTTCAACAACAAGCCATTCGTGATTACTTTCGACCACAAACGAATCGGAATTACGGTGGTATTGCTCATATTCCGATAAATGCTAACAACTTTTAGCTCAAACCGGCATTGATCAATATGGTATAGCAGAACCAGTTTGGGGGGTTCGCGACTGAAGATCCTAATTCCCACCTTGCATATTTTATCCAAATATGCAATACGATCAAAATGAATGGAGTCTCGGATGACGCCATAAGATTGCGCCTATTCCCGTTATCTTTGAGGGATAAGGCGAGAAATGGGTTGGGAACTTTGACGCAAGGAAGCGTGAGCACATGGGACGAATTGAGCCAAAAGTTCTTATTTAAATTCTTTCCACCGAGTAAAACTTTGCAGCTCAAAAGTGAGATTACTCAATTCCGACAGTTCGATTCGGAGCCTTTGTATGAGGCTTGGGAAAGATTTTGGGATTTGTTACGAAGATGTCCACAACATGGGTTCCGGAGGATCAACAGTTATGTTTCTTCTACAATGGTTTAATGGGGCAAACGAGAGCCTTTGTTGATGCCGCAGCGGGAGGAGCATTGTTGGCAATGTTTCCACAAGATGCCTTGAACCTTCTTGAAGAAATGGCTATGAACAGTTACCAGTGGCCATCTGAAAGATCCAATGTACAACGAGTAGCCGAAATCTCGGATTCAGACCCGACTAAAGCGTTGATGGCACAAGTGGCGGCTTTGACAACTTAATTGAGTGTATTGACGAAAGGGCCAGAAGCAAGCACGAGCACGGGTAGTGAAGCTCTTCTATATCCGATGGAGGAGGTAAATTATGTGAATAACCGGAATTTCAACAATTTTCGGAATAATTCAAACCCAACACACTACCATCCAGGGTTGAGAAACCATGAAAATTTTTCCTATGCCAATACAAAGAATGTATTGCAACCTCCGCCGGGATTTAATGCTTCAAATGGAAGTGGAAATGTGGAAGGCAAATCATCATTGGAGGATGCACTCATATCCTTCATAAATTAATCGAATGCATTCATGAGTGACACGAGGAGTCGCTTCGCTAGGCAAGACTCTAGGATGGATAAGATGGAATTACAAATGACCCAAGTGACAAGCTCAATAAAGAATCTTGAAACTCAAGTGGGTCAATTGGCTACAATTGTGGGTGGACAACATCAAAAGGGTCAATTTCCGAGTAATACGGAGATGAATCCTAAGGAACAATGCAAGGCTATTCGCTTACGAAGCGGTACGGAATACGAGGGGCCTAAAGAAAAATCTGGAAATCTGAAAATTTCAGAAGAAGCATCTAAGCCGGGAGAGGTTGAATCGGTGATGAAAGATGATGTTGAAGAAGATGGAGAAAAAGATAGACAAGCTGCGGAACAAACAGGGGCTGAGAAGCTAAAATCATCGTCTAACTCTAATATATCTAAGTTGCCTATATCTCTCCCCTTTCCCCAAAGATTTCAAAAGAAAAAGCTTGATGATCAATTTGCAAAATTCCTTGATATATTTAAAAAAATTGCACATTAACATTCCTTTTGCAGATGCACTAGAGCAACTGCCAAATTATGCAAAATTTCTTAAGGATGTTATGTCGAAGAAGAGGAAGATGACAAGCTTTGAAACAGTGAATTTGACAGAAGAATGTAGCACAATCATTCAAAGAAAGCTGCCACAAAAACTGAAAGATCCGGGGAGTTTCACTATCCCTTGTGCCATTGGTGGTAACTTCTTTAATAAAGCGTTATGTGATTTGGGGGCAAGTATTAATTTGATGCCTTTGTCCATTTTCAGGAAGCTGGGACTAGGCGAGGTGAAGCCAACCACGGTGACATTGCAACTTGCAGACCGGTCACTTACTTATCCAAAGGGAATTATAGAAGACGTGCTAGTAAAAGTTGATAAATTTATATTCCCTGTAGATTTCTTGGTTCTTGACATGGAAGAGGATCGTGACGTTCCACTGATACTTGGACGTCCATTTCTAGCTACCGGTAAAGCCTTAATAGACGTACAAAAAGGGGAGATCACGTTACGTGTTAATGATGAGCACGTTTTATTTTCTATATATAAGGCAATGAAATTTCATGATACGGTAGAGAATTGTAATTTTCTGGATATAGTTAGTTCGTGCATTGAGGATTATGTTGATCATACATTGTCTACAGACGATTTGGAATTTGGACTAACCCACTCGTGCTCGATGTCGAGTGTTGTGCTTGATTTTGATAACCAAGATTTGTACGACTATGTTTGTGCCTTAGATCATATGCAGGAACTACCTAGGAGCGCAAGAGGCGAGAGCGCAAAATCTGAAATAAGGGAGCAAATCCTTCAGGCACGCACGGCCCGTGCGTCAACGCACGGGCAACCCGTGCGTCAACGCATGGGCAACCCGTGCGGGTTGCCGAAGGATGAATTGAAACAGGGGAATGACACACGGGTCGGGTGCCTAAGCACGGGTAACCCGTGTGTGTTGCCGAAGGTAGAGTTGAAGAAAAGGGATCACACATGACCCGTGCGTCGGAGCACGGGCAGCCCGTGCGTGACCCTGAAATAGCAACGTCGATGCCGGAACTCAAACAATTACCTGAACACCTCAAATATGCATTTCTTGGGGCAAATAATGAAAATCCGGTAATCGTTTCATCCCTTCTCACTCCGACTCAACTTGATAAATTGTTAAGGGTTTTACGAAAATATAAGTCGGCACTCGGATGGTCTATAACTGATTTAAAAGGCATAAGTCCATCCATTGTAATACATAAAATTCGGATGGAAGATGTTTATAAACCATCAGTGCAAAACCAAAGACGACTAAACCCTATCATGCAAGATGGAATTACAAAAGAAGTGTTGAAATGGTTTGATGCTGGGATCATTTATGCTATATCTGATAGTTCATGGGTAAGTCCGGTACAAGTGGTGCCGAAAAAAGGGGGGGTAACGGTAGTTAAAAATGAGAATGAGGAACAAATTGCTACTAGAATTGTTACCGGGTGGCGAATATGCATTGATTATAGAAAACTTAATGATGCCACTCGAAAAGATCACTTCCCCCTCCCCTTTATCGATATGATGTTGGATCGTCTTGCAGGTTATGATTATTATTGCTTTTTAGTCCGGGTACAATCAAATCATGATTGCGCCGGAAGACCAGGAAAAAACAACATTTACATGTCCTTATGGCACATTTGCATTTCGTCGCATGCCATTTGGTTTATGTAATGCACCTGCCACTTTCCAACGTTGTATGATGGCTATATTTCACGATCTAATTGAGAAAGTTATGGAGGTGTTTATGGACGATTTCTCTGTGTTTGGTGATTCTTTTGATAGTTGTCTTCACAATTTTTCCTTAGTTTTACAGCGATGTGAAGAGACCAACCTTGTACTCAATTGGGAAAAGTGCCATTTTATGGTACGCGATGGTATTGTACTTGGTCATCGAGTCTCGTCTGCAGGTTTGGAAGTCGATCGGGCTAAGATTGTGGCAATCGAGAAATTACCACCTCCTACAAACGAAAAAGCCATTCGGAGCTTCTTAGGCCATGCTGGATTTTATAGAAGATTTATCCGTGACTTTTCTAAAATTTCTAAGCCTTTGAGCCAATTGCTAGAAAAAGATGATGCTTTCAATTTTTCCAATGATTGTTTATAGGCGTTCGAAACGTTGAAGAAGTCATTGGTGACCGCACCTATACTTGTCGCCCTAGATTGGAGTCAACCATTTGAGTTGATGTGTGATGCGAGTGATTTTGCAGTAGGGGTTGTTCTCGGTCAAAAGAGGGATAAATTGTTCAGGTCCATCTACTATGCTAGTAGAACGTTGGACAATGCTAAACAAAATTATACCACAACCGAGAAAGAGATGTTGGCGATTGTTTTCGCATTTGATAAATTCCGATCATACTTGATTGGGACAAAAATGATTGTTCACACCGACCATGCAGCCATCAAATATCTCTTTGACAAGAAAGATGCGGAACCAAGGTTGATTCGGTGGATCTTACTATTGCAAGAGTTTGATGTGGAAATCAAGGACCAGAAAATGATGCGAAAATGTGGTGGCAGACCACTTGTCTCGAATTGAAAACCAAGAGGGAGCGCAAGGAAGCACGGGATTGATAAAAGAGGAATTTCCTTATGAACGATTACTCATGCTTGAGGCAAAATTTCCGTGGTATGCGGACTTTGTCAATTATTTGGCGGCAGGGGTTTTACCTCCAGACCTATCGCCATATCAAAAGAAGAAGTTCTTACATGACGTAAAGTTTTACATGTGGGACGATCCCCTACTCTTTAAGAGGTGCGCGGACAAAATCATAAGAAGATGCGTACCTCAAGAAGAATGGGAGGGAGTCTTACAACAGTGTCATTCCGCACCCTCCGGAGGACATTTTGGCCCAACTCGCACCGCGGCGAAGGTATTGCAAAGTGGGCTATATTGGCCCACTTTATTTAACGATTGTTATTTGTTTGTGCAACAATGTGACAGGTGTCAGTGGATGGGCAACATTTCAAGGAGACACGAAATGCCAATGACAAATGTAATCGAAGTGGAATTATTCGACGTGTGGGGGATTGATTTTATGGGCCCATTTCCATCATCTTCGGGTTATCAATATATTCTACTCGCAGTGGAGTATGTATCCCGTTGGGTAGAGGCGATTCCTTCCAAAACAAATGATGCTCAAGTTGTGATGCGGTTCCTTAAAAAAAATATATTTACTAGATTTGGCACTCCAAGAGTTTTAATTAGTGATGGAGGGTCGCATTTTGTAAATAAATTGATGAGCAACTTGTTAGAAAAATATGGGGTGAAACATAAGGTTGCATTGGCATATCACCCACAAGCCAATGGGCAAGCAGAAGTGGCTAACCGGGAGATCAAACAAATCCTTGAGAAGACGGTGAACATCAACCGAAAGGATTGGGCGTTAAAATTGAATGATGCTCTGTGGGCATACAGGACTGCATATAAGACACCGTTGGGCACATCCCCATACGAGCTTGTTTTTGGGAAATCATGTCACTTGCCGGTGGAGTTGGAACACAAAGCATTTTGGGCGGTCAAGAAGCTAAATATGGATTTTCAAAAGGCCGGTGAAGAGAGGTTGCTCTCCAGAATCGGATGGAAGAGTTTCGGGATGAAGCTTACGAAAACTCCCGAATTTATAAAGAAAGAACCAAGAGGTGGCATGATAAAATGATCAAGAAAAGAGAGTTTTTGCCACGGGAACCAGTACTCTTGTACAATTCACGCCTTAAATTTTTCCCGGGAAAACTCAAGTCTAGGTGGTCAGGGTCATTCGTAATAAAGAAAGTATTGAATCCCCCCGGAATTGTGGAACTGTTGACAAAAGACGGTGAGACTTTCATGGTAAACGGCTAACGGATTAAGCATTACTTCCACCGAGGTAACCAAGAGGAGGTGACATCCATCACATTGCGCGACCCGTGACTGAACGAAAACAGGCGTCAAGCTAAAGACGTTAAATGTAGCGCTTGTTGGGAGGCAACCCAACGGTTTTTCGTGTAATTTTCAATTTTTTTGTGTGTATTTTATTTCAATTTTGTGTGTTTTGTGTGAAAAAAAAAATGAAAATACCTGAAAATTGCTGCCCAGGGACGCACGGGTAACCCGTGCCTATGCACACCACCCGTGCGCCCCTGGAGAGGGGTCTTGAGTTGCTACGGCAATACGCACGGGTAACCCGTGCGTCTCACGCATAGAGATGTCAATAAGGGCCGACCCTAGCCCGACCCTAAAAATCTAAGGGCTGGGCCTATATTTCATAGGCCCTTATAACATGAGGGCTTTTTAGCCCGGCCCTATTGTCCCTAAGGCCGTCTAGGGCTAGGGTAGGGTTGGCCCTTAGGGCTTTTTTCCTGATATGTTTTTTGTATTTAATATATTTATATTCAAAATGTATGCCTGTAATACTATTAATCTAATATTTGATCTCATTTATCAATTACCATTTATCTTAAGAAATTATCAAATTTGATCTTTGATCTCATTTACAACTTAGTAAATACAAAATTAAAGTTTGTATGTAATTGGTAATTATTATTTAGTATGTTAATAATTATAGAGAACTAAAATATATTTGGTATATATCATGTGATTACTAAAATAAAAATGGCAAATTTTGTCCAATTGGAATCTAAGAATTACATGGAGTTATTTTATAAAATAAGTAATTCGCAAGTTTATTTTTCCATCATGATGCAATGTTTTAATTTAGACGGAATAACTTCATAAAAAATATATAAAAAAGTCATAGGGTTGCCCTGCTCGGCGACCACCCTAGCCCCTACAGGCTGGGTCAGCTTAGATTTTTCAAGCCCTTATAAGTCCAGGGCTTTTTAGCCCTAGCCCTTAAGGGTGAGGGCCTTTTAGGGCTAGGGCAGGGCCGGTACGGGCCGGCCCTTATTGACATCTCTACTCACGCATGGCCCATGCGTACCTGAAGAAAAAAAAAATTTTGGGGCTACGGCATGACGAACGGGTAGCCCGTGCATCACACGCACGGCCCGTGCGTCATCCCGATGGACGTTTAAGAGGGTCTGGCAGACTCCATTTTTTTCAAAAATCTCATCCCTCTTCAAACGAAACAATCGCCCACCTTCCCACATTGTGGTAAACTCCCAATTTCTTTCAAAACCCGAGAATATAAACACACTCTTATCATAATTCATTCACAAATTGCATCAAATTAATGTTTGAATTCAAGAATTGGGAGAAAAAGCACCTAGGGCTCAAAGTTCTTCCCCTTTGTGAAATTTCGAGAATTTCGGTAAGAATCTCGTTATTTCTTATAAATTTCTTGAGAATTACATGTTGAGGATGATATTGGGTGCTTGTGGTGATATTTTTGCTATGTTTTGGATAATTTCTTCTTTAAGGCAAATTATCAAACACCTTGTGGGCATGTGAATTTGGACATATTTGAAGGAATTGATGATGAATTAGGCTGGAGCTTTGATTAGTAGGGCTTTTAAATGATGATTATCTGTATTTGCAATATTAGTTGATTGCTTGAAGCACAATTGATTGGTTGAATTGACATATGATAACCATTATGCCCTATGTGACTTGTATGCCCACATTCATCGTACTTGTGATTGTAATTGTTTGTTTGGGGTTGCTAATACATGCTATTCCAGGTACTCATTCACAAGTGATGGCCAACCGACAAAATCCTCAAGGCCGGAGACGATGACCCTGGGTGGGACAACCACAGGAGATCGAACCTGATATCCCGGCGGCTTTTGGAGTAGTATTGACAAATGCGGATGCTATAGAGCGTTGGAATAAGCTTGTTGTCCGAGCAATGGATCCCTCAAAATATGCCGATGATGATTGCACTCGGTTTCTTGGGATACACGAGGATGTGTGGTGATTATTGGAAAGGGTTGGGTGGACGACTTTTGTGAGAAAAAGGTGGCCAAGTTATAAGAAATTCACGCTCGAATTTTTGAGCACCGTAAAAATGATCAAAGATATAGGTGGCGAGGTGATCGGGGTGACCTTTCAGTTGGGGAACGTGGAGTGACGATTAACCACAGAAGAGTTGAACGCCATATTTGAAGTCCCCACCGACGCACCTTTCCGACCAGCATACCGGTATGAGCAAGCCGACTTTTGGTGCCTCCTAGTACAAACGCCGGAAACGGGGCCCATGCTATACGAAGCCCGCACTGCGAAATCTTCTTGGATCCAGAATCCGGTATTTCGATACATACAGCAGGTTACGTCGGCCTCGGTCTTCGCAAGGGAAAATATTGGGGGTATGACGGTCCGCGAGTTATATTTATTGTGGTGTATGTTGACGGGTACACCTTACAACACGGCCACGTACTTCATAGAGCAAGTGGACCATCTAGCGAAGCGGGGAGGTGGTGCTATTACTATAGGGGGTCTGATTACTCCTATTGCCCGCCATTTCAACATCGATTTTAGAGGCATGGAGCCTATACCGGGCAACATTCGAATTAATTTGGCATCTCTGCACCACATGAAGTTTGTCGCTAATGAAGACAATATGCTGGTTCTTTTACAAAAGAAAGGTGCCTCCTTTCCATTGCCTAACCCGACATACACCACTGTCGATACTCTGGAGGACACCACAAACTTCCTCATGAACTCGGAAGCGCATAACAAAATTACAAACGCTATAGGCGAGAGGAAGAGGCACCGAGTTCACGGCTTCCCGGATGAGGAAGATTTGGTAGCGGAGGAAGACGAGGTACATGGAAGAGAAATGGCGGTGGAACCTCATCACCCCCAAATTGGATATGATATACCCGAGTCCTCACAAGGAGGCGATTACCCCCGACGCTCACAAAGCGGGGATTGTCCCGGTACCTCTCATAGTGGCGAGCCCCAACGCGGCACTGATTTTCAGGATATGTTATATGCGTTTGGGGAGGACTTGCATCGTCAAGGAGAGGAGTTGAGGCAACAGGGGGAGGATTTGAGGCAGCATCGGGCTGATTTTCTCGCGTTCCGCGAGAACTAAGACCGGCGTTCCGAGGATACGTGGCAAGTGCTCCAACAGTTACGAATGTGGCATATCTCACAAGGCCACTTCCCGCCGCCTCCTCCGCAGTGATTCAGGTATATCCCCACTTTTCGTTATTGAAATTCTATTTTTCCCCTTAGGACAATATAATTTCATTCAAGTTTGGGGGGAGAGATAGTATTTTAATATATGAAAAGTGTGAATAGAAAAAAAAATCTTGCATTTGGTGTTTTCATATAGTTGCATATAGAGCATTCTAGGTTGCATTGCATTAGAGCACGTTTATGGCTTTAGCACGTCTATTGCTTTCTTAGTGGTTAGAGAGTGAGTTGACCTGGATTGTTGCAACTTGTTGTTTGTGTGGTGATTTTGAAAGAGTTGTATTGTTGGAATTGGATGATGAGCATGAGTTGATTGAGCCTTGAATAGATAACATTGAGCATGTTAATATGAAAACTTGGTTTGATGCTTTGAATTACATATTGACAAGCCTGTGAGCTTTGAGCCTTTACTGCTTATATCTTTTGTAGCCTTGTTGTGATTTGAGGGTATCATTCATGTTGTCAGAATTCTAGAACTTGCTCGGGTATCTCTGTCGAGGCCACATGTTGTATGCAAATTGTGAATGTGATAAAAGGCCATCTTTGCTAGCCTTTCAAGCCTATTGCTTTCCTAAAGATGATGAAATTCCTAGTTAGCCAAGTTGAGCCTATTGCCTATTCCATTGATAACCACAAGATTTAAGCTTTGAACTTGATAGATCCGTCACCCTAAACTCGAGTGTATAACGTTGAGTAAAGGGAATGAATGGAGTTGAAGGAGTGGGAATTGAAAAGTGGGATAATGGGCATAATTGGTAAATTGGAACAAAAGAGGAAGAAAAGGAGATGAAAAAAAAGAGTTGAAAATTCACAAGTAAAAAAAAAAATCGATGCTATAATGTGAATTTTCACAGAAACGAAGAAGGATTGTAATTTAAGGCAATTCTCAAAAGAAAGAAAGAGATGGAAATAAGGAAAGTTGATAAAAAAAAAGGGATGATTGGAGTAGCATATGGAACTATTATGTAGAGGATTGATATGCTCACCAGTTATATACTGAAGTTTGAGTCATTTTATCCAAAATTTCTTACCCTAACCAAAGAGCCTTCATTACAACCAAACAAGAAAGTCCTTTTTGATTCACGATTTGCATACATTGTAGTGGCGGAGATATGGGACGAATTGCAAGCTTATGGTAATTTTGCGACATTGAATTGATTCGAGCGTAAACACGTCCCATATCCTCGTGAGATGAGAGTATACACGTAACCTTGAGAGTTGTAATTCAGAGCATTTCACTTTATTTTACTTGATGCGTGCTCTTTGATCAGATGTTTGAGGCTTTATTGGTTTGTTGCTCAACATTCATGACGAACAGTATGGATCTTCTTTTGGGTCCTTTGTGCGCGTTTTTATTCTTATCTCCCTATTGTGCTTTATCGTGTTTTCAAAATTGTTGATCGGGACGGTCAACGCTTTAAGTTTGGGGATTTTGATAGGTGTGAGTTTTGCATATATTTTGGGGCATATTTGTGGCTAAAATGGTGACTAAACGTGCATAAACTCATATGAAATGATTCATATTCGCTTTTTGTGGGAAAGATATTATGCTTTGCTCGTTTTGTAGGAATTTAGTGATATTTGAAGTAATTTGGATACAAATACGAGCATTGCGGAGAAGAAATACCACAAATGATGGAAAATACATGACGCACGGGTAGGGCACGCGCTTAAGCACCACCCGTGCGCCCCTGGGAAAGCAGAACTGAAGGTACGGCATTGCGCACGGGTAGCCCGTGCATTGCACGCACCACCCGTGCACCACTGAAGATTAGAACATATCCTACGGACATGCGCACGGGTCACCCGTGCGTCTCACGCACGACCCGTGCGCTGATTGGTGAACAAGAATTTCTTACAGACTTGCGCACGGGTAACCCGTGCGTCCCTGCTGTATTGCATTATGTTGACAGCAACATGACCTAGAATTGGAAGGGAGTATTTAAGCACTTTTTGGGGGCGCACACAGAGGATATTCTAATATTTTTTGGGATCTACAACACAAGACAAGGGTATACTCTTGAAAGAGGACATCAAGGAGATAATCGGGTTGCATCGGAGCTCAAGGAACGGAGATACATCGAGAGATTGTCGACTTTCCTAAGTTTTTCTTGCTTCTCTTGTAGTTTTCATCTTTCATTTTTAGTTGTCATGGCTATGAACAATTTTTTTATGGATTGCTTAGAAATCATGTGTAGCTAAACTCTTTAGATTTCCGGGTTTTGGAAGTAGATTAATAAACTCTTGTCGGATGTTTTAATCTTAGTTGAAGTTATTATCTTGAAGCCTATTTGAGTACTTTGAGCTTATTCTTGTTTTATCACTTGATCAATGATTTAACTTGTTTGATATATTGATTCATAATTCGAGAGATGAGTTTCAAGTACTCGACACAAATATTTGCATGAATCGAGAGGTTTGTAAATATATGTGAAGACATTTGATCTTTTGAACTTTTGGGAGTTGAGTACTTCATGTTGAGTAGAGATGCTAGCATAAGTATTTCAATCTACATTTTATATGCATCTCGAGAGGGAGGATAAAATATATTTGTGATCGTCTATAGGAATATTGATAATAACTTGGCGTGCATTAAATCGCACAACAAGAGGGTTGTTAATCGAAACCTTAACTCGGAAATCCGTTTCATCTTCTTGATATTTCTATCAATTGTGTTCTCCTAATTTTGTGTTTAGTAGTCTAACTTGTCAGGATCTCACAACCACAATCATTAAATTACGATCGTCTAAATAAAAATAAAGCTATCTTAGTTCAATACTTAGTACATAAATTTATTAGTCTCTGTGGATACGACCTTGCTACCCTTTCCTATAACGTACACCGTACACTTGCGGTGAGCTAAAAATAAAGGCGAACAACTCTATCCCGGATTCATATAATAGTCTAGTGAAGATGTTGTACGGGAAAGACACACTGGACTTGGAGCATATATAAAAGCATTATTGTTGTCCCATGAAAAAAAGGCAAACCAGGAGAAGGGCATGCATATGCTTTGGTTGCTCAGGAAATGAATCGGAAACGGGAAGAAATCTGGTGGTGGATCTGTGATCAGCAGGTCAGATTCAAGGACCAGGGAAAATGTTTTGTATGCTATCATTATCACAAGGAGAGTCACGTTAAAAGGAATTGTCCTTGGAGAAAGAAGGATTATGACGGTGATGGTGGCGGTGGTGATGCGGTGATAGCTGCGGAAGATGGAGATATCTCACAGACTCCACAAGGATTGATACTTCTTCTCAAGATTGATGGATTTTACATTTGGGGTGCATAATGCATGTGTACTCCTGAAGTGATTATTTGATTTACTTCAATTGCAGAGGGCAAGAATTTTTTTCTCTGGTGATGGTTCTACTTGTAGAATCATGATATTGGAGTGGTGAAAATCAAAATGGGTGATAGAGTGGACCGTACTTTGGGTGGTGTGGCATGTGTCCCAAATATGCGGATGAATCTAATTTCCTGGAGCCAAGTGGATTTCAATAGTTGCGATATTCAGCTGGAGGTGGAGTCCTAAAAGTCACATGTGGCGGAAGGGTCCTAAGGGTGAGAGAGAATTATCAAAATTTGTATCATCTGGTGACCTCAAAGATTACTAGAAGTAGAGTGCACCGGAAGGCTTCTAGGGAGCAGACAGATGTGAGGGAAATCCTGCTGGGTGAGAAGATGGATGGAGGTCGTCCCTCTCGGTAGTCAACTAGTGGTGTTGACTGGTTGCACGTATGTATTGGCCGATTGAATCAGGTGGAGTTAGGACCTTACTGATTCGGCATGTGCAGAGAACTGAAGGTCAATGGTGTTTGATGTTTTGGTTTGCGGGTAATAGTGTTTGGTGGTGGTGGAGGTCGAGATTGTTAGGTAGAAGCCACCCCCACCAAACATGGTCAATCTTGGGGGCTATTTTCAAAATAGCTTTCAGAGGAAAAATGCAAATTGGTTTGCATTTAGTTTCAATGAAATTGCTCTCTCAATGTGCCTATAAAAGGCTTGAGGGAGTGCAAGAGGAAAATCATGGCAAGCAGGCATTTGCTCGGCCATCCAACCGGGTGGAGAGGAAAAATGAGTGTACACACATGGGGAGATCAATTTGGGTGAGTCAATAGGTGCGGGGAAACACTCGGGGTATGTTTCTCTCGGTAATACAAATGGGTTGGGGAGAGTGTTCTTTGATAACTAGTAAAGTGGTTGTACGAGAGTCTTTTATTCTTGGGTTTGGCCTATAAAACTCAAGGGTGTATTTTTCTTGTACCGGGAAATTCTTTATTAGTGAAGAATGGAAACTCTCGTGGACGTAGGCGGGTTTTGCCGAACCACGTAGAATTACTGTGTGCATTTTATTTTCTGTCGGTGTCATTTAATTTGTTGCCATCATCTTGTTGGTGTGATTTGTCGGGTATTCCAGATAAATTAAATCTCGGACCACGACATGCCACCGTTGTGCCCAACACAACCAGTCATATCGTTTAAATCTTGCTAAGTAAATATTTGCTTCCCACTGGCATGTATGTGAACGACAAGGATTGCCAGTCCATACTGACTTGTAAGCATCAAAAGACTTTTTCTTCTTACCCCAGTGAAGTTGACAATAGAACAAAGTAATTAATAAAAGGTATCTCACAAAAGTCAAAGGCGAAAATATTGACCTACTGCGAGCTAGTGTATGATTTCCAAGATCATCATGATCCTTGGACGCACAATGCACCAACAGTGGTTCATAGTTTGAAGAAATATTATTAACAATATAAATCTGAAATTCATTTTAAAAAAAACAACTTTTTCCTTCCTGAAATTCAATGTGATGGAAGTCGAGCTCTTTGATGTGTGGGGGATTGACTTTATGGGTTTCTTTCTATCTTCTTCGGGTTATCAGTACATAACTTGCAGTGGAGTATGTATCTCGATGTGTTGAGGCAATTCCGGCACAAACAAATGATGCGGGAGTAGTGATGAAGTTCCAAAAGTAAAATATATTCACTCGGTTTGGAACCCCGAGAGCTTTGATTAGCGATGGGGGTCACACTTTGTGAATAAATTGATGAGCAATCTGCTTGCAAAGTACGAGGTTAAGCACAAGGTGGCATTAGCATATCATCTGCAAGCAAACGGGCAAGCGGAGGTAGCCAATCGCAAGATTAAACAAATCTTAGAAAAGACAGTGAATATAAATCGCAAGGATTGGGCTATGAAGTTAGATGATGCATTATGGGCGTATCGGACTGCATACAAGACACCATTAGGCACATCGCCTTATCAGTTGGTATTTGGGAAATCGTGTCACTTGCCCATAGAATTAGAGCACAAGGCATTTTGGGCTGTAAAAAGGTTAAATTTTGACTTCAAATCAGCGGGTGAGAAGAGGCTTTTGCATTTGAATGAGGTGGAGGAGTTCCAAGATAAAGCCTACAAGAATTCCCGGATTTACAAGGAACGCACCAAGAGATGGCATGATCGAATGATAAAGAAAATAGAGTTTTTACCGGGTGAACAAGTGCTTTTGTTCAACTCGCGTCTTAAAATTTTTCCCGGAAAACTCAAGTCTCGGTGGTCGGGGCAGTTTCTGATTAAGAAGGTGTTGAATCCTCCAGAAATAGTGGGATTGTTGACACGGGATGGGGAGACGTATATGGCAAATGGCCAGAGGATCAAGCACTACTTTCATAGAGATCAAAAAGAAGAGGTGTGTTCGCCATATTTTTTTAGCTTCATCGCAAGTGTACGGTGCAGTTTATAGAATAGGGTTTGTAAGGTCGAATCCACAGGGACTAATAAATTAATGTACTAAGTACTGGATTGTAATAGCCTTATTTTTATCTAGACTATCGAATTTGGATGGATTATGTTTATTAATACTAAGACAAGAAATTTATCCTAAAAGAAACAAAGTAAAGAATGGATTAAAAGATCAAGTAGATGAATGGATTCCTGGTTTGTGGTTTCAGTTAATATCCCCTTTTATTATCAGATTAATCAAACCAAAGTTAAACGTATTCTTCCCTATAGACCGATCACAAAAGTAATTTACCCTCTCTCTCGAGATGCATGTAAAAGCATTGATTGGAATATCTATGCTAGCATCTCTACTCAACATAAGATATCCAACTCCCAAAAGTTCAAAAGATTATAAAGCCTCACGAATATTCACAGACTTCTCAATCATGCAAGATATTCATGTCAAGTACTCATAGATCTAGTATTGAAACTCATCGGTTAGAATTATGAATCAATACATCAAACAAGTTTAACCAATCGCGTTTTGATAAAACAAGAATTAAAGCAAAGTACTTGAATAGGGTTGAAAACATTAACTTCAATTATGATTAATCATCAAATAAAAATATCCATTAACTTACTCCCAAACCCGAAATCACAAGAAGTTTAGCCAGACATAGAAAATAAATAATTCATAGAAAAATTATCCATGTTCATGTCTAACTAATTGAAAATAAAAATACTATGGAATGAGTGAACTCGGGGATGTTGACGATCTCTCGATCTATCTTCAATCCTCGAAGGTGTGGTTGCGGTCTTGATCAATCTCTACAATTCTCCGGTGGAAGATTGCTCTTTTCTCTACTTTCTAGGGCAAAAATTAGCGTATCCTTGTTTGTGGCCGTCCCGTCTCTATTTGTACTTCATTCGGGTCGAAAACCTAGTTCAAAGCTTGATTCGGACTCTGTTTTCCCTTACAAAGACGGCCCGGGCCCTGGGCACGCGCCCTTGACCCCATGCGAGGTGCCGCAGAAACCTTTAAATCACTGAAGGACGCACGGGCCGTGTGCCTAGCACACGACCAGCCCATGCGTATGGTCGAAGGTTGAGTCTCAGTGTTGGGTAGCGCCGCGGGCGTGCTAAGTCGCACGCCGCCTGCGGCGCACTGGCTTTAAATCGATACTCGGCCGTTCTCTTCTGTTTTTTGCTGGGTTCATTTGACTTCTTCTCGATTCAATTCCAAACTTCGTCCAACACGTCAAGTATTGGAGGTTCTTTATCACAATGCTCTAAATTGTTGCCAAAATGCTACAATTATCACAAATTCCTACAAAACGAGCAAAGCATAATACATTTTCCATAAAACAGAAATAAAGCCCTATTTACTCATGTAATGCATGCATAGAAACTCATTCTGGCCAAAATTAAGCCCATAATACATGCAAAACACATTCGGAAAGAGATGAAAGTTGAAACCCTAGGTGCTCATTCTACTCAAATCCTCACTTCAAAGCAATTTTAAGTGTGTAAATCTTGTGGGAGTAGTGTGGGAAGTGATTTGTGGTGAGAATCTATGGGGAAATTGCAAAAATTTGAGAGGGTCTAGAGCTTTGGGCGTGGTCTGCGCGCGAGAGAGGGGAAATTTTTGAAGAAAAATGAGCCCCCTGCCCGACTTAACTCTGTTTCAGCCGACCCATGCACGGGCCGTGAGCCTAGCGGATGGGCAACCCGTGCTGGGTGCCGAACTTTTGAAACATAAACTTGGGAACCGCATGGGCTGCCCGTGCGGGGTGCCGAAATTTCTCTTCCAATTCCTGGTGCCCGAACGGGCCGTGCGCCTGGCGCACGCCCTGCCCGTGCTGGGTACCGCACTTCAACTCCGATTTTTCCGATTTTTTTTTTTAGGAAAAGCAAGAAAATTCTAACCTATGAAAGCATAGAAATCCTAACTTAAAAAAAATGGAAAAAAAACAAACCAAGAAAATATGGGAAGAAATAAAACAGCAAACCGTTGGGTTACCTTCCAACAAGCGCTAAATTTAACGTCTATAGCTTGACGCCTGTTTTACTCGATCACGGTTCCAGCAAAGTGATGCGAGTCACTTCTTCATATCTTTCTCTTTGCCAATTCAATTCGCATAAATTTGAGCCTCCTTTGAATGCCTCTAGCGTAGAAGTCACCCGTCGGTCAAATGCCATGTTTTCTCATTTTGAATCGTGCAAGCGACAGTACACGCGTGCTTCCGAGCTGCTGGCCTTCATCGTGTGCTTCCCTTTCTCACAATTCAGTACGTCCTACACATGATCTATAGCACACACACAATGACTTGGTTTAAAAGTATTAGCACATAAATCGACGACAGATAAGGATTTACAACTCTCCATTTTATCATGATATTTCCTAGCCTTATAGATGGAGAACAATACTTGCTCATCATTAACTCGTAATGTGAGCTCTCCTTTTTGTATATCTATCAAGGCTCGAGCAGTAGCTAGGAATGGACACCCCGGTATCAGAGGGACGTCTCGATCTTCCTCCATGTCAAGCACCAAGAAGTCCACAGGGAATATAAACTTGTCTACCTTCACGAGCACATCATCCACGATTCCCTTAGGATATGTGAGTGATCTATCCGTTAGCTGTAAGGTGACCGTGGACGGCTTCACCTCTCCTAGTCCAAGTTTTTGAAAATGGACAAGGGCTTTAAATTAATACTTGCTCCTAGATCACAAAGTTCTTTATTAAATACAACACCACCAATAGCACAAGGATAGTGAAACTCCCCGGATCTTTGAGCTTCTGTGGTAATTTTCTCTGAATGATCGCGTTGTGATAAACGTTAAAAAATATACAATTACTTTCGGTTTGTAATAATATTTTACCTTATTAATATTAGTAATAATATAAATTTATAGTATTATTATGTGTTATAAATAAAATAGGAAATCAATACAAAATTGTAGTAGGAAGTATTTTTTATGCAGGTTCGGATCAATGCGCATAACTTTCAATTCCGACATGATTTAGGGATAATTCTTGAAGATATGGATTCAAAATCCATTCTTTAACAAATATTCAGAGATATTAAATCCTAAATCAAAGTTTGGGATGATATTTTCTTGGATCAAAAATTCATCAACATTTCATGTTTCAAGAGACCCATTTTTTGTCAAGACTGGACCAAGGTCAGTATTTTGGGCATAACTCGAAGACCACATTTTCAATGGTGCTGAAATGTTTACTGTGGCTTCCCAACTCATTTGGCTACAACTTTCATTAAGACTCCCAAGTCAAATTAAGTCGGCAAGGATTTTTAAAAAATGCAACAAGATGCTGCAGCATGATCCCGCAGGCCAACCACTCCACAATTATTACATCATATCTTGGCCAATAATGTTTGGAATTCACTCAAATCAGTGGGAGAATGAAGCCAAGACATGTGGGAATTATTTTGTCAAATAAAATCAAGATGAATCAGCAAGAATCCTTTCCAAAAAGACCAGACAAATGAAATAATGGAGTTGGTTTCAAATTTTCAGCATTTTGTCAATTATCTTGAAAATAAAAAAATAAAATAATTCCAATAAGAATTATTGTGTTGCCTATAAATAGAGGTCATTTACACTTTCTAAACACACAAGTTTGTATAGAAAGTTAGAGTTTCAAAGAAAGTTTCATTATTGTTTTCCTATATTATAGTAGATTTTCTAGTATTTCATAAAAATGCTTTCCTTAGTTTTCATACAATATCTTGTTTTCTCTACTTTCTTTATGTCTTTCTAAGTTTATGTCTTTCCTTAGTATTTTCTAGAATTACTGCAGCATCTTGTTGCATTTTTTAAAAATCCTTGCCGACTTAATTTGACTTGGGAGTCTTAATGAAAGTTGTAGCCAAATGAGTTGGGAAGACACAGTAAAACGTTCAGCACCATTGAACATGTGGTGTTCGAGGTATGCCCAAAATACTGACCTTGGTCCAGTCTTGACAGAAAATGGGTCTCTTGAAACATGAAATGTTGATGAACTTTTGATCTAAGAAAATATCATCCCAAACTTTGATTTAGGCTTTAATATCTCTGAATATTTGTTAAAGAATGGATTGTGAATCCATATCTTCAAGAATCATCCCTAAATCATGCCGGAATTGAAAGTTATGCGCATTGATCCGAACCTTCATAAAAAATACTTCCTACTACAATTTTGTATTGATTTCCTATTTTATTTATAACACATAATAATACTATAAAGTTATATTATTACTAATATTAATAAGGTAAAATATTATTACAAACCAAAAGTAATTGTATATTTTTTAACGTTTATCACACCCTCCAACCAGCTTATTATTAGTCCCTAGTAATTAAAGCGCACCAAATACAAAAGAAATTTTCATGAACATGGCATGATATTATTTCTTTAACAAAAACTTGTGAAAATGTCTAACAATCAAAAAGTTTATTGTCAATTATCATAGATGCTATCAAGAATAAATATAATTTTTTTATATAGAGAAGAAATATTGTGGTTGTTACCTCTAGTACTGGTAACTCAACATTGACCCTGTTGGCCAGGTTGTTACCTCCATTTTCGACCCGTTATTGCCTCCGTTGTTACCTTCTATGTCTGCCATAGTCTGTTCTTGCTGTCTTTCTGCCCGTTTAGTAGCCGCACTATTTTTCCTAGCAAAAGCCTCAACCTCCGGTATGAACGGTGCTAATTCTCCTTGCTTCGAGCGAGTGTTCATGCACTACCTGAACTAACTAAAGAAAACAAGTCAAACACAGTAGGGGTAGAATTAAACAACAAAATAAAAGAAAGAAAAAATGTCTAAATTAAAAATAATTCTATTTATCGCAATATTAGTACTAAAAACTTAATTAGTCCCCGGCAACGGTGCCAAAAATGTGTTCGCCTTATCTTTTAGCTTCACCGCAAGTGTACGGTGCATTTTATAGAATAGGGTTAGCAAGGTCGAATCCACAGGGACTAATAAATTAATGTACTAAGTACTGGATTGTAATAGCCTTATTTTTATATAGACATCGAATTTGGATGGATTGAGTTTATTAATACTAAGACAAGAAATTTATCCTAAAAGAAACAAAGCAAAGAATGGATTAAAAGATCAAGTAGATGAATGGATTCTGGGTTGTGGTTTCAGTTAATATCCCATTTTATTATCAGATTAATCAAACCAAAGTTAAACGTATTCTTCCCTATAGATCGATCACAAAAGTAATTTACCCTCTGTCTCGAGATGCATGTAAAAGCGTTGATTAGAATATCTTTGCTAGCATCTCTACTCAACATAAGATATCCAACTCCCAAAAGTTTAAAAAATTATAAAGTCTCACGAATATTCGCAGACTTCTCAATCATGCAAGATATTCATGTCAAGTACTCATAGATCTAGTATTGAAACTCGTCGGTTAGAATTATGAATCAATACATCAAACAAGTTTAACCAATCGCGTTTTTATAAAACAAGAATTAAAGCAAAGTACTTGAATAGGGTTGAAAAACATTAACTTCAATTACGATTAATCATCAAATAAAAGTATCCATTAACTTACTCCCAAACCCGGGAATCACAAGAAGTTTAGCCAGACATAGAAAACAAATAATTCATAGACAAATTATCCATGTTCATGTCTAACTAATTGAAAATAAAAATACTATAGAATGAGTGAACTCGGGGATGTTGACGATCTCTCGATATATCTTCAATCCTCGAAGGTGTGGTTGCGGTCTTGATCGATCTCTCCAATTCTCCAGTGGAAGATTGCTCATTTCTCTGCTTTCTAGGGCAAAAATCAGCATATCCTTGTTTGTGGCTGCCCCGTCTCTATTTGTACTTCGTTCGGGTCGAAAACCTAGATCGAAACAGTTAAGACTCTATTTTCCGCACGACAAAGCGTGCACCCATCCGTGCACACCTAACTTTCAAATCGGCTGAAGGACGCACGGGCGTCGCTGGCGCATGACCATCCCGTGCGTATGGTGAAGGTTGAGTCTTAGTGTTGGGGCGCAAGGTGGCCGTGCTAGGGTCGCACGCCCTGCCCGTGCGCACATGCTGCAATTGATACTCGGTTGTTCTCTTCCATTTTTCTACCGGTTCATCTGACCTTTTCTCGATTCAACTCCAAACTTTGTCCATCACGTTAAGTATTGGCGGTTCTTTATCACAATGCTCCGAATTATTGCCAAAATGCTACAATTATCACAAATTCCTACAAAACGAGCGAAGCGTAATACCTTTTCCACAAAACAGAAATAAAGCCCTATTTACTCATGTAATGCATGCATAGCAACACATTCTAGCCAAAATTAAGCCCATAATACATGCAAAACATATGCCAATCAAGGTTACACGCCTAACTTTGCGAGAACCATGATCGACTATACAAGCGTCAAGCTATAGACGTTAAATTTAGCACTTGTTGGGAGGAAACCTAACGGTTTGTTGTATTATTTTTTCATTTTTTCCCTTTGATAGTTAGGATTTATTGCTTTCCTTTAAAAAAAACTAGAAATTTTGGAGTTTTGGTATGGCATCCCGCACGGGAGGGGCGTGCACCATGCGCACGACCCGTGCGTGCTTCAGAGATGAGGAGTAAGCTCACGACATTACGCACGAGCAGGACATGCGCCATGCGCACTGCCCGTGCGTATTCATGGATCTTGGACTGAGCCTACGGTACCCCACACGGGATGTCCATGTGCAGGGCGCATGGCCCGTGCGTCTGTCGGATGAGGCAGCAATAAGGGCGCAACAAGTTCAATTTTTTCACTTCTAAACACTTTCTCGCGCACAAAGCACACAAAAGCTCGCATCCCTCTCAAATTTTTCGATCTCTTCACTTGATTTTCACCGAAAATTCGTCCCCCACACTACTCACACAAGAATTGAACACTCAAACTTGTTTTGGAGTGAGATTTTGGCTGAAAGGAGCACCTAGGGTTCCAAATTCGCCTCTTTCCTAATTTCCGAGAATTCTGGTAAGAACTTCAAGTTTTTTTTTCGAATTTCTTGTAGATTATGGATTAGGGTTCATATATGGTGCATGTGTTGATGAATGTGCCATGATTTACTTGTGGGATTGATGAATTGAGGTATATGTGGTTGATTTAATGATGAATCTTGCATGAGTTTGAATAATTAGGGTGTTAGTGGCTATGATTCTCTTCAATTACATTGTTATTTAGGTTTGAGAGCATAATTGTGATTAAATTATAGGGAAGAGACATTATGCCTTATTTGATTTGTTTGTATTGAATTCATCTTGTTCTTGTTATACTTGGCATGTTCGGAATCTCACATTTATTTTGCTAGGTACAGACTTGAACTAATGGCTGACCAAAGGAACCAACAAGGTCGGGGTAGACGCCCAGAGGGGGGCGCAGCCGCACGACGGGAGGTACATCCAGATAGCCCCAAGGCTTATGGGCTTCTTCTGAATGAGGCTGATGATCTGGAGCGATGGAGTAGGTTGGTCACTGGCTCATTTACACCGACGCGATATGCTGACGATGAGTGTACCCAAGCCCTTGGGATACACGACGATTTTTGGCATCTATTTAAATGGGTTGGGTGGACCTCGTTCATGGAAGGGCGGTGGCCGACGTATAAGAAACTAGCGCTAGAGTTCCTCAACACACTTGAGGTCCATTTTTGGTTGGGCAACGAGATAAGGCGTATATCTATCGCCTAGCTCAGTGAAATTTTTGGGGTGCCTACTGATGCCTCTTACAACAATGCAGAGCGCTGTAGCCAGTATGAATTCTGGCGGTTATTGGTTTAGACGCCGGAGATCGGCCCAATGCTCTATGAGGTGCGCTCATCCAAGGCCTCATCACTCCGGAACCCCATTTTCCGCTATATCCAAAAGGTCACAGCTCACTCCGTCTTCGCCTGACACAATAACGGGGGCATGCAAGTTCGGGAGCTATACCTAATGTGGTGTATGCTAACTCGTACCCCCTATAAAACGGTGATCCATTTTGTGGAACACGCCGAATATTTGGCCAAGCAGTCCGCTGGTACGATATTGATTGGGCGAATGATCACCCCCATTGCTCGGCATTTTCGTGTCGATTTGAGCGGTTTAGAGTCCATTGAAGGCAGTCGGAGGATTAATATGAATGCCATATGCCAAATGAAAATCATAACAAAAGAAGAGAACATGACTCTCTTCCAACAAAGAATCGGAACCGCCTTCCCACTTCCTAACCCGTAACTCACATCTATGGTTGATGATCAGACTGATTGGTTGATGAACTCTGAGGCGCATACCAGAGTCATGGAAGCCATGCTTGCACGGAAAAGGTGGAGGGTAGCTGGGTTGCCCGATGAGGATGAGTTGGCGATTGAGGTGATGGAGTATGACCGGCATGAGAGGGGTTTTGAGCAAGGGTTCCACCAAGGGATGCCCAACATACCGGAAAGCTCTCACCAAGGTGAGGAGCGTGGGGGGCCAATTTACCGGGATAGACTATTTGCTCTTGAGGAGAGCACGAGGCAGCACCGGAATGATTTCCGGCATCACCAGAATGAGTTCCATTCCTTCAGGACAGAACAAGAGCAAAGATATCAGGCGCAGGAACAACAGGAACTGGAGATGCTGCAGGTGATGCATCAGATACAAATGTGGTACATCTCCCAGGGCCACTTTCCGCCGCCACCCCCACAATGAGTCAGGTCCATTCCACATTTTTTTCTTTAAATTCTATCTTTTCTTCTATGCGCTATAATTTCATCCAAGTTTGGGGGGAGAGAAAGTTATTTTGATTGAAGGGTGTGGCGAAAAATAAAATATATTTGCATTCATATAGTTGCATTTAAAGCATATAGGATGCATTGCATTATATGCTTGTTTGTGATTTTAGCACGTTTATTGCTTTAGCACGTTTATTGCTTTCTTAGGTTTTTAGGGAGTGAGTTGACCGCTATTGTGTTGCTTGTTGTGATCTTAGGAGCATTCATTGAACAATTTGTGTTGTTTTGAATTAGGTGTTGACCGTGAGTTGATCGGGTTCAGAATATATGATATAGAGCATGTGAATATTGAAACCATGGTTGTTATTCTTTGAATTACGCAATTGCAAGCATGTGAGCTTGGAGCCTTTACAAGCACATTATATGCAATCTTGTTTGTTGATTAAGTGTGTCATTCATGTTGATATGAATTCTAGAACTTGCTCTGGTATCTCTGTCAAAGTCACATGTTGTATGCAATTTTTGAAAATGATTTAAGGCCATTTTTGTTAAGCCTTTCAAGCCTTTTGCCTACCTAATGACATTGAATTTCCCTAGTTAGCCAATTTGAGCCTGTTGCCTGATTTTTTTGATAGCCAAATTTCAAGCCTTAACTTGATATATCTGTTACCCTAAACTTAAGCGTATAACATTGAGTAAGGGGATTGAATAAGATTGAATAGGAGGATATCGAGAATTTAGATAATTGTGTGCAAGTTGGATGTTGGGAATAAAAGAAGAAAATTAGGAAAAGGAAGATATATACTCACAAAAGAGTCGGAAAAAAAATCGACTGTATAAGTGAGTTGGCCGTAAACGAACTTATAGGCTTAGAATTATGATGTAAGGCGAAAGAAAGTGGATTATATGAAAAAAACAAAAGGGAGAAGAGAGATGTGATAAGAGTAAGAGGTGATTGGGGTAGCATGTTTGATTTGAATGAGGATATTTGACTGAGAAAAAGATGTGCTTACCAGTCTATACGCTTGAGTTTGAGTCACTTTCTCTATATTTCCCTACCTTAACCAAATAGCCTTCATTACAACCAAAAGAAAAGTCCTTTCTGATTTATGAATTGCATGCAATCGAGTGGCGGAGATGTGAGACGATTTGCAAGCCTATGATAATTCTTCAACATTGATATGATTTGAGCAAATACACGTCCCTTATTATTCTAGAGAGGAGAGTATACACTTAATCCATGAGAGACGTGATTCAAAGTATTTGCCATGACTTTAATTGACTTGTGCTATGTGTTAGATATTCGAAGCTTTGTTGATTTGTTGCTTGACGTCTATGGATAAATTACATGAATTTTGATGTGTTGTTCTTGATTTGCCTTTCATTACTCCCATTTGTGCTTTGTCTTGTTTATAAAGCGTTGATCGGGACTATCAACAGTTTAAGTTTGGGGGTTTGATTGGTATGTGTTTTGCATGTATTTTGGGCTTAATTGTAGCTAGAATACGTTGATATGCATGCAATACTTGAGTAAAAAGGGTTATATTTCTGTAAAGTGGAAAAGGTATTAACCTTTGCTCGTTTTGTAGGAATTAATTGATATTTGTAGCATTTTGGCGACAATTGAGCATTGCAGTAAAGGACCGCCAATAATCGATCTAATGTGTGATGTTTGGAGTTAAATCGAGAAGAAGTCAGACGAACCAGGTGAGAAACGGAAAGAAACGAAGAAGACTCAGCTGTAGCAGGTGCGCACGGGCTGGGCGTGCATCCATAGCACGACCCGTGCACCATTGCGAAAGAGGACTTAGCCTACGGCACCCCGCACGGGCTGGTCGTGCGTGGAGTGCACGGCTCGTGTGTCCCTTCAGCGAATGAATTATCCAATGGCACCTGCACAGGCAAGTCGTGCGCTAGGCGCACGGCCCGTGCGTCTGTGTGGGAATAAAAGGCCTAGAATGAGGACACACTAATTTTTGCCCTAGAACGCGAAGAAAAGAGCAACCTTCTATCGAAGGATTGGAGAGATTGATCAAGGTCACAACCACGCGCTTGAGGATTGAAGATTGATCGAGAGATCTCGACATACCTGAGTTTTCTAATTCCATAGTATCATTTACTTTCGATTAGTTAGATATGAACTTGAATAATGTTTCTATGAATTATTTATTTCCCATGTCTGGCTAAACATCTTCTGATTCCCGGGTTTGGGATAAGGTTAATGGATACTTTTATTTGATGATTAATTGCAATTGAAGTTATTGTTTTCAAACCCTATTCGAGTACTTTGTTTTAATTCTCATTTTATCAAAAGGCCGGCCTTTGATTTAACTTGTTTGATGTATTGATTCATATCACTACTACAAAAATTACATTTAACAACACAACTCCACAACGGTTATAAAAGCAACCGCTGTTGAATAAGGCCCGATGGCATAATCATAAATAAATGATAATGTTTACAGCCGATATTTAATAAACCATGGTAGAATACACAATTGTAATACATTAATTACAGCAGTTCCCTTGTAACCGCTGTAGAATACAATTATACTACCTAAGCTACGACGGTTCCCTTGTAACCGCTGTAGAATACATAATTTATATCTTATTTCTGCTGTGAATATTTTCTATCTCCCCGCTATTCTTCTTGCTGCCGCTCAAACACACTAAACCTATAACACTGGTTAATCTCCATCTCCCACGGCCGCCACCACCGGCGTGAACCTTGTCATTGGCGTATGTTGTTGCCACCGTTAGGAGTCAACAATTTTCTCTCACTTAACCCAAATACCCAAATTCGTAGTAAGTTAAAACCCTAATATTGGTAGTTTGTTTAATTTTTTGTTCTTATTTTTTACAATGTAACTATGGATTTTAATTATTTGTTCTTAGTTAAAACCCTAACCCTAACGGTTCTATTTTACCGTATGTGTGGATTTTAATTTTTTGTACTTAGTTTTTGGCACTTTTATGTGTATTCATCCGGATTGGGCTCTGTTATTTTATTTGGTTTAAGGATTAGGTCATTTGTGCGGGAGAGATTGATTCATGTCTGTGGTTTTAGATTTTGAATAGTTTGTATTTCTCTTGGTAATAATATTGTATGTGCGCAAATTGAAGGCATCCCAGTAAGCAAACTAATTTCCTTAAACTCCGTTATCTCGACATTTCGAATTTATGTTGGTCTGATTTTTGATATGTTTATTTCTGCTTGTACGGTCCGCGTTATTGTTTCTTTATTGTATAATCCTGTTACATTGGTTTCTGATTACTTGTAAGTGTCTGGTATTTGGTGGTTATTATATGAGGTTTTGTTGACAAGTGTAATAACTTACCTTGAATAGTATTGATTCACCAGCTATTGATAGGTCCATCATTAACTTCTTATTGGACTTCTCATTTGTTCTGCATTAATCTAATTATCGAGCCTTGGTCATTGTGAAGTTTAAAGATTTGAATTGTACAGTAGATCTCAATTATAGCCCCAACCTTAGTCTTTTCCCTTGAAAATCATCAGGGTAAACTGTTTTTTTAATTTGTCACTTTATTTATTTGCTTTAAATTTCATTTTTATCCCTGTTAAACTTACTGATGAATGCATCTGTTGCATACGACTAGTTGATATAATGATAGTTTTACACTGTTACTGGGAAATGAGGTATTTAATGAAAATAATAAATTCAGGTTCAAGCGAATTTAGGGCATGATGGTGATTGGATTGATGTGAGCTTGTGTTATATCTTGGATACATCAAATAACCTAATCATGTGCCTTGCTGCTACCTTGTTGACTGCACAGACTATTTGTCATGGATCATTTATTGCTAGTTACAAACAATTAAACATTCATACAAAATGGTTGCTCGAAATTAAATAACAATTAAACAAATTTGAACATAATGTGTAATGTTTTAATAGATCTCTCATTCCTTTTTTTTTCTTTTTTTAATTTCATGATAACATAAGTAAAACTATAAATGGTAAAATGGCAGAGTTTTCCAAATTTGAACATATGGAGTTTCATTGTTTTTGGTAGCAAAAATGGCAAAAGATCAAGAAATGTATTAAGATATATCTCCTTCTCTTTTTTCCCACTCTTGTTTATTAGATTATTAAACCAACCTGAATTAGTTTTTTTGTTTCTCATTTTCATTATTTTTGGTTATATAATTAATCTTAACCTGAGGTATCAACCTGTTGTATTTAATTAAATAAATGAAGTATGCACATCTAATAATTTTCGTACTGTGAGGTCATTGGTTCAAGTGTTAAAAATTATATGCTCCTTTTCACATAGATCATTCATGGACAAAAAAGAGGTTACTCAGGGTTTTACACAAACACGATCGACGAGTTGTTCATAAAGACCATGTATCATTTGATTCTTGTGTGATAATAAGCTTTATGTGTTTGTTCAAATTATATTGAACTTTCAGTTGAATCTCATTTTGGTAAGTGCAGCCGTGGTTTCACAGTTTTTAACCCATGACTAGATGTTAAGGTACCATTTGATTGTTAAACTATTAATAACCAATCTGTATAATAGTTTGATCAGTTAAATCTAGCTTAAGAGACTGAATCATTTGTTTCCCATGGTTTCTGTGCCATTATCTCTGGAAGTTCTTAGCAATATCAATGTCTATAAATCCGGATTTGTTTCTATCAACATGTGTGAACTTATCAGGGAATACAGTGACAAGTGTGAGAGATATGAGTCTATATCCAAACATCCTTGATTGAAAGAACATTGAAAATTTATATTAGAGAAGCATGAATGAGAAAGTATGGAAACTGATTTTATTTGCAATTGCGAATAATTTGAAATCCAACTAGTTTCAGATGACAAAAAATAATACTACAGTCTACTAATACTTGAACATTTCAAAGCCCTTTCTGTTTGCAAGTTTTTGAGCCGAAAATTTGATCTGTTGCAACTAGACCCTTGCTTCTACCTGAAATATTTCTTCAATTTATCATTTTTCATCCCCATCCCAATTAATTTTCATCTTAGGACCCGTGTGACCCTCTTCCCCAAAAACCTCAGTAGGCAATGAGTTTATCAGTTTCTCAATCAGATTTCAAATGCCCAATCAACAATTTCTCCACCTTTTTCACCTCATCCCCAAGTTCATAACTTTTATTGTTTTCTGCATGTGGATTGTGGATTGTGGAGAAACGTTAATAATAGCCCTTTGGTGGAGTTGGTTAAATAATAATTGATATGGGGCATGTTTCACTTTTAACACACTTACAACTTGGGTCCATTGTTATGTGTACTTACATAAGGCAATGTTGTCATTGATTTGACTATGTTACTTGCATGTATTCATGTGAAGGAATGAAGGAGCATGTACCCAAAACACCATCATGAAGCACTACTTAAATGAGATTAAAAATTATACCATAGACAAAAGTCATAAATTATAAAAATTATCGCCTTGAATTTATACAACCCAAGTTCACTTGTAATGTCCACTTTGCAATCAATGTGAACAAAGCACTAGGTGAGGCAGGTAAGGAAAACCATGTAAGTGAACGCAATGCAAAATGTTGTAACACCTTAAAAGTGTATTATCAATTTTCTTTCCATTCACAGAATAATATGGATTTACTATAATGTTTGTGCAAATCGTTTTGTTTCACTACAATACTTTGGGAAATCATGAGTGCATGCACTTTGTAGGTTGTTGGTAGCTTGTGGATTGATTGGCTGGAGTAACCTCTTTCTGAGCTATTTGCTGTCACTTCCTCGCATTAAGGTAACATATAAATCTTTCAGTGGGTATAAATATATTTATTGATTTATATTGTATGTGTGTGTATTGGTATATATATGAAATGGATGGAGGAGGGGACGTATGTTCATAAGTGTTGATGGTTGAATTTTGATGTATATATGTTGGTTTTGAGAAGATAGTGATATATGTTAGTTAATATATATTAGAATCATGAGTGCATGCACTTAGAATATTACTAAACGCTAAGTGTGATTTCTTTTAACATCTTCTCATTAATAGCTATTCTCGCAATTTATTGACACATTGATAAGAGGACAAAAATGGATCGAAGTTGGATGAATTCAAGTCGCATAAGCAATGAATATGAGAACGGAGTTGAAAAGTTTTTGGAAATTTGCTCGACAAAATCGAATGGGATGCGATGGAATATACTATTGCCCTTGTATTAACTGTTTGAATGGGAGACAACATGAAGCTGACAAGATACGGGAGCATCTTATTTGTGATGGAATAAATAAGAATTATAGAATATGGATATGACATGGTGAAGTGGTAGACATCCGAAGTGTGCAGACAAATGAAGATATGGACGATCGGCTAGAGGACATGATTCATGACATTGGTCGAGAGTCTTTTCAGTGAGCACATGTCTATGATACTATAAAAAGTGATTCAGAGACACCTTTGTATCCGGGGTGTAAAAATATCACTCGGTTGTCAGCAGTGTTAAAATTGGTTTTGTGAAGGCAAGAAATGGGTGGAGTGATGAAAGCTTCGCTGAATTGCTTGAGTTGTTGAAGGAGATGCTTCCAGAAGATAACACATTGCCGAATCGCAACTATGAGGCGAAGAAGATTTGTGTCCGATGGGAATGGAGTACAAGAAATTACACGCATGTCCTAATGATTGCATAATATACAGAAAAGAGTATGAATCATTGCGTAAGTGCCCCAAGTGTGGGGTATCACGGTACAAAGTCAAGTGTGGTGATTGTAGAAGTGATGAGAGCACAAAACAACGTTCCCCTGCGAAGGTGTTATGGTATCTTCCAATAATTCCAAGGTTTACGCGATTGTTTGCGAATGCAGATGACACAATGAACCTTACATGGCATGCAAATGCGAGAAAATTTGATGGAAAACTTTGCCATCCAGCTGATTCTCCATAATGGAAGAAAATTGATCGATTGTATCCAGATTTCGGGAGTGATGCAAGAAACCTTAGGCTTGAATTTTCTACGGATGGAATGAATCCATATGGTAACTTAAGCAGTAACCATAGTTCATGGCCTCTTTTGCTTGTAATATACAAATAACTCATTTGTGCATGAAGTGAAAATATATATTGTTGTCTATGATGATTTCTGGCCTAAGACAGCCATGAAATGATATAGATGTTTATCTAAGTCCCTTGATTGAAGACTTGAGATTGTTGTTGGAGGAAGGGGTTGATGTGTTTGATGGGTATCGACAACACAGTTTCAAGATGCATGCAATGTTATTCTATACCATTAATGACTTTTCAGCTTATAATCTCCATCCAAATATCGATCCACTAATAGTCCATTGTGTGTCGAAGGATAATGATTTTGGAAATCATACAGTGACGTTAAATCAAGATTTTCACTTTCAGTTCCGCTCCAAGCCCATTGTTACATTGTTCTTTTACCACCTTTGGTGGGGCAATAAAAACAAAGCATTTGATGCTTACAGTGCAAGGTGGAATCGCAATCCATGTATAGAACATCATTGTTACTGGGCAACAAAAAGTGATGGTATTTATTTCTCAGACGCTTATCCTCCGGATAATTTAGTAAAGGGGTACGATTGGGAATGAAAGCTTCATCATATGTCTTAAACATGGATCAACATAATGCAACAAATTTATATCTAAATAGTAGATATCAAATATATTAACTGATTAAGTTGATGCACCACTACAAGAAATCCGCTCAACAACAACAGATATAATCTGTTGTGTATTACAATAATCATCCGTTGTAGTAGATGGTGTTGTAAAAATATCCGCTCAACGACAATAGTTACAATCCGTTGTCGTTAATAAGAAGACAACGGTTAGAATCCGTTGTCTTATAATGCTGAAAGACAACAAATGGGACAACGGCTGGTATTTGTTTTTGATTTATGAGATACAACAATGGATTGGACAACGGTTAATATTCATTGTGGTTAAGAAGTATCACAACAGTTCTACAAGGCTTTAAAACCGTTATACTTTGTAAGTATTTCAACAACAGATCAAATCCGTTGTGGTTTTGAAGTAATTGCAACTTGATTTAACAAGCCATAAAAACCGTTGTAATTTTAGACCATGGCTAATTTATATTTGGTGTCTATTATTTTTTCACCTGTGGTAATATAATTTTTGATTCCACATATATATGCAAAAAACAAACACAATACAAGAAAACAACATATAACTAACTAAAACAAAACATGACATTCAAGTGATTGTATCTAGTACATGTCTCAAAAAGTTTAACAAAACAAGTATATCGGAAATATATTTAAAAAGTGTTTAACAAAACATCTAACAAGTGTTCTCAAAGTTACACTAATTCTTTCATTGAGGGCAAATGTACAAAAGCACTCCATATCATGCCCGCAAATAATAAGTATATACATCAATTTATATAATTTAAGTTCATGCCTCCAAATAAGAAGTATATACATCAATTTACATTAAAATCAGATTCACTCAATTACAGAATGTGCATTCTTTATAACTATTAAAATTTGCATATAACTATGAACAAAATACCTATTCACTCATGTATATGGTCTTGGACGCATTTTGCCCACTCCGATCGCACTTCATCAATTTGAACTTGAGAATACTTCACATTTGAGAACTGTGAGAAAAAACATAGGTATTATAATTGGCCCCAATTATTAAATATTTGCAAAAAACATGAGAACGCCAAATTGTAATATAATTTACCATTGATCGCAAAGAAGTCATGTCTGTAGTTGAATCTTCTACGATTTGCCTAATGTACCTCATCACAAAATAACCGCATTAGAATTCATCAGGTTGAATAGGAGCCTATGTTTCAAACAATTTTAAATAACATGAGTAGCAAGCTAAATTTATAAATTCACAAATACCAAACCAAACCACAACAACAGTATAGCACTTGAATGAAAAAATCAACAAACCAGTTATCCCTATTCCTCAATTAATCCTTATTCAAAACATATTCTCAACAAAAAAAATTGCAGTCAGTCCCACACCCAATTTAGAGATCATATGGTATAAACAGACAATATCACTGTTCCTGGATTCACCACGACATGAAGAAGGCGAAGAGTCAACAACATGCTTGCATTTATTGCCGGAGGGATAATGGTACTCATCCCTGTTCCTGGATTCACAATGACAATATCCAGACCATTTTTCTTAGCAAATTCCCACGCAACTTTTTCAGCCAGGATTTTAGAAAGTGGATACCAAAGCTAACAGCAAAATGAAATCTCAACAGGTATATAATGTCATAACGGGCGGTAGGTAAAATATACCAATTGCACAAAGTCGAATAAAGCTGAGAGCACAATGACATACTACCAGAGAAGCATATTGTAGAAAATGTAGCATATTTGTTGATACAATTCAAAAGGCTGAAGGTAATAAGCAGCATTCCTTAATTCATAACGTGTAACTTCTTTACACTCTATCCAGGTATATCTTCATTCTATTCTCCATTCATTTTGGATACCAATCTAAGTCAATTAGTCGCTTTCAGTTGACCAATCATTCCAATCAGAACAAAGACTATAAATAACTATTACCCACTCGTACATATAATACAATTTCTTCGAGGTAATATCCTAAGAGCATGTACCTACTACTTAAGTTATGGAAAAGTGTTTTAGGAATTAGGATGATTAATCAAATATCATTCACAAGTACAAATCTTCATAATTCATTCCAAAAGACAAGCTACCTAAACGTGACTGACTACGAGCAACAAAATTTCAACTCGGGCCACAACATTTTTCTCATTTATAAGTGAGAATATAAACAGACATAATTAAATGCAAACATCTTCGTTTTACTTCACATTTGCTAGGAATTTCTTCACTTGCAGGTACAAGAAATTGCTTAGAAAAGCTAAGGAAGAAAATGTTGTGGTGGAATACACTAATTTCTATGATTACTACTTTGTTCCAAGTGAAGAATGCAACAGCAAGATAACAGCTACTAATTTCAAAATACCTCTTTAAGTATGTCCCAAATAGGTAGCTTCTTCACATTCTTGTGGATTTCCGTATTGAACATTCGTATGGCCCTAAATTCACAAGTTCATTCATTATTGTCGCAATAGGCATGAATTAAGACATAAAACTAAATCAAAGAGAAGAAAAACAAAATCATACAAATCCTGGGTTGTGCATCCGACGAAAAAGAGGATCCAACAAATAAACAACCCCCTTGTGAGGGTTAATAACCGTCAAAATCCAATGTTCACTACATAATACACATAGAGTTAGTGAAGAGAAATAATCAAGCTATTAAAGTATGCAACTCGAAGGTGATACCAAAATAAATACTTACCCTACATTACATGCTGCTAACACAAGTTGGTTAGGCCGAGTACCATTCAGTCTATTTGCTAAAGCACGTGCCCTCCGTTCCATCTCTTTGTCAAGAAAACCTTTATCGTCTCTTGTTGATGGTACATGCCCTATATTCAATGGATCCACGAATCTATACTTATCAAGCTTGTTTTCCCGCACTATTTTCTTGTATAAGTGCCTACCAATCATTTCAAAAATAATATTGATTAGTACAAAACTAAATGCATAATATATAAATTTTAAAACCATACAATTTTTACCATATGTAGACTGAGATACACGTGTAGGAAATTGGCTTTAACTGACAGAAGGGAATGATGTCTTCCAAGTTGACATAAAGTGTACGATCATGGCCAAAGACATCATAATCTAAGCTTAATACTACATTTCCCCTATGCTGAAGAGCAATCTTAACATAGCAATACAACACATATTATGTTTTTGGCATACTCGATGAATCCAAAGTAGGCTTTGTTGCTTTATCCACACCTTTCTTCAATGTCGACTTCTAAAAATTGCATTATGACATATGTAAGATTCTTTATACCAACATGTGGGGAAGTTCATTATTTAAATTGAAAAATACAATAATTATATTCATTACCTGATCTTTCAACTTTATTAAGTGTGTAGGCCAAGCAACATGAGATCCTACAGCCTCCCCTATGCTTGGACATTCTCCAGGGATTGGCAAAACAGAATTTTCATTCACCGCTTCATCAATAGAGACTCGCATGCAGTTATTGGGCAATTGATTTCCATGGAGAATTTGATTGGGTCCATCAACCTTTATAACAGTACCAAATGCAACTACATTGGTGCTCGATTCCAATGTCAATGCTACCAATTTACATTGGTACCAAATTTGTCATCATCACCATTTGTTTCTTCATCACGTGAGGGACTCTCGTTTTCATCACGGGGACTCTCTTTTTTATCATGTGAGAGATTCTCCTTTTCATCACGGGGACTCTCTTTTTCATCATGTGAGGGACTCTCAGTATGGTCATATTTCACTGAACAACTTCCCTTCTCCTCATGTATACCAAATGCACCCGCATTCTTGTAAATTGCTTCTTCTAGTCTCTTGATATGTGCATCTAGTTCTGAATTTTTCTTCCTTGTCTCTACTAACTCATTTTGTTGTTCAATGTAGAGTTTTTTATCAACACTTGTACTCCTCTCGGTACATGGAAGAACATAGATGGAGTAACATGACCTCCAACTCCCCTCACACGCCCCGTGTGTTCTTTGGATTCAAGAGCCTTGCAAAGAATGCCGTCATTCCATCCTTCAACAATCAACTTACCCTCCTTCCTTTGTTGAATATAATCATCCTATAATGCACAAACATGCCAAACAATTTACAATGATTATTGAAATAAAGAAATCATAATCATAATATTTTCTCACAATCTTTACAACGGCTGATTTCAATTGTTCGCCTTCATGCTTGCCATCTTTAGTGCATCGACCACTTATCCAAAGAATAGCTCGATTGATTTCGTCATCATCACATAATTGGTCGGCCTACATGTTAAATAATCTCCATTTAATAATCAATCGTGTCATAAATTAAGAAAATTCAATATAAGTTACTTACAATTTCTTGAAAGATGACGTGCATATCCTTTGCGGGATAGTCGATGGGGAAAAACATTAAGTTTTCTCCTCTCTTGTTGTTTATTTCTTTGTTTCTAAGAGAAAAAAAATTCTAAGTACACAAGTTAATCAATAATAGAATACAATATAAACAAAGATTTTTACCTTGAAATCCTCGGACATGCGACTAATAACAAAGCTACTCCAATAAGATTGATCAATAGTAGGTTTAGGTGGCTTATTTATCTGCTCCGGTTCATTGATCCTTTTAAGTACGAAATCATTTGTCAGCTTGGTCTTGTATTGACGCCACTTGTCGTTTGCCGAGCTCAAACACCCCAACTTCCATTTGGGGTCAACATCGAATGCGAGCTATAACAAAAAAATAGTGGTAACAGATTCGCAACACAGGTTAAAATAGTATTGTGTGTGCTATTTCAGACTTGAACACACTGGGTTTCTTGATGCTTCCCAACATCTTTATTAAATCCATCCTGTAGCTTAGTAAATTTATTTGGAGATTTGTTTGACATATGTTGCACCTGTTTGACATATCCGCAAATGTCTCATGAACAAGAAATGTAACAGGATGCATATATCATTGTAGTCCAAAATATTAACAGTCAATCAAATTGTCAATAGAGAGTATAATTTTTAAGGATGGGTTGAAATCCTTTACACTGATCTTTGATTAGCCAAGCAACACACTTTAAACCAATGTCTTTGAAATTTATTCAAAATGCCCTCAAACTCAACAATTCAAATGTAAAATCAAACTGCAAGTCGAGTTTTCAGTTTTCACATATCCATCAAACCAAATGTTATAAGAAAATTGAGTTTGACGTAAATCACATATACAAATTTTCTAATATATTCTCGGTACAAACTGCGCGTAATAATCTAGAATATCATCAGTTAATTATCAAAAGTAGTTTCCACCACTACATCCATTTAGATGCAACATCATTGAAGCCTCAATCATTTAAAGAAAATCCACTTTAATAGATAATTGGACAAACTAAAAAGCAACTACAAAGAAAATCACACACATACAGTAGACTAAAAAATCCAAATTTTTGCGAGAGAATAAGACTTTTTCATTTAAAGGTTTTGAAAATTACACCAACATCTAAAAGAGTTAAGGACTTATTAAGCGAGGATGACATTGGAGTAAATTTTTTCTTCCAAATTTGCAAATTTTGTGCGGCGATGTATTGAGTGTGTGGAAGAATGCAACTAAAATGATTGAACCATTAAATACTTACATTCACAGATTCCCATATCTTATCTTTCACTTCTTGTGGCACATGCTTCCAACTTTTGTAGGTTATCCTCACCTTTTCCCGTGCTACATACCCGATATAGCTTTGCATTTCAGTTGCAAATTTTCCAATAGGCTGACCAAGTGTATTGAATCGCACAACTTTCTTAATGCCTTGCGCTCTTTTTGCATAGCAAGATAATGCATGGTTGTATCACCTCTGGGTTTTCTTGTTGTTTGTGTACTCTTGGAATTCGACTTCGATGACTCATTCTCAATCTTATAGTCAATATCACACGTTTCCTTTTCTTTACGTCGCAATTTCTTAATCTGATCAAATGTCTCCTCATCATCCTTCTTTGCCTTATGCTTTTTCCTAGGCGCCATGTAGATTATTCACCTATTAAGCACAAATAAGAATAAACTAAATTATTTTGATACAAAAGATTATATTCTAACATATGTAATCACATGCAATAACATATGTATAAATCTAACAAAGTTCAGACAATTGATCCTCAATCAGTTACAATATTCTAACAGAGTTATCAAGTTAAAATGAAGAGTTGATCAGTACTTTTTCAGTGAAATGCTATTCTAACAAGTATGTTCTTCAGTTATATTCTAAAAAATGTTTTTAGTTGCAAAATAACATAAACTAACAATTTGCATTCTAAAAGATGTATTCTAAAAGATGTATCTAAATACAAAAATGAAGGTGTACCACACTAAATGGTAGAATTGTCAACCCAAGTCCCATCACAATCTTCACGAATGCACGGTGGTTCATTTTCATCCTTCCATCAATATCCATTGAGCGCAACGCATCGGTAAAATATTGATGGTGAATTACATCATTTTCCGAATCATCACAATTGTTGTAGTCAAAGTATTCTGATCTACTTGGAGTGGAAAGGACAACAGACCATGCAGGGTCTTGAGGGTCTTCAATATAGAAAACCTGCTTTGCTTGATTACCCAATAAATTGGTCAGATTTAAATCCAATCCTTTTGAGGTTTACCAATGTAAATCCAAGATCGTCTACTTTAATTCCATTGTTGTCCTCTACCCAACTGCATTTGAATGTTGGAATCTGAAAGTTGCGGTAATCGAGTTCCCATATTTCAATAATAACTACATAAAACATCATGTCTGACACAATTGGATTTTTATCCTTTGCACTAGATACTTGCATGATGTTTGCCACTATACTTACTCCCGAGTTTTGAACAGCTCGTACACTATCACGCTCCTTTGTATGATAAGTAACCCCATTAATCAAGTAACTAGAATACTTCAATACTTGATTGCTAGGTCCATGTGCAAGCCACTTCAACTTTCCGGATATTTGCATATTGGAAAGATTACCCTCATCTGCAACCTATAACAATAAATATTTTGAATGTTACAATTTTATGGATTTAAAATATCAAGACTTCCATCTACGTGATACTACATGATAGTAATGTTACTTACTCGATCACGCAACCAAGTTATAAACGATTTGTCATGCTCATATTGTAGATATTTATCTGACTTGGTTTTCCATCCATATTTTGCCTTCAAATATGCCATGTGTTCACTGAATAATTTAATTATTAGGTATAAATTATGGATTTAAATTAAACGACATATTAAAGATTTACGAGTTGAAGAAATTACTTGATATAAGGATCAATCTCTGGCTCATTTGCTAATACATAACGATGTGCTTGCTCCCAATCCTCACGGCTAACAAGTTGCAGTTCAGCACTTGATAAAGGCCTCGTAAGATCTGGTTGCGATGACGGGATGAGATTCCAATTGTGTTTACATTATCTAAGTAGTCTGAGCAAAATTCAACTGCCTTCTCGGCAATATAACATTCAACTATGCACCCCTCTGGCCGATTACGATTTCTCACATAACTCTTCAACACCCTCATATATATCTCAAATGTGTACATCCATCTATACAAAATTGGTCCACACAATTTGAGCTCCCGCACAAGATGAACAGTAAGATGAACCATGATATCAAAAAATGAAGGGGGAAAATATTTTTCAAGTAAACACAATGTCGTCACAATCTCCGTTTGCATATCATCCAACTTTGGGACATCTATCTTTTTGTTGCACAACCTACTAAAGAAGAAACATAATCGGGTGATGGTATATCTAACATTGACAGGCAAAACACCACGGATGGCAACCGGAAGCAATTGTTGTATTAAAGTATGGCAATCGTGTGACTTCAGCCCCACAAGTTTCAAGTCTTTCATAGCCAAGTTTTTAACATTTGAAGAGTAACCTGTAGGTACCTTCATTCCCATCAAAGAGCTATAGACTTTTCTTTTCTCTTCTTTGCGTAATAAAGTCTTCTTTCCCCCCATCTCTGGTGCAAGTTCAGTTCTCACTTTCATAGCCACAAGGTCTAGTCTCGTTGCTACTCCATCCTTTGTCTTTCCTGGAATGTCGAGTAATGTTTCGATGATACTTTCACATACATTCTTCTCGATGTGCATCACATCTAGTACATGTCGTACATGCAAATGCTCCCAGTAATTGAGATCAAAGAATATAGATTTCTTCTTCCAACATGGTTTACCATCTTCTAGGCTTGATTGATTAGTACGACTCATTTTTCCCCAAGGACACTGAATTCCAGCTACTTTCTTTAAAACATCGCGGCCGCTTAATGGTTTTGGAGCAGGGTCAAACTCTTGATTCCCATCAAACGCCTTCTTTTGCCTTCGATATGGGTGGTTTTCGCGAAGAAATCTTCTATGGCCAGTAAATGACATTTTCCTATTATGTTTCGATCTTTTTTGCATATGTTTTCTCACCACAAATAGGACATGCGTGATATACCTTTACAATGCAACCTCGACAGTTCCCATGTTTTAAAATCATTAATTGTCCACAATAGCACCGCTTTAAGTAGAAACTTTCATCTCTATAAGCATCATATGCATTAATACCTACTTCCCATAAATATTTAAAGTCCTCAATCAAAGGGGCTAAGTAAACATCGATATCATTACCCGGCTGCTTAGGACCGTCAATTAACATAGTGAGCATCATAAATTTTGGCTTCATACACAACCACGGTGGAAGATTATATGTGATCAATATAACTGGCCAACAACTATAGTTCGAAGTCCACATACTATGGGGATTGATCCCATCTGCCTATAAAGCAAGTCTAAGATTTCTTGGTTCGGAAGCAAAATTTGCCATTTGTGGTCCACTACTTTCCAACAGGGTGCATCAGCTGGGTGGCGCAAATAACCATCAGGAACTTTCTTATCATCATGCCAGGTTAACTCCTTAGATACCTCCTTATTTCGAAACATCCTTTGAAATCTTGGCATAGGCGAAAAGTACCACAAGACCTTTGCAGGAATTCCTTCGCATATCTTGGAATTCTTGCCAACCTTCCATCTTGAGACACCACAAGTAGGACAAGTAGTACGATCCTCATACTCCTTCCGATATAGAATACAATCATTTGGGCAAGCATTAATTTTATTGTACTCCATCCCTAATGCAACCAAGCTTTTCTTTGCATCATACAAAGACGAAGGCAATTCATTATTTTCCGGAAGCATATCACGAAACAAACTAAGCAATTCGCTAAAGCCTCAGTATTACCTCAACCATATTTTGCCTTCAGATTATATAGTTTCACAACTGCAGATAACTTTGTGAATTTACCACATCCAGGGTATAGAAATTTTTCAGAGTCTCAGCATCCTCGAGTAATTTTGTAAATTCATTTGGATTTTTGGTGTTTTCATATGCAGTGTGCACCATGTCTACAGGTTCTTGTTCGAAATAACCCTGCTCAGTTTTCCCTACTTCATCATTAGCATTCGTTGCATTGCTTAACTTACATTTTCCCCATGCCATATCCATGTATGGTATGTTCTATCTATACCTTTAGATGACAAATGCAATCTTATAACGTCAACATTTCTATTCTGCATATTACCGCAAACCGCACATGGACATGGCATTGTTGGGATCAGAAGCATTTTGTTTGGCAAATTGCAAAAAAGACTCCACTCCAACCTTGAACTCATGTGACAACCTATCATTTGACATCCAATTTTTGTCCATATTTCTGGTGCTAGTCTAAATACATGAAACAATTTAGTTAAGTTTTGATTCAGCAGCCTGTGGGCATCACAACCACCCCAGTGAAGAAACATGAGAAAAATAATACCAGTATAAATTACAAATACATGCACTACAAAAATTATCATTATTAAATCTATATGTTGAAACAAACGGCACTATTGTAGTAGAAAATATCAAGATTGTCACTAATTTATAAGTTCCTCAATTAGGCAATTGCTAAACTTCTACAATCTGTTAAAGGCTACTAATTACTCAGCGTATAAATGCATATTTGGGCAGCAAAGAACACCATAAATGCATAGAGTTCTTGAAATGCGTGTGCAACAACTTAGGCAATACCTTTCTGCAATGTCAACTATTAACTTGCTGGTACTTAGCTGTAACCAAATTAAAACAAGAATAATATCTCCATGGCCTCACCGACATGACCCTGAGAGGACACGACAATTAAGGATAATTACAAAAACTACCCCAAAGTTTAACCTAAATACAAAAAACTCTGGTTATCTTTAAATTATAAATACACCCATGAAAATGTTACAATTTTGTAGGAGAAACAAATGTCAATTGGGTGTTAGTAATTCTAAAAGATAACTGGGTTTTTATGTAATTATACTAAACTTCAGGGGCAATTTTTGTAATTTACCATTTTATGAACCTCATAAGAAACAAACAAGTATCCAAAGTGAAAAAACTACTCCATTAACATACAGAAAGATTAAAACAGAAACAAAAGTCTACATTCTAAATAAAACCACATGAATGTTAAGCCCTGTAGCTTGTGCTTCTCGTCAAATAGAGCAACATATCTTAGAACTAGGACATGCTTTATTAGAGAAAATACGACTAACATGTCTCAGTAATATTTTCCGGTTTTCACTTCGATTAACACACCACTCAAAGATAGAGAAAATACGATTAGGGTTTTAAAAGATTTGGGGATTTTAGTGGATGGGAAAAACTCACCAAGAAATCACTCCGAGATACAGCGCCAAGCTCCTATTTGCGCGGTGGACGGCGAAGGAGGAGCGGTGGACGGACGGTGAAAAGAGATTGCGGTGGTAGCCGTCTCTTCTCGTTCACTTCTCACCTTTCCCGGGCCTTCTCCATCGTTCTCTCTCTCTCTTTTTTGATTAAGTTATTTGTGTTGTTTAAGTTGCTATTATGTACATAAGTTTAATTAGATTGTCTATTACTCAACTTAAAGTTGCTATTACTCAACTTAAAGTTGTTAGTCTTTTTTATTTATATTTATGTTTAAGTTGCTAAAGTAAAAAGTCTAACTTTAAGGTTGCTAGTTATATTTTTAAACTTATGTTTAAGTTGCTAAACCAAAATATTTAACCTTGCTAGTTATATTTGATTATTATTTTTTCAAATGAATTAAAATTAAAATTTGATAAAAAAAATATTTACAACTCCCAACACTTTTAGAATTATGCTAAAGTTGCTAAAATAAAATTGATAAGTTAACTAAAAGTGATAGTTATACCATGAGATAAAAAATTGATAACAAAATAAAAATTAACTCTTAGCACTTTTAGAAATTTGCTAATGTTGCTAAAATAAAATTGATATACTAACTAAAAGTGCTAGTTATACCATTAATATAAATAATAAACAAGGACATGAAAAATGCCTATCGACTCCGGTTTATAACTGTTGTTAAAATTGTTGTCTTTAAGCAAAAAAATGACCCTAATTACAACGGTATAACCAACCGTTGACGAAAAGGATGAATAAATGTTGTATTTTGAAAAAGATTAGGCACTAATCGACAACGGATTACAAAAACATTGTCGAAGACCCAAGAAACGCGTTGTAAAAAAAAAAAAAAGACCGCTAATCAACAACGCTTCAAGAAAGTATTGTCTTAGGCTTGAGTGGACTGTTGTCGTTAACAAAAAATCCGCTCATCCACAATGGTTTAGCGAAAATCCGTTGTGAATGATTGTAAGGACAACGATTTAGCTAAAATCCGTTGTCTTTGGGGTTGTTGTTGATCATTTTTCTTGTAGTGCATCAATGTATGTGCACTAGTGATTTTTACGCGAAGTACATTTCTTCATCTTACATTTTGTGTTATACATTGAATCTATCCATTTATATATAATTATATACTTATATACGTAAGTAATTAAAATATATATTTAGGTGTGTGTATATATAAATGCTTGTCCATTTGTAGTTGTGGACTTGTGGTGAAAAAACTGTGGTGACATAATAGTTTGCCAGAAGAATTAGAATTATGGTTAAAACTAAACTTAGAAAGGCAATTTAAACTAAAATCACTAAAAAGGATAACAAATTAAACTCAGTATCATATCAAATACGAAACAGACAAATAACTTTTTTAGCTGCAAAATCATTATTTGAATTTCCCCTACGTACATCGTTTTATCACATTCCTTTAACTATAACTTAAATATGAACGGCAAGATCAACTAATGCTCTGGCGTTCTTGAAGTTACATTTATGCTGGAAAACTGGTTGGGTTTTAGAATGCACAATTTGTTTGACATTCATTTTACGATTGCATATTTTATCCCACAATTTTGACGGAATTACATTCTAAATTGGATGGAAGTTCTTGTTTAATTTATGTGAAAAGTGACATAAACTTATCTTAATTGCACAAGTGAGCTACATTGTTGTGTCAACAAGAAATAAATTATGTCATTTTCATATGTAAAACTCGAACATGTGTATGAATTTGATTCACACCTAACTTCCTAGCTCACTTTCCAAGATTTGTACTAAGAAACTAAAAAATAAAACGACTTATTGATTTTGCCACAGTAAATTTATCACTAGTACAAAATTGGCCATTTGTGTCGGTTGTAAACGGCAATACGCATCGATTTCTGAACCGACACGCATGGCGGCGACACTAATACTCCGAGTTTTTTGTGTTGGTTGTAACCGATGCGTATTGTTTACAATACGTGTCGGTTTCTCAAAAACAACCGACACCTTTAGTAGACAATAGGCATCGATTTTCAGTTCCAACCGACACCTTTAGACTTTAGGCATCGTTTTTTGTAGAAACCGACACGTATATGGCGATTTTTATGGCATTTTTTGTAGTAGTGTATGAAGCTTTTTATATTTTGTATAGCAGAGATAAAGAGCGCAATGGTTACCCTCTTATGTGGTCTAGATTTATAGCTTTAGTGATCTTTAATTAAAATGCCTCTACGATATTGCTCATGCACAAAACTAAAGAAATATAATAGTTCCATTCTATATATACATATAGCATACATATATATATCATACCTATATAAAAAATTAGAAAAATAATTGGATTTGGCACATATAACATACACATAATATGCACTATTTATTTAATAATTCTTATAGAACAGTGATTGCAAATTTTTTTTGCAACGTAACTAATTTACATTCCAATCTATTATTCCCAATTATGTGTTGATGATCCATGTATAAGGTTTATAATTTTTATTCCCAATCATACTGATTCGCCTAGAGGAAAGTTTCCGGATAGATAAATACCATCTTTCGCTATCTAAGCCAAGTGACGGGATGTAACATGATCCTAACGTTAATAACATCGAAAGCTTTGTTCTTGTTACACCACCAGAGGTGGCAAAAAAACACGGTTGCAAAGGGATTGTCGCAAAAATTGAAGTTAAAATTTTGATTTAATGTTAGTGTATGATTCTGAGATCGTTGTCTTTAGATGCACAATGCAATTTTAGCGGTTCAGTACTGTTTGGAGGGAAATTATTAATGACATACACATAATACTTTAATCTGGGCAGAAAACATGCCGATGCTTGGAAGTGGCTAGCATATAGAATGCAACATAGTAAAAGAAATTAGTTTAACTAGTTCTTGAATACTTATTTTTGTGGGTTAACCTCATCGTATTGGGTTTTGAAAAATCAGTTTAAACAGTTTGCTTTTTTTCTTGAATTGCAACAAATAGATTACAGTAAGTTAGAAATTTGTAATAAGTTACCGTGAATTTCAATTTGAATAAAAAATTTCTGTTATAGGATTTTGAACTTGTGAAATAAGATTTATAACCAATAAAAGATTTCAGGATTTCGTCAATTTCAAATAACAAAATTAGGTCATTGATATAAGTAAGAATGCATTATAAAAGTATTAGGAGGGACAGCTCATCGGGTGCACTCTAAAAGTTTGAAAAATCAATATTCTCTTATACTAATTTTTTAATAAATAATAAAATCATAGAGAAAACAAGCAAGTATTAATTTATGTTGAATATAATATGAAGAGAGGAAAGCTGAATTCATGTATTGAAAAAACTGAGTAGCAATTACAAGTCTTAGATGTATTTATAGGAACAGAAGTTAACTGCTATCCTAATAACTAAGACTAACAGATAACAGAAAGGAAAACACAAAAAACAGAAGTTAGTTATTGATAACTAACTTCAGTGGAACAGTGATAGTTCTAATACTCCCCATATTCATAACTAACTTCAGTGGAACAATGATAGTTCTAATACTCCCCTTTCAATCTGGAGCAGGGGAGTGAAAAAACTACAAGAATTATGCAAAATAGTGAGAAAATTTTACAGCAAATTTAAAAATTGTCACTAAAACTACTGTTCATGACCAGAATATTAATTTCATGTCTAAACTTTGAGATGACTTGGACCACTTCGTTGCCAAATTTTTTGTTTTTTAAAAAGTAAATTTTCAAAAATTTTGGCAACAAAATATTGGTTCTAGTTTCGTCTCTAAATGACTTCCCAAAAGAAAACAAAATTTCATTTACGACTTTCAGAGCATAAAATTAGCGCAAAATAACGCGCGAAATCCTACTTCCATCTCAATGGAAATACTTCTCTCCCAAATCCCAAATTCTCACAAACACTTATCCCCATTAAATTCATTTTTCTCAAATTAACTCATTTACCTTTTCATTTGAAACATTGGACGACGGTGCAATAGGGTAGTGTTCTGGTTGAGCGGCGCTGAATTTGTTTTCTCTCTTGATGGAATCAGAGGACAGGCGGCGCTCGAATGTTGAGGGTGAGTAGAATTTTTACTCAGTGCATTTGTGTATATAACTCTTCAATGTTTGTAAATACCGCCTGGATTTTCTTAGTGTGTTTTGTGGTGTAATATTTGCCCATTCTTACTCAAATATGAACGACGTATAGTAAGAGTTTACAAAATTCTTTGTACAACTCTCCGGAATTTTGTTTATTTTGGTATATTTTGGGAGTTTAATTTTAACTCAAGTGGATTCGACTTCAATAATGGTGTTTCAAGTTCGTCGGTGAAGTAATGTCAGGGTGCTAGGTTTATTTTCCTTATTGAAATTCAACTGATAATGAACTGAAATTGATAGCTCAATGTGGTGTAAGATTTTAGATATTGTTATGTGAATATGCTGTTGTCTTCATCTATTATACTTCATCTAGTATTGGCGACATTGGGATCATAGATAGTTACTTGAATCTTCCTAATTTTATTTCATTCACTCGGTTGCTCTCCGGTCTGTTGCTTGGATGATGAGTCTTAATTGCTTTTATCTATTTATTTGTTTAAATGGATAATCGGAATTTGCCGAATGGAATGTAATTTCATGTGCTGATTGGCTTGAGCACTTTACTATGATATGAATAAGCTTATGTATATGCATCACTCTATTAAAAACTGATTATACCTTGCTGTAAGTTTTGGCATTTTTCAAGTCATCAACCACGAGACTCCTGCTCTTTTCCAATGCCATGAAAAAGTTAATTTGTATGTTTAACTACATGTTTAGTGTAATGAGTGAATTGATGAAATAAAATAATTGAATGCTTGAATTTGTATCTTTAACTGCATGTTTAATGTAATGGACACCTCATTCTCAAACACACAATTTCTGGTAAGTTGAGCATTGAATTAGCATCTTCTATTATTATTTGCAGCTCTCTTTTAAGGTTAATGAGTTTATATTAACTTCTTGTAAGGTATTGCATCTGTTAGCTGAGTCTGACAGTTTTATATTTGATTGAGATTGAAGTTGTTTGCCGATCTTCGCCAAAGCGGGCTCATATGAGGTAATACCAAAGCATCTGGACAGTTTTATATTTCATTCCACTCTGTTAAAGACCCTAGTGTGATGTGGTCAAAACATGGATGAGTTCTAAGGGTGGAAGTTCTATACATGGGACATAATTTTCATATATGTAACTGACATGTTTTATGTATAGATATGCCACCTAAAAGATTTCAAGAATAACCTAGGATTGATACACCAAGTAGAAGCTCTTTTTATACAGAGGTGGGTGATGAAGAATCATCTGATGATGGTTTGTTTCATTCTATGATTATTTTAAATGCTTTTATTTGTGTAATCCACATTTTTTCATTTGCTTGGGTGGTTTGTTTCTTATTTGTCTAAAGAAACAAATAAGACCAGAGCAACCCACAATGCGAAGCTCAGAAAACTAGTAGATGAAAAAGGACCTTTACCACTCACATTTCGTAAATGTGATGGTCGGCCAACGGGGCAGTATGCAGCAATGTTTGCAACTGAACTTGGTCTTGCTGTAAGAGCACATGCCCCCGTAAGCTTCGACAAATGGTCAACAGTACCTATGGAAAGAAAGATGCCGATATTTGATCGACTAAAGGTCAGTCATTGAGCTCTTAAATATTGTATTTAATCTTAAGTCATGTTCAAACTATTTTGCTACATGGATTATGATGTATAAGAATTATCAAGTGCCAGAAATAGAAATTTAATGTAACTTGCCATACTTCAGGGTGATTAATTTGCTCTATTTCTATTTGGTAGTATGAGATTAGGTATTATCATGAGCTACACCATACATAAGCTCTGTTTTTCCAAATTACCTAATCTTTAATATAATTGGTTATGCCAATAGACACAAAAAGAAATAAATATACACAAAAACTGGTGCAGGAACCTATTTTTGTGTATATTTAAAGATACACTTATATGCTAAGCTTATTTATAGATTCTATAAGCTTTTACATCTTATAAAATATATGTTTTTAGAGCATTTTGGATCTTATTTTAATAATAAGTTGTTGAAGTGCTTGAAAAAAAGTAGATGACAGAGTTTATACGATGTTAGTTGGATCCCTCAACTTTTTAAAGAACAGCTCCAACATCTTATTTTTGTTAGCTTATAAGATATTTTTAAAACAATTATGAAAAAGACCTTAAACGCTCTCAAACATCTTGTTAGATGTTATAGAAAGCTTATAAGCTCTACCAAATGTACACCTTCTTAGACGTACTAAAGCCCAAGACTATGTATTAACAGAAAACAGGCTAATACATGCTAATAGTAGTAGACAGCTTTATTAGTGGTCAGCTCATAGGTTTGTGGATTATCCACTAATTGATGGGTCCAACACTTCAAGAACAGTCGGTTTATGGCTCATTTCTTTTGATTTCTAGAAATGAGACAAAACCAAATTCTGCATGAGTGTGATTAGAGCCAAAAGGTTCGATAACAACAATGAATACTCACATTAGAAGATACTAACTGAAATTTCTTACACCTATCAGAAGATGCTTTCGTTGTGTATACTGATCAAGCACTGGATTTTACCGTCCAACCAAGATAAACATTTCTTGAAATCTAGACAGCAATGGACATGAAAATTGGATCAACAACCACATATAACCCAGACTAATATTTTGATATAAAAAATTGAGTCTTCCAGAATTCATAATTAAGCCAGATTGGATGATTCATTTGATGCTGGTTCAACCAAATTGATTACTATTTAGTAATTACTAAAAAAGAATTAGACGGAAAACATCACTTTCAGCAATACATATAGCTAATAGAATCAAAAAGTAATTGAACAGGAGCAATTTATCATATTGTTTTTCTTACAAATTACAAGTACGTTTTGTTGCAGTGAACTTGGGATTCTTCTTCCAACTGTAAGGGATGATTTCGTTTCCATAAATTCAAGCTGGCTAATAATTACATTGCTTGTCAAAATAATAATAAGTACGTTTTCTATTATTGTAGAGATGCTTTGATGTGGACTTCAGCAAAGATCCCAAATCTGCAAATTCTGTCTGGGATGAGACTATAAAGATGATGGGTATCAGAACAGTAATAACAGAACAAAGATGCACTATTATTACAAGAAACTTCTTGACTTACCATGGGAGCAACGACTGGAGAAAATGCCGGAAAAATTTTGCATTGATGAAAAAGACTAGAAATTCTTGTGCATTTTTTTTGAGAGTGATAAATTTAAGGTAAGAATTATGTTTTTAAATTGCAAGTTTTAGAAGTTTTAGCTAAATTTATATCATTTTTTGTTCTATTATAGGTGTAAAAATGTTGCAAATCGGGCTAAAATGCCTTTCAATCATTGTGGTGGATCCAAGTCCTTCGTTCGGCATAGTTATGAACTTGTAAGTATTAAAGTTCTCATTGAAATATTTATTAATTCAGTTTTTATCTAATCATCTCATGTTATTTGTAGGGTGGTGGACCTACTTATGTGGACCGTATTGGTTTGTACAAGAAAACACATTATAACTCAAGTACGAGCGAATGGGCAGCCGGAACTTAAGCTATTTACGTACGTCATTATCTGGTTATATTTTTTTCTTAATCAGATAGATTATTTTTGCTTTTAACAATTATATATATTGTCTTGTAGAATGAAATGATTGAACTTCAAGAGCAATATCAACAGAAATGGGTGGATGATGGCTTACCACCTATAGATGAGTTCAAGCTAGCTTCCTTAGTATGTGATGAAGTCTTGGGAAAGCGCTCTGGATACATTAAAGGACCCAAACCTTCTAAGTCATCTTCTTCTCGGCCGCTTATCGTAGAAATCCGACTAATGCGAAACATAGAGAGGAGCTTACAACTACTCAAGAAGAGTTGGAGAGAACTCGAGCAGCCTTACAAATATCACAGGTTAAAATACAAAGCCTTGAGAGTACCGTGTGGAAGGAAATCGAAGGATGATGATGCAATTTTTTCAAAAGATAGCTCATGATGTAGTTCAATCGTTGATGGGACAGTCTTCCTCCTCGCACCATCACCGTAGTTCAAATTGAAGTAAGTGTTTCAAATCTTGACTTATTATTATATTCTCAAGTTTAAATTTGCTTCAAGTAAGTTAATGTTTCTGCAATGAAAACAAGAGCAAGAAAACTCAAAATTAGACACTTGTGCCTCCAAGAATATGACATAATAAATTAATGGCTCCAAAAACTTCTGAGAGTCTCATTTATCTATTTTTAGGTAGTTTGATGAAGCAGACATGTTATGAAATCCAAGAAGTGTTGCCAACTGGTTTGTTAGAGGAATGATGAAACAATTGGGATTACATTCTAAGCTTTTGTTATATTCTAAATAGCTAACATTTATAGTTTTGCCTACCATTAGGATTACAGTTCATGTTTAGTTTATCTCTTATGTTTGAATAAATTGCAACTTGCATCTGTTCAATATTTCACCTTTCCATTCACTAAAGGTTTTTTCACTAAAGGGATCTTTTCTAATTTCTATAACTTGCCTAGGTGTTTTTTTGGATTAGTTATTCACTACATTGTATTTTAAGTCCTTTTTCTTTTTTCTTGGAAGTTTGATGAGTTATTGTTTGTGTTTTTTTTCCAGGTTGGTGATAACTAGATCGAAGAGGATGTTTCTTCAAGAATGCTGACATTATTTTTTGCTTTTATTTTTTAAGGAATTTTATATCTTTTGCTTTTGAAACGATGTTAGAACAGATTTCACCCAATTGAATATATAGTAGTTTCCTTCAAAAAAAAAGGAAAAAACTTGTAGAGGTTGATAATCAACACTTGAATATAAATGCTCAAACTCAATTTTCTTTGTATATAATTCTTTTGAATGAGCGTTGTGCTTATTTCGTTGTTAATATCTGTCATATCATAGATTGATGGTGAATGACTTACAAGTAAATACAACCTAAAATAAATTAAATAAATATAAATGTATGCATGCATATAAATAAAATTATATCCATTTTAGCGAGGAAATAAATAAATTCGTGGTTAATATTTACAACATATGTACTTTAGCGAGGAAATCTACATATTTGTGGTTAACATTAGCAGTGAAATTAAGAATTTCATCGCTAAACTTTAGCTGAGAAATTAAAAATTTCCTCTATAAACTTTGCAAGGAATTTCAAATATATGTTGCTGGTGTAGTTAGTGGCGCCCTTACAGCAGCGCAACGTGCGACGAATTTGTTTCCTCGCTAAGTTCCATTTGCGAAGATATTAGCAGTGCTAGCGAGGAAAAAATTCGCTGCTAAATCACAATTTTCCCGTAGTGAAACTCTTCCCAAGTGGTAGCCTGTCACATAAATGATGAAACCTCAGAGTGGAGAGAGCCTTGGTTAATAAATCTGCGGTTTGATCTTCGGATGGTAAAAATCTAACATCAATTTCTTTTGCAAGAACCTTCTCCCTAATGAAGTGGGCATCTATTTCTACATGTTTAGTGCGTGCGTGGAAAACTGGATTTGCAGCAAGGGCAACTCCACTCTGATTATCACACCATATTAGAGAAGGAGACTCAACTTTGATCCCTAACTCAGCAAGCAAAGAATGAAGCCAAACAATATCGCCAGCAAAGTCGCTAAGTGATATATACTGCACTCAGGAGAACTTCTGGAAACTACAGACTGCTTTTTAGAACTCCAAACATGATACAGTGACCCCAATGGATTTTCTATCATCAATATTACTGGCCCAATCAGCATCTGAATAGCCTTCAATCAACATCCTTGAAGCAGGTTTGAATAGTAATCCAATGTGCAGAGTTCCTTTTAGATATTCTAACAAGTGCTTACAAGCAGTCCAGTGATTGAGAGTTGGATCATTAAGATACTGACTAAGTTTGTTGACAGCAAAAGAAATATCAGGTCTTGTGATGGTAAGATACTGCAGGGCTCCAATGACACTCCTATAAAGAGAGGGTTGATCAAACAAACTGCTATCCTTGAGATGAAGTTTATGAGAAGTACTGAAAGGAGTAGAGGTGGATTTGCAATTAGTCATGTTGGTCCTGCCAAGAAGATCATGAATGTATTTTATTTGAGAGAGTAACAACCCTCCAGTTGTTCTAGAAGCCTCAATGCCCAGAAAATAGTTAACCTCACCCAGATTCTTTAAGGCAAATTTCTGATGTAGAGTTTGAATGATGGTGGCAACAACTTGAGAATCCTCCCCAGTGATTAATATATCATCCACAAACACTAGTAAAAGCAACAACTTTCCTGAGACTCTTTGATGGAATAGAGATGAGTCAGAGACTTATACATGGAAACTAATGGTCAACAAGAAATTTTTAAGCTTGGTAAACCATGCTCTTGGGGCTTGCTTGAGTCCATAGAGTGCTTTATTCAGTTTACATACAGCATGAGGCTGAGATGAGTCAACAAAACCTTCAGGTTGCTGCATAAAGACTGAGGTTGAGAGATCACCATGCAAAAATGCATTGTTTATGTCCACCTGTTGAATAGACCAATTGGAGGAGATATCCAGAGAAAATACAAGCCTTATGGTACAGGCTTTAACCAGAGGGCTATAAGTTTCCATATAATCAACACCTGCCTCTTGTTCAAAGCCTCTAGCAACCAGCCTGACCTTGAACCTATCCACACTGCCATCTACTTTATATTTTATTCTGAACACTCATTTACATGTGATTACATGCATATTTTAGTCAGCAGGAACAAGTGTCCATGTGTTATTGGCAAGTAAAGCATCATATTCAGCTTGCATAGCAGTTTTCCATCTTGGATCAAGAAGTGCTTGGTTTACAGTGAATGGTTCTGAAGAAAGAGGAGAGAAAGGTTGTGTGATAAGGGCTTTAGGCTTATGAATACCATTCTTGGACCTAGTGACCATAGGGTGACTAGAGCAAGAAGGTACAGAAGGATGTTGAGCTGGAGGAATGGTCAAGTGGACAGCTAGGGGAATGCCTGCTGAGTTTGTATGTTCAATGACATCAGTGGCTTAGGGAGATGGGGAATGAGATTGAGATGCAGGGGATGGAGGATGCTGAGGGATTGGATAAAGAGACTGAGAGAAGGAGGGTGATAGATGAGGCTGAGGTAGAGGAAGAATGGGAAGATAGGAAACTTGATTGGAAGAAGAGGGATGATGGGGGACAACTGGAGCAACTGAGGAAGAGAAGAGTGTGTGATATGGGAATTCATGCTCATTGAACTCAACTGTTGCTGCAATGTACACTCTTTCTGTGTTACTGAGGCATTTATATCCTTTATGAGAGTCACTATATCCAATGAACAAGCATTTTGATGATCTAAACAAATTTTTGGTTGTTATATGGGCGAAGATAGGGAAAACAAGTGCATCCAAACAGTTTTAGAAAAGCATAGTCAAGAGTTTTATTGTAAAGAAGCTGAAAATGAGACATATGCTTGAGAACAGAGAGTAGGTAACCTATTGATAACAAAGACAACAGAATGAAAAGAATACCACCAGAACTTTAAAGGTAAGGAAGCTTGGGCTAACATGGACAAGCCCATTTCAACTATGTGTAGGTGTTTTCTCTCAGCTTTACCATTTTGCCGATGAACATGAGGGCAAGGATGACGAAATTGAATGCCATGTTTTGATAAAAATGGGACAAGTGATCTATATTCACCTCCCCAATCTGTTTGTAAACACTTAATTCTTGAGTTAATTTGTGTTTCAACAAAACTGTGAAATTGAACAAATAGACTGTATGCTTCAGATTTTTGCTTCAATGGAAAGATCCAAGTATATCTGGTAAAATCATCAATGAAATGAAGATAATATCTAAAACCATCAATGGAAATAGTAGAAGATGGACCCCAGATATCTGAATGAATGAGCTGAAAGGGGGCATTTGTTTTTATACATTGACTAGCAAAATGTTTCTGGTGTAATTTTCCTAATTTGCAAGCATCACAAAATTCCATAGTAGTTGTAGAGGAAGGAAAGTGCAAAGACTTAAGTACAAAAGAAAGCACATAATTACAGGGATGACCAAGTTTTTGATGCCAAATCTTTACATCAGGAACAACAGACACATGAAAAGTAACAGCAGAATTAGATTGTAAGCTAGGATGAGAGGTAAGAGAACTTCTGCAGCTGGAGATATAAGATAGATCAAGCTGATAGAGTCCTCCATTAAGAGTGCCCTCCAAGAGTGTCTTGTCAGTGATTTTGTCCTTGACAAAGCAAGAATCATGAAAGAATTTAATTAGAACATTATTGTCATTGGTAAATTTAGATATGCTTAACAGATTCTTTGTAATATTTGGAACATATAAGATGTCTTTAAGTATGAGTGAATAAGGACTGGAAACACAAGGAATAAGGGATGAACCAATTTTTGAAATGGGAAGGGCAGAACCATTACCTACAACCAGTTTTTCTGACCCTTGATAGTTCACTGCTTGCAGTGATAAATTCTCCAAATCTGCAGTTACATGGTTAGTAGCCCCACTATCAAAATAACAACTACCATCAGCAGTAGAATGTTGATTAGTAGATTGAGTATTTGAGAGAAAATCCTGAGGAGAAACATCATTACGAGAAGATTATTCAGACCTAAGAATCGATATCAAACCTTTTGTAGCACTTAATAGCAACATGACCAGCTCTTCCACACAGTTGGCAAGAAGGTTTGCCATTATTGTTTCTGTATTGAAAATTTATGCCACCATTTCTGCCTCTGCCTCTAGAAAAATGACCACCACCTCTATTAAAACCACCAAGTCTATTTTATGCAACATTTGCAGCAGGGGCTAGAACAGTGTAGAATGTGCGGTTGAAGGCAACACTAGTATAACTATGTTGACTCAATACGTAGTTCATGAGTTTGCGTGGAAAAACCAACTTCTTGAAGAGACAAATTATCACTCTAGATGTGAGATTGACACCACGATTCATACTCGGTCCTAAACCACCAAGGATATACAATGCAAGTTCCTCATCAGAGATCACATGATTTGTAGAGTTTAAATCATCTACTATGCCACGCATTTTCAAAATATATTCATCAACACACAAATCACCTTTTTTCAGAGTTTGTAACATCATTCGCAATTGTAAAATGCGAGCCTTAGACTGAGTTTGAAACAATTTGTTAAGAACGTACCAAACATCACTCCATGTGGTGCACCTAGTTATGTGACCTAACATGGATTCGTAGAGATCGAAGATAATAACCACCGGTGAAGTTGATCCTTACGCATCCAAACGAGGTAAGTTTGGATTTTGACAGAGAGTTGAAGAGCTCAGATCGGAGGGAAGAAATCGCACCGCATCGGCCTCTGTTCCAAGCAAAAATGTATTGAATCCATGCGTGCGAGCAACGGATGACTTGAAATTTCTAGTAGTTGTAGTTGTTGCGCTCCAATTTGAGAGATAGAGTCGCAAAATATGGGAGAGAGATAGCCGAAAAGCTCTCTGACGCCATTGAAGAAGCTCCAAAAAAATTCAAATGGCTCTAGATACCAAGTTGAATATAATATGAAGAGAGGAAAGCTGAATTCACGTATTGAAAAAACTGAGTAGCAATTACAAGTCTTAGATGTATTTATAGGAATGGAAGTTAACTGCTATCCTAACAACTAAGACTAACAGATAACAAAAAGGAAAATAGAAATAATAGAAGTTAGTTATTGATAACTAACTTCAATGGAACAGTGATAGTTCTAATAATTTACCACGAGTTTTGTAGCTCAAGACATCTCACTCACTCTTTGCAAGAGTGTTGACCAGATTTCCAACCCCAAGTCTTTCAATTACATTTCTTTGAGATTTATCTCCTCCGATTCCAACTCATTAAAAAACAAGTCATCATTAAAAATTTCACATATTTACTATAATAATATAATATAGGGTTAACTGCAAATTTCGTCCTGTAAATATAAAGAAGTTGCACATTTAGTCCGGTAAGTATCTTATGTAGCAATATTAGACTTGTAAATCCAAATTTGTGGCATATTTGGTCCTATAAGTATCCTATGTAGCAATTTAGGTCTCATAAAGTTTATTTTATATGCACCTTTGGTCCCACAAGTTCTATTTTTGTGTCATTTTGGTCCCAAATGTGCAAGTCATACTTAACCCTTTTATGACCAAAATTGCACAAACTTAGAACTTATAGGACTGAAATTGCACAAAAATCAATTTTTACGGGACCAAAATTGCTACAGATAGAGCTGGCAAATCCCAGCCCGGCCAGCATTTTGGGCTATGCTCTGATATTTTGGACCCGAAAATGTTCGGGCCTATTTGGCCCTACCCGATGATTTCATGCACAAAATATATTTTTGGGGTCAATGGGCCATGTATTCTCGCGTCCCGACCAAAATCGGACCGCCCAAACCGCCCAAAATTTTCAAAAAATTCGATGGGCTTGGGTCGGTGGCCCCTGCCCTACCATTGCCATCTATAGCTACATAGCACACTTAGAGGACCAAATATGCCAATCTTTTATACATACAGGACCATAATTGCTACACACAATAATTACATGACTAAATCTGTCATCTTCTTTTATTTAAAGGACCAAAACTGCAATTTAGCCTATAATATATAAGTAGATATCCACAATCTTATTTAGCATAGATTGCCTTATTTCAAAAATATGATTCCAAAAATGTCAAGAGTGCATACATTTTGAATAAAATTCCAATCACTGAATACTCATAGTATATGTGGAAACATGCAACAGAATATGATTTCACGTTAATTCTACAAATACACATACATTATGGTGAAAACAATTTCACAATGGCTAGATTAAGAAAATCATGTACGTCTGATTTCACAAATTTGAAATCCTATTACAGAAATTTGTTAATCAAATTGAAATTCACATTAACTCATCACAAATTAATTTCTAACCTATTCGGTGCAATGTACGAAAAGAATGAAACTATTTAAACTGATTTTGAAAACAAAGACTAAGAGATATATAATTATATGAACAGATAAAACAATTACCGTCTAAGAGCAATATGAGTGATCATACAAATACAATGATCTTCAAGTTTCTTTTTCTATGTTTCACACCCACTTTCAAGAAGTCGGCATGTTTTCTCATCAAAATCAAATTTTAATATTTATGTTATTAATAATCTTCCTCCAAATACTGAACCATTACGGTTGCATTGTGCATCTAAAGATAACGATCTTGGAAATCATACAATTACGTTAAATCAAAATTTCAACTTCAATTTTTGCTTAAATCCTTGTGATACTTTGTTCTTTTGCCACGTTTGGTGAAGTAACAAGGACAAAGCTTTTGTTGTTATTAACCATAAGGAACGTTATACAACCCGTAACTTGGCTTGGATAGCAAAAGGTGAGGATATTTATTTTTCAGATCGCTTTCCTCCTAGTGCATTGGTGAAGAGGTACAACTGAGAGTATAATAAAACGTCGAGGATTTTATACATGGATCAACATAATAATAGCTAGATAGGAACATAAAATAGTTGCAAAACACTTTTGAAACCAATGTTTTATAAGAATTACTAAATAATAGTGGACATGGTTTATGTGCCTTATCCATTTCTTTTTTGCACTTTTTTTGGTGTATGTAGCGTCAATTTTACATTTATATAGGCTAAATTGCATATTTGGTCCACCAACTTATACTAAGTTGCACTTTCGTCCACTAATTTAGTGATGTGGCAAAATAGGACACCAATTTCTAAGTTGTTGTACATTTAGTCCAACCTTTATCGGCAATTATATTGCAAATCAACCGGGATTGCTCCCAAGTTATGTTGTCGATAGAGATTGTACTCAATGTGCAATAAATTAGAAGTTGGTGATATCGTATTTTGCCATACCCTTAAAGTTGTGAAAAAATTGTAACTCAATACAAGTTAGTGGACCATATATGCTATTTAGTATCCTCTCTCTCTCTCTCTCTCTCTCCCTCTATCTGATCACATATATACATATACATATATAGAGAGAGATATAGAGAGAGAGAGAGAGATAGAAAATTAAACTAATATACCCTTCATTCATTGTAATTAGGAATTTATCTTCTTTTGGGGCCTATTTAATATAAGCTTGATGTGGTATCACTCCAAGTAATTAAACTTTCCCAAACGCGATTTGCTAATTGGGTCGTTGCATGCGTCACAAATAGACGTTAGAGGCATTGGGGATTACCCGATGAAGAACCTCTGACGCTCACGTCAGTTCCAGAACAGAGAAAATACAAAAACTTGATAGATAGTAATTTCCAAATGAATTGCGTACCTTTCAACAATGAAGATCAATGATATTTATAGGCAAACAAATAGGTCTTCGTGGGCTTTCTTGTTTTAGAGGCTTAATGGGCCTAATTTGAATATAATTATCCAAATTTATTTAATAACAATTAAAACCTATAGAATTAATTTGATTGGGTCTTTATTTATCTATTGGTCTATAATCCGAATAATTCCCTTGGACTTAGCCTATTGGGCTTATCCGATTTGTAGTCCATCATAAGCCTGAATTCAGCATCAAGATTTTCACTGGATACCTCCATGATAACACTCACATCTGAACCTTGTGTATGAGATACAATAGTAAAACTATGCAATATTTTACAGAACAATTGAACTATATAAGAACCAAATATACTCTATACAACTAACATATTTGAACTTAATAAGCAACAAAGTTGACAAACATAAGCAACATAATTATATATAAATTAGCAATATATTTGTTCACTATAAGCAACACAATAGTCACACAAAAGCAACATAATTATGTCTAAATTGTAGGTCTAATTCAGCAACATATTTGTCTTATGTAAGCAACACACTTTATATAATTAGGCAACATATTTTGTACAGTATAAGCAACATAGTTGTCATACAAAAGAAGCATAATTGTGTCTAAATAATTTTGCACCATTTTAGCAAAGTGTCTGCCTAATTAACAACATCCATGTCTTATATAAACAACACATGTGGAATGAAAATGCAACATAGACACACACACACACGCACACACACACACACACACACACACACACACACACACATATATATATATATATACAAAGCGAAATAATCTATTTAAATCAGCACATTTGTACCATCTAAGCAAAAATGTCTGCCTAAATAACCAAAATATATGTCCTTAATAAGCAACATATTTGTCATTGATAAGCAACATTGTCCCACTAAAAAAAAATATTTGTCCTTAATAAGTAACAAGGTATGTCTAAATAAGCAACATATTGTCCTTAACAAGCAACAATATATGCCTAAATAAGCAAATATTTTTGTCATTAGTAAGCAACACATTTGATAAAAAGGCAGGAAACTCAAATCAACACATCTGCACCATATTTCTCATAGTGCGTTGAGAAAAAAAATCCATCAAATGTTGAAGCAAGATTCACAATGAAAGGAAATTGAGAGAATCAAAGATATGGGTTCAAAAAAATCTCAAAAAATCAGGGACGTGAAGAGACACTACCAAATATAACTCCCGTTCTTAATTTATATTAAAATAAAATTACCTAATCCTTAACAATCATTAATTAAATATAAACTAAAATAAAAATTAATTAAATATGCACCATTACAAGAAAGAGAGAAATGCTCTAGATTTGATTTCATGTACTCACCTAAATTACATGAACTCACCTGATCTAAACCAAGAGGTGATTAGTTCAAATCTCACCGCCACACATAAATGTGTAAGGCTTCATAGACAATCGCCTACACATGACGTAATATATGTTAAAATAGTCCATGACTACAAAAAAAGGTCAAACTATAATTTTTCCATGTAAAAGATTATTAAATAATACATAATCTGTGGACTAGTAAGTTTCCCTAGATGATCATATATATGACATCTTATTGCAATATTACACCAAACATTCTTGAGTAATCCATAATTTATAGTAATATGATCTAATATTAGTAATCAGATTAAAATAAACTTATTTAATTATCTAAATATTTGCCAATAATTATTTTATTTCATTATTTAACTATCTTACTCCACATTTTTAATGTGCAAGATTTGATAATAATGACCATATTTTCATAACTTCGGTGGATTTAAATTACATATATAGCATACTACTAGTTCAATGCACCATAACCAAATTGCCACAATTTTATTACTTCTCCTGACCCGTTGTTTGTGCATTGTTCGTCTAAGGATAACGATCTTGGAAACCATACACTAACATTCCATCAAGATTTTCATTTTTCTTTTTGTGTGATACCTTATATTACTAAGTTCCATTGTGAACTTCGATGGGGTAACAAGGGAAAATCGTTCTATGCTTACAAAGCGAAGTGGTGGTTTGGCAAACCTTGTTATGCTCATGAGTGCAATTGGATAGCATGTGATGATGGTATTTACTTATTTCCCGATAGAAAAATGTATGATTGGGAATAAACAAGTTCATGATAATTATACTTATAATAAAAGGTGAACTTCGTATGTATTAAAATATCATAATATAATTCAGTTGCATTATATATTATGCAATGTATTCTATATTATTTTATTCGAACTCTAAACACCTATAAAAGTCTAACAATCCTCGCAAGAGAACGAGATCAATTGTAGGGTAGCAAGTTAACCACGAGTCGTCTCTCAAGGAAGAATTAGCTTGCAAATAATTATTATGTATCACAATAAACATAAAATAAATCCGAAACACTCTAACAAAATTTGTGATTTTAATAACTAAAGAAAAACAAATAAAAAGATGAATTAAAACTAAACATAATTAAACTCGCAGAAAAATAAGATTGATAAAAGTTTAGGATTTTTGGAATCATCTCATCAAATTGGCAAGCAGAATATCAACTAATTGATCATGCAATTAACAAATAAAACAAACAAGTAAAAACTAGGCTTAGATTTGATAACTCACGTATTCACAGATTAGGGCTATCCCTACATAATTTGCTATTTTCATTAAGTCAAGTTAGATAATAGATCTCTGATTCATATCTAACAACCTAATTTTAATTTAGTCCGGAAATAATAACTTCTCTCAATCTCAATTATTTCCCCAAAATAATAAAAAGTTGATCAAACAATCAATTATAACAAAACATAATTTACATAGGAAAAGCATAATCAATTACTCAATACTCATGCTTGTTTATTTATTTCAATTCATCCTAACCCTAGAACAAAGAAATTAGCTCATGGATAGATTAATCAATTCAATTAAACAAGAGATAATAATCACAAACATCATCCTGAAGCTATTAATACCAAAAGAAAGTTAAATAGACAAATAAAGGTGGAAATGAATTACACTTTTTCAAGTTGTAGGGAAATCCCCAAAAGAAAGCCCTAAATTAACGTGAAGAAGAAGAACGAGAGAAAAGAGAGAAAACCAAATCTTGTTTCTAGCTTGAATAAATATAAAATCTAATACCTATTCTCCCTTAATATTAGCCCAAATGCCCTAAAAACTTGGAAGATCCAAATTCGATAAGAAAACTAGTAAAAATCGATAAGATCATAAATATATTTGATATGATATTCTATCTTGAACGGTCATCGAATGGTCATCGAACATCCACTCTTCAGAAAGGTCTTTTTGGAAACGGCCATGGAATGGTCGTTCCATGCTTCTCTTCTCTCGAACATCCTACAACTTTGGAAACAGCTAGGGAACGGCCGTTCCTTTTACTTTTTTCAATGCGAACGGTCGTTCACCGCACGTTGGCCTATTTTCTTCCTTGTTCACTTCTCTTAGCCCACTCTTCGCTTCTTCTTTGTTATACCTACACTTTTTCACCAAAAATAAGCATAACACAAACAAAAATAGACTCAACAATAAAACACACACACACAAGCAAAAACACGAAATATACTATGAAAAATATAGAAATGAAATCAAAATAACCATATAAAAATACTAACAAAAATACACAAAACAACTCCCCCACACTTAGTATTTTGCTTGTCCCCAAGCAAATAATAACACCTATAAATCCAACAAGAAATACTATGTCCAATTCGAGAGTCAATTCATCCATCACACCACATCCTAACCACCTTGGATTATCCTTCATTGATCCCAAATCTTCACAACAGATTCACTCGGCTAAGGTTAATGGTTAGTTAAGGTGTTGAGCACTCCTTATTAGGTTTCAAATCTGTGTCAAATGGCAACCCTATCATACACACAGTAAATCCATAATTACTAGTCATGAACCTTTTTTCCTATATATATATATATATATATATATATATATTCGCTAAAACTCTTGAGATATTCTTCCACTAGGTATAAACTTTGGATTTTTTTCCCAAAGCTCCTAGGGTGGTTTCTTGTACTCATGTTTGAGCTACTGTTTTACGTAAAAGACAAACATGGGGCTCATAAATGCTCTCATAAATAGTTAAGTCAAATATGTATGCCAACAATCATGCAAAAGGACATGTAATAAGAAAAGGATTCTTTTGTGTATAGTAGCGAACGACAACCGAACGACTATTCGGTGCCCATTTGTTTAAAAGGGATGCTGCTGCAGTTGAGCGAGATGGTTGAACGGGCAGCGAGCTGCGTGCTAACAGAGGCCAATGTTTGTCGAATGTATTGTGAATGGCGTGCAGGGGCTACGTGCGGGCTAGGCCGATGTTTGTCAAACGGCGATCATACGTGCATGCTGCAGAGGGCTATGTTTGGTGAATGGCCGTTCGCCACTATTTGACCATCTTTTTAATGTTGTTTTTTTTTCGATTTTTGGACGATAAAAATCGTAAAATATTGGGTTGCCTCCCAAGAAGCGCTCTTTTAACATCATTAGCTTGACGACTACAACTTATAAAATCATGGTGGGTCATTAAGCAAAACATCTCTTACCACCTTGAAATTGTAATCTGGCTTACTCAAGCTTTGAATCACATCATTTTCCTGCCATAAGACATCTTTCACAGCAGAATCGGTAGAGTCAACAATAAATTTATCATGTGAGGCACATGTAGAACTACAAGTTATATCAACAATTGAAAACGTGACAGTTTTTTCCAACTCATACTTAATTTTCTATTTTTGAAATCAATCAAAGTATTGGTTGTGGCCATGAATGGTCTACCCAATAATAAAGTATGATCTTTAAAATTACCTTTATCTTTTTTTTTGTATCTAAGACAACAAAATCGGTGAGAATTTGAAAATCACCTACTTTGACTAAAACATCTTCAACAATGCATGTAGGGTACCTAATGGACCTATCAGTAAGTTGTAAATGTCACCTAGTGGACTTCAATTCCCGCAAATCTAATTATTTAATTAAATTTAGAATAAGACATAAGATTGATTCCATCTCTAAGATCAAGCATACCCGTGACTTTCATACCATTCCCAAAATAAATATTAACAATAGAACTACCGGGATCTTGTTGTTTTGGGAGTGGACTTAGGGATGGAGTAAGATAAGATTTTAAGTTTTGTGGACTGGCGATCCCTTACTGGCCTCCATATTCATATTTTCTTCACTCGCATCACCTTTTTTTTCTACTTTTGCAATGCCTATAGGGTTAGGCGAGACAGTGGAATAAGGAATCTCAATTTAGTTATCATAAATCTCACCAAAGCCAAGAACGGTGATGGATTGAGCTTGCGCTGGTTGACTAGGAAACACGTCCTTCTTGAAGACATGTCGAGCTATTTCACCAACTTGAGTAGCCAATTGACCAACTTGAGTCTCAATATGCTTAAAAAAGGCTTCCATATATTCAAACCGTCTATTGTTACCTTATTATATTTGTTGACTAACTAGAATAAAGGAATTCAAGCTTTCTTCAATAGGTGGAGGCCAAGATTGGGTTAATGGCTGATCTTGGGGTTGCGGTGGTCTCAGATATATTTGAGATGGATTTTGTGAATTGCCCCAACTAAAGTTTGGATGATTCCACCAACCTGGGTTGTAAGCTTGAGTGAAAGGATCATTACGAGGCATTTGCTGATAACCCGAGGCTTTTACGCCCTAAACCTGTTGTTCAATCATAACATTATAAATATTAGCCCCATGACCAAACTCATTACAAATCCTGCACGACTCGACAGAATGAGGAGGCGGTTGATGGATGCCCCCTTGTAGCCAATAATTGTACTTGCTTAGTCAATTCAACCATTTGTTTTGTCACATCGTAGCTCGAAGCTACTTCATTCATGATAGCCCGTCTGCCTCTGGCAATCTTATGTTGTGAATTAGTGCTCATCATCTCCAAAATATCATGAATTCCTTAAGTCCTGTGTTCACCCATGTCACCCCTAGTGGCATTGTCAACCATATATTGATAATTATGTGATAACCCATCACAGAGAAATTGGTTTAACAATTCCAATGGGTAGTATGATGTGGAATTTAATATGTAAATCCTTAAAGCGATCCCAAGCCTCATGAAAAAGGCTCTCCATCCATTTGACTGAAAGTATCTATTTTAGCTCACAGATTTGAAGTCTTCTTATGTGAATAGTACATATCCATTAACTTATTGTACACCGTCTCCCAATTAGTAAGAGAGTTGGGAGGTAGAGACATAAGCCAAGTTTTTGCCCGGTCCTTCAGAGTGTATGAAAAATAGCATATCCGAAGTTGATCTTCATCTAAATATTATAGAGGAAAAGTTAGGATGACTGAATATAATTTCTGAATGAAATTGAGAGGATCTTCATTGGGCATTCCATAAAATGACGACAACTGATTAAAGTGTATGGTTTTGCTCAAAGTCTGTGCTGCTTGGCCCAAGTTGATTCAAGAGGTCGCAGTCCCAATGGTAGGGCGTGCGAACTCACACATCGAAGGCTGACGTGCTTCCACGTTGTTTCCATTTTGATTATCACCTATTTCTAGTTCGTAGTCTGTTTGTTCTTCCTTTGGAACGTGATTGTGAGAATACTAGCTATTATCCATAGAATCATCCCATTATTTCCTTGCACGTCTCGTATCTCAATGGATATCGTCCACGAAAGGCACAAGGTCCTGATTAAGATTTCTACGTCCTTGCATAAACAACACAAGAAAAATAGATCAAACGCACCAGTGGAATAAATTAAAAATTAAAAGAACCAAAAGAATCCTAAACTAAAAATAAACAAAAACAATAATCTAGAAATACGAAAAATAAACACAATAATTATTACGCCTAAAGCATTGCCCGGCAACGGCGCCAAAATTTTATTCGACCGGTAAACACCTATAAAAGTATAACAATCTTCTTAAGAGAACGAGATCAATTGTAGGGTAGCAAGTTAGCCACAAGTCGTCTCTCAAGGAAGACTTAGCCGGAAAATAATTATTATATATCACAATAAACATAAAATAAATCCTAGATACTCTAACCAAATTTGTGATTTTAATAAATAAAGAAAAATAAATAAAAAGACAAATTAGAACTAAACACAATTAAACTCGCAGAAAAATAATATGGATGAAAGTCTAATTAAGATTTCGGAATCATCTCATCAAATTTGCAAGCACAATATCAACTAATTGATCATGCGATTAACAAATATAACAAACAAGTAAAACCTAGGCTTAGATATGATAACTCACGTATTCGCAGATTAGAGCTATCCCTATATAATTTGCTATTTTTATTAAGCCAAATTAGATAATACATCTCTGATTCATATATAGCCCCCTAATTTAATTTAGTCCAGAAATAATATCTTCTCTCAATCTCAATTATTTCCTCAAAATAATAAAAAGTTGGCCAAACAATCAATTATAACAAAAAATAATTTAATTAGGAAAAGCATAATCAATTACTCAATACTCATGCTTATTTATTTGATTCAACTCATCCTAATCCTAGAACAAAGAAATCAGCTCATGGATAGATTCATCAATTCAATTAAACAAGACATAATAATTAAAAACATAATCATGAAGCTATTAATACCAAAAAAAATCAAATAGATAAATTAAGGTGGAGAAGAAATACACTTTTTCAAGTTGTAGAGAAATCCCCAAAAGAAAGCCCTAAATTAACGTGAAGAAGAAGAACGAGAGAAAACAGAGAAATCCAAATCTTGTTTTTAGCTTGAATCAATATAAAATCCAAAGCCTATATAGCCCAAAGGCCCTAACAACTTGGAAGATCCAAATCCTATAAGAAAACTACTAAAAAATGATAAGATCAGTAAAATATTCGTTAAGATTTTCTGTCTTGAACAGTCACTGAATGACCATCGAACGACCACTCTTCAGAGAGGTCTTTTTTGGAATGGCCGTGGAACGGCCATTCCATGCTTCTTTTCTCACGAACGACCTGTTTTTTCGGGAATGGCCAGGGAATGGCCGTTCCCTTTACTTTTTCCAACATGAACGGCCATTGAATGGCCGGGTGTTGCATGTTCGCTAGTTTCTTTCTTAATCACTTCTCTTACCCTACTTTTCGTTTCTATTTCGTTCCACCTACACTTTTCCACCAAAACAAGCATAACACACACAAAAAATAGACTCAACAATAAAACACACAAACGCACAAGCAAAAACACGAAATATATTATGAAAAATATAGAAATGAAATCAAAATAAGAACATAAAATACTAACAAAAACACACAAAAGAGATTTCTATCAAGAACTATTAAAGTCGCATCCTTTGAATGTGAAAGCAAATGTGATATGTTATAACTCAATATATTGCATTATTCAAACTACAACAAGCTATTGTTTACTTTAATCGCAATCTACACATATCGTTTAAAATAATTTATTGATAAGAACACATCAATTAAACTATATATATATGGAAGGACTTCCCACAAAGCTTTAAATTGGAAAATCTAGCTACAAGAAATGTCATACTGCCTTTTACTAAGTGTTGATGCTCTTTTCGATCAAGAAGAAAAGAACACTTGGAATATGTGACTTGGAAAATTATAATTGAACACTTGGAAGTAGTATTAAATAGGTAATTCTGCATTTTATTAATAACACCGAGCTGACTTTTTCTGGTTGGCTTTGCACCGTACATTTAAATTATAAAAGTAAAAATTTATTCAGGTTCTAAGGAGATGGATATTTTTTCCCACCTTAATCGCATCAAGATACATCCGACAAGGGAACTAGTAAAGGCACTCAACAGGCTGCTGAGCTAGATGCCGGGAAGAGGGCTGAGATCCAGCAGGGAAAGAGGAAGGCAATAGATCAGCCTTGGGTTGTGCCGACTAGGCCGTGAAGGGGCAACATGATCGAGATTTCCGAGTTGGGGCAGTCTGAAAGAATTGGGCCGACCCCAAGGGTGACTCCAACAGTAATACCTTTGGGGGAAACAACACCCGAGAGTCCAAGGAGGGTGTTCTTGGATGATATAGGGGCTGAGGGGCACTTCATCCTTCCCAATCCGACTAGGGATGATCCTTGTGAAAGGATGGACGGGCTGCGGCCAAGGTGGTTTGTAGAATTTGCTAAGTAATCCACGCTGACTGACGAGCAAGTGGCTACCTTGCCTGAAGCTGGGAGGGCAGCAAGGGATGTTCCAGTATGGGTCTGGACTACTGGCATCGAGGACCTTTCCAAGAAGCTGGGTTGGGATGAGAAGTTCCAGTACATCATGGGTCTTCATGGTCGGACGATTGGGATGCTCTGGCACGCTCTGGGTAAGGGTCTTTAGTTTAAGACCAAATACAAGAAAATCCGAGATGCTCACAGCCTTTGCTTGGGAATTCAATAGTCTCTCCAGCATGATGTTAATGTGGCCAAGGAAAAGCTTGAGGCCGCTCGGAAGGGCGAGCGAGGCTACAAAGGCAAGGGAGGAGGCCCAACAGTGTGCTCAAATTTTGAAACACCAGATTGAAGAGCTCAAGGCGACTGTCCAGATCTAACAGGAGCAGGTCAGGCAAAAATGCAAATAGACACCGGTTATAGCCCGCTGTCTATTAGTATATCAACCGATGTGAATGCCCCTGATGTTAAAAGGGGGGTCCTTTAGACATCGGTTTTGCACTTATGTTGTAACTACAAACGACATCGTTGTAAAACTGATGTCTATTCTTAAACATGTCGCTGTTCGCCTTATTTTTAGCTTCACCGCAAGTGTACGGTATAGTTTATAGAATAAGGTTAGCAAGGTCGAATCTACAGAGACTAATAAATTAACGTACTAAGTATTGAGATTTTAATAGTCTTATTTTTATCTAGACGATCGAACTTGAGTGATTTGGTTTTGTAAAGCTAAGAAAAAGACAAAGTAAAGATTGATTGAAAGATCAAGGAGATGAATGGATCCAGGGTTATGGTTTCAGTTAATATCCTCTTTTGTTATCAGCTTAATCACAACCAAAGTTATTATTATTCTTCCCTATAAGACAACCACAAAAGTATTTTACCCTCTCTCGAGATGCATGTAAAAATGTTGATTGGATTATCTATGCTAGCATCTCTACTCAACATATGATATCCAACTCCCAAAAGCATAAAAGATTATAAATCACAAATATTCACAGACTTCTCAATCTTGCAAATATTCATGTCAAGTACTCAAAGATCTAGTATTGAAACTCATCTCTCGACAATGGACTATTAGTGATCGATCGGTATTTGGAGGGAGATTATTGACAACATGAACATTATATGAAAATTTTCTTCCCACAAAGCATGCAGATGCCTGGAAAGAGTAAACATATAGGATGAAGGGTAGTAAAATGTACTTAATCATGATAATGTGTTTCTGTCTCTGTTTTGGGTTTTACGTCGTTTAAATATCTAAGTTCTTTTTGGCACTTTGCTGAAAAAGATTTGCAATATATGTCTGAATGATGTACGTAAGCTTAACATTTTAAATTAATTCAATGGGATTTCAAATTTATCAAATCTGGATTGTGGTAATTTAGAAATTTAATTCAATTACGCTGGATTACAGATTTGTTAAACATGATAAAGCTCAATTGTTGAAACGTGTGAAAAAACTACTGCGTAATTGCAAAATGAGGACACTAACTAGTATACACCAGTGACAAAGAAGAACACTAACTTTGCGGGCTTTCAATTTAGGATATTAACTTTAAACTTTTGGCAAATTGAGGAAATTGAGCCTAAATTGCCCAATTCGGGTTAATTGCCATGTGGACATCAAGTTTGAGCCCGGATGGCCCAAATTTAGGCTAATTGTTTATGTCAGGTAAAATAAGTCTAAAATTATTTAAACAATTTACAAAAAAAATCTGAAAATCTAATTTAAAAGTATAAAAATTAATGAGTAGGGTCAAAATATATAAAAATAAATGTGATAATTGTTTTAAGAATTTAAAATTAACAATTAAAATATAAATATACGAAAATAAATCTGGAAATACAAAAAATACAATTTTAAAAATTATTTAATAAATCTTAGAATAACTAAATGAAATATTAAAATGTGAAATAAGATTTAAAAGTTATTTAATATATCAGAAAAATACCGAATAAATCTTGAAATTATTTGAATAAATACAAGAACTATCAATATATAAAATCAAAATATTATTTAGTAAATCTAATTTTTTTTAAAGATGTAAACATTATTTAAAGTAATTTCAAATTACAAACTAATGTTTTAAAAATACTTAAAGAAAAAAATATATTTTTATATGTAACTAAAATAATTTTTGATTCAAGTATTAGTTTTCTGATTTATTTAAGTATTTGAAATATGTAAGTTTAAATTATTTTGTTTCATATTTAAAATTTTAAATAAATTTTAGATTTAATAAATAATATTTATTTGGATTTATTCAAATAAGTCATAATTTATTTAGTATTTTTTTATATATTAAATAATTTTTTAAATGTTGTTTCACATTTTCAAACTTCATATAGTTATTTTTTTGATTTATTAAACGTTTTTTATAATTTTATTTATCATATTTTCTAGATTTATTTTTGTATATTTACATTTTAATTGTTATTTTTGTATATATACGAATTATTAATCAATATCAATTTTGTAACTGTTAAATAAGAAGACTATTTGAGAAATTGATCTATAAATCAATTAGTAGGAATTATCTGTGGTACTAGCTAATTTTGATGTAGTATTCAGCAAATGTGTCAAATAAGCATATTATCTAGTGTTTATCTTTTTTATATGGATGGTTTATAATCTGAAAAAGTATACAGCATTATGCTTTCCAATTTGTTATTTTTCAAAACTCGTTCTTTCCGTATTTAATTTCTCATTATTATTGTTCCAGGGCTTCCCTTGGGCTGCCACGTTCTTTAAGTAATAATTTCAATTTTAGAACCCCAAGTATACCTACTTTTCGTTTTTGTATCTCATGTCACAGTGCCTCATCAAATTTGGTCATCAACATAACCTATTTTTAATCGATTTTGGTACGTACGTACAATTCGAGTTTAATGTTTAATTACTTAATTTAAAAAAAAAAATTATATACAAGCCCCAGATTTCCTAAGCTAAACTCAACAACATGCATTAAGTCAAGGATGGTTGTGCTATGAGATCAAGCTCCAAGAATGAGTTATACGAAGGATTTATTGCATAAACAAGTGAATTTCAACAAATCAAAGTAAAAAGCAGGCAAATTCTAACAAATTAAGAATAAGAAGCAAACAATTTTCAAAATTCATCTTTGAAATCAAAAAGAAATTTTTTTGTTCACAAAATTTGATCTGAAATCTAATTTTTTTCCTAGGAATTAATCCTTGGGCATGCAATATACAATAACCCTCGTGTAATCAAAATCCATAAGGAATTCAACTTATAAAGCATTAAAAATTGATGCAAAATCTGGAGAAATTTCATTTCAAACTGAAATCTCATTTTTTCATATCGATTTTGGAGTTAGTCCTTAACCAATATTAAATAACGCTTAGGTATTCCAAATCCGTAAGGAATTGAACTAAAACAATACGAAATGATGTAAAACCTAAAGAAAATTGAATGAACTGGGGGTTGAATGAATATTTTGGGAGGAACTTGGAGGATTTGGGGAAAATGTTGTCTGGTTGGCCTACTAATTAGGGTTAACACCCCCGTTATTACCTATTATAACAGGTAAAATTGTTTGTTTTGGACATCAACCTAATAATTGGTAGTGAGATTGATCAAAACAGAAAACGTTACATGTCAAAATTGATTAAATCGAGACAATGGATACTAAAATCAAAACATTGTACAGCTTGTGTACAAAAAATGAAATTATCCAAAGAAAAAACTTATCTTCTAGAATTGCATAATAATGGGCATTAATATTTTGCGGTTTCTTCACAGTTTCTTCAATAGAATTGTAAAACAACCTCGGTTTAAATTCTAAAATGTTTGGTCGCCTCTTTTATTTCTTTTAATCATAAATTGGAAAATCCATCATTTCAGTTTTATCTTTATTTTGCACCATGTAATTTTCTTTTACCAAAGGCCATTCATTCACGCCTCTTTTAAAAGTGGCGACACCAACTTATTGCAAAATACCGCAAAATACCTTATTTATCACATGCATATTTATATACACAAGCAACACACAACAAATATGTTCCAAAAATAATTACAATCTGAATGCGAGACAAAACAGGGAAAGCAAAAATGAAACTTGAGATAGATATATATAATAGAAGACAAAGAAAGACTAAAGCTAAACTATTTTTTTTATCCATCTATTGATTTAGTCAAAAATATTCTTAGCATGTCAATTTTATGTTGATGACTAAAGGAAACTGATAAGATGGATGAATATGATCCTACATTTCATTTACCAAGAATATTTCTTTTCTAATTCCTTTGGAGGATAGAATCCCGAGAAATAAATTCCATCACTCTTTGCAGCCCAATAACATTGAAAATCCGTGCAAATATTATTTTTCCACCCACTACTGTAGACTATGAAAGATTTTTCCTTGTCACCCCACCACAAATGACAAAAGAACAATGTAACAAACGGGATCTCACAGAAAGCGAAATGAAAATCTTGATTTATTGTTACTGTATGATTTCCGAGATCGTTATTTTTAGAAGCACAATGCACCACTAAGGATTGCGAATTAGGAGGTAGATTGTTGACAACATGAACCTCATACTTAGGAGTTAAAGCTCATGAGAGTTCTTCTAACGCCATTATATAGAAAAGGTTTGGAAAAAGCATGAGAAATAGCAGGAGATATTTCATAATTGTATAAGGCATTGTTTTGCTAGATAATGATTTGTGATTTGTTGATATTGTAGATCCGTGTTTATATATTCATTTTCATATATATGGATGAAATCTTTGTACAAATATTTAAACATCCTAAGAGATTATATTAATTTTGCCTATTGGTTTTGTCAATTAGGGTTAAGGTAAATTAAATTATGATAATCTAATTGTTATATGATTCATTAATTGTAATGTAACTTCATCTATCTTGTTCCTAAATTGGTGCTTTTAGTTTAATTAATCATACAATGCACATTGCCTCTTTATGTGGCTCTTCCTAGGTTGAAGTTAGTGATGAGATCCCGCGCCACCGTTAAAGTTATCCTTTCTAATGAAGTATATGTAATAATTTGGCTTTATTAAGTGCAAACTTAGATGTACAAAAAAAAAAGCTCAATATATAAGCTCAATAATATATACAATAGTTTAAGTAATCAAATGTCTCATTTTCTTTCAAGTGCAAAAGGATGCAATTTTCACTAATTCTTGATAAAGTTCATGGGGGATACGTTATTAAATTAACTGGATACAACTCATTTATTTAATGATATACAATACATATAAAAAATTCCAGGTACTAGATAATATAATTTATATTGCCAATCATATCGTTTAAATCCTGCTAAGTAAACCATCAATCTTTGCTTCCCACTGGCATGTATGTGAACGACAAGGATTGCCAGCAGTGGAGGACGCAGGATTCGGGACTTGGGGGCGAAATCTATTTTGACGACCTATAGATGATTTTTTTCAAAATTTTGGGGGCAAATGTAATTTTTCATAAGTATAGGTATATTTTTAAAATAAAACACAAGTAGAAAAATCAATTTTTGAAAATTTTTGGGGGGGCAGTGGCCCCCACTTGCCCCCCCTTAGTTCCGCCTCCGATTGCCAGTCCAAGCTGACTTGTAAGAATCAAAAGACTTTTTCTTCTTACCCCAGTGAAGTTGACAATAGAACAAAGTAATTAATAAAATGTATCTCACAAAAGTCAAAGGCGAAAATATTGACCTACTGCGAGCTAGTGTATGATTTCCAACATCATCATCCTTGGACGCACAATGCACCAATAGTGGTTCATAGTTTGAAGAAATATTATTAACAACATAAATCTGAAATTCATTGTCGAAAAAACAACTCTTTCCTTCCTGTAAAAGATACGCATAAAGGATTAGGAATAGTAATATATTCTTGATCATAGTATATATGGAAATGAATTATTGATTCTTTGAGGATTATATATATGATGTGTTATGTATTCATTTTGCTTTTTTGTAAGTTTAAATTATATCCTTTGTAGTTTGAGAAATCACAATAAGATTGTGGCGATTTGATTACGGTTGTGACATCCCATGCACATTATTTATTTATATAATTTTGGTTTATCAAAAGAAAATAAAAAGAATAAAAATGTGGAGGCAATACACCAGTGGGTCTCCGCGTTACAAATTTTGTCAAAGTTGATCCTGAGATACAATGAATTCATCTGACAACTTGGATGAGTTATTTTTGCAAAGCAAGAACAAACGCAAAATAGTTGTTAGTGAAACTCTTTGTTTAAGTGTTTTACTTTTGGGATCCACACATGGGTTGGGCGTCAGAATGGTCAATCTACCATTTTGTGGGATTTAAAAATCTGCGAATTGTTACGAAAGCACATAATCGATGTATTCTAAATAGTCAAACACATATTTTTAAGAGTTTAAGTTTACTATTCACAATAATTATTTTACTACTTTTACTTTTTACCTCACGGCACAAAGTGACTTAAGCATCGTAAGGCTTTAGCTGGGGGTCATCTCAAATAGCCTAACGTGAGTTCTGTTTCAGGTCATCCACCTAAAGTACCAGAAGTGACCTCGAACGCGAGTCTCAAGTGTTGACTTCACATACACTGATTTACTTAGTCGAATCAGATTAGGTAAATTGTTTGGTATAATTATTATAATTAATTGTTTAATCTATACTACCAATATAGAATATGTATTAATCCATTATGCTGGAACAAAACAAACCTCAACAATAAATTAGAAATAAAATAATGGTCCAAACAAAACTGTCAGATAATGTGTAACCGACTAATTACATTTGACCCCTAAAAAAAATCACATTTGAAATACAACCTTTTATAATAAAAAATATGTTGTTCCCGTAATTTTATTGATTGTAATGTGAAATAAGTGAACTTAACTAGTTCTTAAATCTAATACTTAAAGATTTCAATTAAAAAAATATAAATCTATACCAAATTGGTTCATGACAAGACAAACTAATGCACATTTATTAATATGTATCATAATATCCTGTTATAACCTTTTAAGCAAAAATGCCACAAACATAAAAAAAGTGGCGCAAAATATGAGATCATATTTTGAACCAGGACATATATAATTTTTGTTTTCATTTAATCAATTAGTTTGTTAAGTATTTTATCATGCTTTCTTAGTGATGATACCCGAGCCGAGCTGGATGAAATATATCCACGTAGTTATTCAAATGATGATGACGTAAGCCGTCCAAGATAACGTGGACCGACTGGGTGACGTGGACCAAGCCGAGATGGTCGAGCCGAGCTCAACTCACTACAACAAAAACAAGTCAAGTGAGTGCTCCACTCAACATTTTCCCACTAAGTGCATCCAATTCACCAGTGGCAGACAATGTACCACATGTCAACACATCAACGGGATAAGTCAACAAGTACCTCTCAACACACGGCCACCTATGCGCCCCATGCACACCAGAAGAGGACAAGTGTCCCATTATTATCTTAGAACACTACAACATAAATGACATTAGGTAACACTCAAAAAATGTTACCTAATGACCATAAAATGTTATTATAGACAATAGGTAGCAGTTTTATGGCGCTGCATTTGCCCGTGCTACCTATAGTCTAAGGTATCACTTTTATTAGCTTTTAGTAACACTTTTTCTGAGTGTTACATTAAGTTTTCTATTGGTAACACTTTGAAGCAATATTTCTAAAGTGTTACATATGAATCTTATGTAACACTTTTTTATAACACTTTAAAAAAAAATACTTCTAAAGTGTTACATATGAATCTTATGTAACACTTTTTTTGTAGCACTTCGTAGAAATACTATTTTTTGCCACCAAGTAGATTCGAACCAACGACCTGTTATGTATGGAAGTGACAATTTGCCACTAAGCTAAGTTGATTCTTATTACAACTTTTGTTTTGTTTTATATATACACACACACACACACATATATATTATATGTATATATAATATATTTTATATAATAAAGATTATATTTTATAATATATATTAAATTATATTATACACTGTACATATCAAATTGTATATTATATATTATATAGTTTGAAAATCATATTATATTATATATTAAAGGACACAACAAATTAAAAATATCAAAAATATATAAAATAAATTTATCGATCGATAAATATTCAATCGGTAAAAATAAAAAATATAAAAAATATAAAATTAATTTACCGACAAATAATAAAGTTTTAACAGTAAAAATAATAATAAAGAAATAACAAAAAAATAATTTACCGACGGAAAAAATTCCTAAGTAATTACCGACAACATCAATTTTTCATTGGTAATTTTTTTTTAAAAAAGTAAAAAAATATTAAAATAAGGTTAACGATGAAATTGGTCTCCGTTAGTAAAAATTAAAAAATAAATAAATAATAATAAAATATATACATGCGCATTTTTCGTCTGATTAAGACGAAATTAATTGCCTTCAAAACATAAAAAAATAAAAGCAAAACTAAAATACTTTGTAAAAAGAAAACAAAAATTCAGTTAAAAAAACAGAGTACATGATGTCTACAATTTTTCGGTTTGGTGACATCAATTAATTAAATAAATCTTTGATACGATTTAATGATAGTTATATAAGTTTGTGTTACTAAAATATAGTTTAAAAAGTGTTACAATCAATAAAATATAATGTTGCCAAGAGTGTTTCTTAAATAAAGTGATACCTATTTGTATTACAAAAGAAATAACAAAAACAAAGTGATACTTAAAAAGTGTTACTTATATAAAAGTGTTACATATACGCGTTACATATTGATAAAAGTGTTACCTATTTGCGTTACAAAAGAAATAACAAAAAAAGTGATACTTAAAAATCACATTTATATAAAAGTGTTACATATTGATAAAGTGCTACAAAAGTGTTATATAAATATTGTAATGTAAAAAGTGTTATAAACATGTGTTACATATGTACCTTATGTAAAAATGCTACAAAATTTGTTTTACCTAATGTCATTTATGTTGTAGTGGATGTAATGACTATTTAGCTACTAATATTATTAGTATAAATAGATCTCATTTATTAGGAAAAGAACAAGAGAAAACCACTATACAACTTGTATAATTCAAATTTACGGTGCAAAGTCGACTGAAGAAGCCGACCGGCATTATTAATAAAAAGCGAGAATTAGCCATTTAATATTATTTCCAAGTGTTCGTTTTAATTCTCCAAGTCACATATTCCAAGTGTTCTTTTCTTGTTGATCGAAAAAGAGGATCAACAAATCTTGTTGATCGAAAAAATCAATCGACAAGGCGCTAGAAAGAGGGCCCATTTGGTCCTGGTCAACATTTCAAAAGTTCCGAAATTCCACCAAGGTAATCTATCTCTTCCACCATTGAAATATGAGTGAACACTCGAGAAATGCCTGTAGATAGGAAGATTTACAACAAGATATCCAAAACTCTCAAAATGTGCCTCCACCCGGGACCAGGGGCGCAGTTTTGTTACCCATCACACAACTTCTCACAAATCCAAATTTCAACCAACAAATAAACTAGTTAGTTGCCTAGGCACATGCAAGCCCTCAGCCACAAATTCAACCTCCTCCACCAGTAAATCCTCCGCAGGCAGACCCACCATGGAATGCCCAAAATCAAGCCCCATAAATCTAGATAACCAAGAGGTTGACTCCCGAAATAGGCACCCTGATGTTAGAAGGGACAGGAGAAGGCAACAAGATGAATCCCAAGATCAGAGCAATGTGGCAGAATCCTCGCCAATACTTCGACGCCCTCGCCGTGCCTAATCAGTATTTGGACGCCTGGGGCCAGAACTTATCCGACAACGGCCTTTGCAGTCTATCTAGTCTAAGATCCAGTTTTCCGGTGACCAAAAACCAGCTAGAGTCAACCGAGTTCAAGGCCTTAGCCCGGTTAATGAATAAGAGCCGGAGATACTCCGCGTGCAACATCATCTTAATGAACTGGAAGAAACACCGGTCGATGCTCCATATCAACCAAGTCCCTTATTAGGTCGAATGTTGTATCACCTTTTGCTCCTCACATTTTGATGACTCCGTTCCCCGCAAAGTTCAAAGTTCCTTAGATTGGTTTATATGATGGTGAAATCGACTCCACCACTCACATCCACAAATATCTAGCATAGACGAAGTTGTACGATCCGAGCGACGCTATTCTTTGCAGGGCGTTCCCATTAACATTGGGTGACCGAGCCCATTGTTGGTTCCGAACCTTACCTCATGGCTCCATTCACTCATGGAGTGATTTGGTACCAGCTTTCACCAATAATTTTCTGGCGTCCAATGTCCGAGCCACGTCGAAAGATTCTCTGGTCACTATCAAACAAAGAAAGGACGAACCTCTCAAAAGCTACATTTCAAGATTCAACAAGTAGATCCAAGAAATGGAGTTGGTTTCAGACGATGCTATGTTAATGGCCGCAATCTCGGGCCTGGCCCCATACTCGCGATTCCGTTTCTCAATTCACGAGCAGGGTGTTAGTACTTTCCAAGAGTTCCTCATATGGGCAGAAAGACACATATGTGCAGAAGAAGCAATGACAGGGCCCACTGCTGAGCAGAAATAGCAAGGTGACAGAAAGGATTCCAAGAAAGATCCCTCATCCAGATCGGATTTTGGTTTTAAATCGTTCTCCGACAGCTCCACCATAGGCTATAATTCATATCACGAGTCCAAGCCGAGGTGGTAGCCATGAGAAGTACTTTGACTCACCCACCATCTGCAATTCTGAAAGACATCAAGGATCTAAACTTGTTGTCACTAGCCCGACCACCGAAACCGACACGCCTAAGCCGGGGCAATATGTATTGTTAATATCACAAATCGATAGGGCATGAGACTCGTTGAATTCCATGATCTTATCCGCGAGATAATGAGAATCGCCAAAAAGGAGGATCAAATGTTACGTTCAAGAACTTCCACTACCACCACCTCTCACTACGTAACAAATCCAGAGCGGTTGGTCAATTCAGCCAGTTTACCCCCTATTAATGAAAATCCTGGGCAGGAAATTTTAACACTGAGCAACACCAATAGTGTTGAAGATAACATGTCTATCCGCAAAAGAAAAGATGAGGTCCGAGAGGCCAAAAATGCCAGCAATGAGTTCTATTCTTTGAGATTAAGGATGGCCAACCTACAAGGTATTTCACTTTCTCCCATTAAGACGCCGACCAACTAGTGCATCCACACTCCGACCCCCATAGTCTTCACAAAGACCAATCCGGACATCCATGTGCATAAGGTTTTGGTCGATTCTAGAAGCTATGCTTCATATATATATCGGGGCCTTTCTCATATTGAATGTCGATGACAATTACATCCGCCCTGCAACGATAGTATTTTAGGTTTTGGGGATGAAGGATTAGTCCAATTGGTGAAGTTGATTTGTCCATGCAGGCTTGGCGGGGGCGTAGAAGAAGAGTGATAACAACCTTTAAAATTATCAATTCGATTCCGAGTATAACGCTTATCATTGGGCGACCAACGCTTTATCATCCGAAAGTGACCGCCTCGCTCGGCCTACCATTTTTGCATCAAATTCCCTACTCAGACGGGGAAGATTTCCACAAAGGAAATCAACGAGAATCTAGGAAATGCTCCTTAAGCTTAAACCAATGGAAAAAAATGTGATAGAAAAAGGTGAGTCCAAACAGTCACCGGCACAACCGAAAGGACACACTGAAGAAAAAGCCGAGCATAAAACTCGACATCGACGACCTAGGAAAAAATCGGCCATCAAAGAAGAAGAATTACTCTTGTCGAAAAAAGAAGGACAAAGCAAGAAACAAAAACACGCCGAACCAGTTGAAGAAGTCGACATAGCACATGTTGATGAGAAGTACGGATGGCGCCAACTTAGAATTGGGCACAATCTGCAAGGGCCGCTTCGGTCAGAGTTTATTGAATGTTTGGCCAACAATCTGGACGTCTTTGCATGGACTCACGCAGACATGCCCAACATTAATCCCAATCATACATGGCACCACTTGAACATTGATCTCACCTAGCAACATGTGATCCAAAAGAGAAGAAAGTTGGGTCCGAGCGGGCAAGCAACATTGGAAGCCGAGGTTGACATATTGTAGGATAACAAATTCATCAGAGAAACTCTTTATCCACGATGGGTAGCTAACCTCGTACTAGTCAAGAAGAGTAATCAGCAATGGCGCCCTTGTGTGGACTTCACCGACCTGAACAAAGCATGCCCGAAAGACAGCTACCCTCTTCCCAACATTGATTACATGGTTGATGCTACAGTCGGACACGAGTTGATGAGTTTTATGAACACGTATTCAGGCTACAATAAAATCCGGATGCACCCTAAAGATGAGGGAAATACATCTTTCTACTCAGCTTGGGGCGTATATTGTTACAAAATGATGTCATTTGATTTAAAGAATACTGGGGCGACCCCTCAAAGGTTAGTCAATAAGATGTTTGAGAAGTTGATAGGGCATACAGTGGAAGTTTATGTAGATAACATGCTTGTAAAATCTCTGTATGTTGCCTACCATGTTTCCAATCTTAATGATATGTTTACGATTTTACGTGAGTATAAGATGTTGTTAAAACCCAAAACTCCACGTTCAGGGTCACCGGGAAATATTCTTAGGATACATGGTCATCCAAAGGGGAATTGAGCTAATTCGGATAACATTAAGGCTATAATTGATCCGGAATCTCCTAACTCCGATAAGAAAGTGCAAAGTCTAATCAAGCGCCCGCCTGAGTAGATTTTATGTCAAGATCAATGAGATAAGTGTAAACTATTGTTTGAGATCATCAAGAAAAATAATGATTTTGAATGGGCCGAGCAAACACAAGCAGCGTTTGAGTCATTAAAACAACATCTGGCATCCATCCCTATTCTGCAGAAACTGAGCCGGGGAAAAAACTTATATTTATATCTGGTTGTCTCTAAATATTCCATCAGCTCAGTACTCATTCGACTAGATTCGATCAACACCCGATTTATTACATCAGTCAAGCCTTACACGACGCCGAGCTACAGTACCCTCCGATGGAAAAGTTAGCATATGCACTGGTCATCTCGGCGAGAAAGCTGAGACCTTATTTCTTAGAACATAGAATCATTGTCTTAACAAATTATCCTTTGAAAAAAGTTATGCACCGACCATACACTTGTGGTCGGATGATCTAGTGGGTCGTTGAACTTAGCCAGTTCAAAATCTTATATGAGCCGAGAACAGCGATCAAGGGACAAGCAATCGCGAACTTTCATAGCGAATTCACCCCGTCAGGTTGATTGGACATCATCGAGGAACAATCGTGGAAGTTGTTCGTTGATGGCTCTTCCACCACAGACGAAAGCGGGGATTGTGATAATAAACCCAAAACACAAATGCTACTTCTCGGCCGCATTTGGTTTCAGATTCGGCGACAAACAACCAAGTCAAATATGAAGCTTTAATAGCGAGGATTAGAGATGGTAGCTTGATGAGATCAAAAAAGCTACTCGTTCACAGCGACTCATAGTTGGTGGTCAACCAGATTAATGGGGATTATGAGCAAATGATCCAAAGATATCTCAAGATTTGAAGCTTTGCAGCGACTTTCTCGATTCGAGGCAAAAGTGATACACGTATTTCCGGACCAAGAATGTACAAGCAAACGCTCTAGCCCGACTAGCATCCAACTGGGGGACCGTCCTGATAGAAGATGTCACGGTTACCCATTATCTTCCCCATCATTAGACACTAGCATACAAACTGATCTAACAAGGCTATTACTGGCCGTCCTTAAAGCAAGATGCGATCTCTTTGATAAAGAAATGCGAAAAATGTCAATGATTCGCACCTCAGGTCAGGTTCCACCTGAACAACTCACTTCCATTTTTAGTCCTGGGCCATTTGTCAAATGGGGAATGGACCTTATTGGACCAATCTCTACTGGCAAAGGGGGCATGAAGTATGTCATAGTCGCAGTGGATTATTTCACCAAGTGGGCCAAATCAGAACCCTTGGCAAAGATAGATGAAGAAAAGATCGTCAATTTTGTATGGAAATCAATCATATGCAGATTCGTAATACTATATTTAATAGTGATAGACAATGGAAAACAATTTGACAACCAAAGATTTTGAACTTTTTGCGAAAGTTTCCACATCAAGAACCGTTTCTTCACTCTGTATCACCCACAATTCAATGGCCAAGTCGAGACGGTGAACAAAATTCTCAAGTATACATGGAAGACAAGACTGGAAATGTCCAGGGGAAACTGGCCCGAAGAGCTTCCCGGAGTACTATGGGCTTATAGGATGACACGTCGATCTGCCATGGGAGAGACACTTTTCTCCTTGGCATACGGAATCAAAGCCATCATCCCAGTGGAAATTGGGGCCCCAATATTCAAAATTGCAAATTTTTCCGAAGAGGAGAATGAGGCCTCCTTGTGAGCCGAGCTAGACATATTGGAGGAGAAGAGTTGTAGTGCTGAGATGAAAAATGCGGTATACAAACAGAGAAATGAAAGATACTACAACTCAAAAGTGAATGAGAGAAAATTCATGGTCGGCGATTTGGTATTAAAGAAAGTTACAAGGTCAGAGCGCAACCCACTAAAACTGGCCTGGGAAGGCCCGAATAGAGTTAGTAAAATTTTATTAAATGGGGTGTATGAGCTCGAATACTTGAGTGGGGAAAAGTTTAATCACCCGTGGAATATGCCATATCTAAAGAAGTATTATCAATAAACTTCAGAAATTTCAAGCAAAATCATATGTCTAAAAAAATCTTATTCATCTCTGCCTAGCTCTGAGCACTGCATGCAACTTTATCTTGCGTCTCGGCCTAGATCCAAGCACATCACAACTAATCCTTATGTCAAATATCCACTAGCATCGAGCTCCTATCAAATAAGACTCGACCTAGCTCCAAGCACAACATTTAGAAAAAATATTTAAATATTGTTGTGGATCAAATTCGAAAAAGGTAATTAAATTCTTCATACGTTTTCATGGTCGGAAAATGAGCTAAACTCAAGACTTAGAAGAAATTTCGAAAATTAAAAAGTGCAAGATGAGAGACAGGGAAAAAGAAATTTCATTCATGACAAAAATATGTACATTCTGGGGGCCTGAGACCAATTACACAAAATAAAAAGAAAGAAAAAAACCTAAGGCGGAAAGTGGTTCTCATCACGGGGTTGGTCCTCAAGGAGAGCTAGGATCCGAACTAGACCACTGGACGCCACGTCCTTAACGTCATCAATGGTCAGGGCCGCAACTTCCTCTGAGACTGCATCAGGGTGCTGGTGGTGGAGCTCGTCCAATTCAGCATTCAAGGCCTTAAGCTCATCCTCTACCTCGGCCATCATTTTACCCTTCTTTAGGCCATCCCGAATGTCTTCCACGTTGGTCGCATGTCCGCAGGTCAACATGAAAGCATGGGCCCTAGACTTCTTATAAGCTTTGACCGCTTCCACTTTAGCGGCCTGGAGAGACTCTTCCAGTTGTTTCTTGAAGTTCTCCTCCATTTGTCTCTTCATCTCATCCTCGCGCCTGACCTGCTCATGTTGGCTCTAGAAGGCTGCCTGCTTGAGCTCTTCAATTTGCTGTTTCAATGTTTCAGCACAATGTTGGGCCTTCTCCCTCGCCTTTGTAGCCTCCTTCTCGGCCTTCTTAGTGGCCTCAAGCTTTTCCTTAGCCACGTTAACTTCATGCTCGATAGACTGTTGAATTCCCAAGAAAAGGCTGTGAGCATCTCGAAAGTCCTTGTATTTATCTCAAACTGAAGACCCTCACCTACAGCGTGCCAGAGCATCCAAATCGTCCGACCATGAAGACCCATGCAGTACTGGATCTTCTCCTCCCAACCCATCTTCTTGGAAAGGTCCTCGATGCCAGTAGTCCAGCCCCGTGCTGGAACATCCTTTGCTGCCCTCCCAGCTTCAGGTAGGGTAGCCACTTGCTCGTCAGTCAGCGTGGAACACTTAGCAAACTCTACAAACCACCTTGGCCGCAGCCCATCCATCCCTTCACAAGGATCCTCCCTAGTCGGACTGGGGGGGATGAAGTGCCTCAGCCCCTATATCATCCAAGAACATCTTCCCTAGAGTCTCGGGAGTTGTTTCCCCCAAGGGTATTAGTATTGGAGTTACCCTAGGGGTCAGCCCAGTTCTTTCTATCTGCCCCAGCTCAGAAATCTCGATCTTGTCGCCCCTTCGTGGCCTAGTTGACACAACCTAAGCCCTCTTTCCGGCATCCAGCTCGGTAGCCTGCTCAGTGCATGTACTAGTCCCCTTTCCGGATGTTTCTTGATGTGATTAAGGTGGGCAAAAATATCCATCTCCTCAAAACCTGCATAAATTTTTAACTTGGGCCTCTGCCTATGTCTCTTCTCTAGGCGTCAGCGACCTAACTTGTGCGGTTCTTGGTGGCACAGATCTGATTGGATCGGCCCTTAGAGGCGCTGATCCTGCTAGTTCAATTTTCCAAGGAGCTGGATCTACCACTGTTGATCTTTCTCGTTCAGATTGTTGAGGTGACTGAACTGGCTCGGCAGTGGACCCATCCGAAAAATCAACTCGCAAGCCTGCTTGAGATAATTAGGCCTCCCGGGTAAAGATCTTTACCTTCTTGCCGGCCTCCGGGAGAGCTTTTATATTCTCCAACCTATTCATGAACTAGTCTGAGAGATGCCCTCGAGAAGGACGGTTCCCTGTACAAAAGATAAAGAATTAACGATTAGAAATCTTCTGGAAATATAACGAATGGAAAACACTTACTGAAATCATATCGGAATTGCATAGGAGGAGCAAGGAACAACTCGTTGTCCCTGCCGTGAGGGGTCACCCAACTACCCCGGACTAAAACCACTTCTTCTACCATTCCTTCAATGACTAGGAAAGGCCCAAAACCAAGTCTGCGGGTAGCCGGGCCGAATCGGACATAATACCTCCCCGACGGACACCCTTCACACCGCTGAGTCGCTTTCCCGGATGAACAACTCGTTCATCTATTCAAATTTGGGTCGTAGATAACCCTTCCGGTGAAAAAGCACCAGAAATCCAATTTTTCTACCCTAGGTCATGGGGTGGACCTAGGATAAGGAAATCCCCCACTTCCTGAACCAATTGGTGATGAGTCTTGTTAGGGGAAACCTCAAGCCGAACATGATACTGTGGGCATACATGGAAATGCATCCCTAAAGGGGCAGCTCGGGTGCCTCCTCGTGATAAGGCAACCAAAACTTTATGGTCGGCGGGAAGTTGCTACCTTGATAAACAGAATCCAGCCATTGTTGCATCATCAAGCCCAACTAATGATTCTGGTCAGTCTCAGTCCAGTCCGTTCTCATATTCTTGGGGGCCCACCCATCTGTACCCTCATCTTCACCTATGGCCTGACCAAAAGTCGATGGGGTCGCGCCATGATCAACCCCATTACTCGGCCCCATGGCCTCCGCTGCACCAGGCGCCGTTGCACGACTAGCTCCACTCGGGATAGAAGGTTCCTCTGCGCTAACATCCTCAGGCACATGCGTTTACTCACGATCATTGTTCCAAGATCCCACATTCAAATTTTACGAGACTTTGCGGTTTTGTCTTCCCGAGAGCCTACCGCTTCGTCTACGAGTGTGACAAGTCTGGTCTTTGTACATTTCTCCGCCATGGATCACCGTAATAGGGGTAGCGTCAAACACCATGTACTTGTCACTCAAAGGACCTCCTGTTGACTCTCTCGAATCGGAAACGTTAATGATACTTTTGGACCTTTTTGTGTGACCTCTCTTTCGATGGAGGATCTTTGATCTCAACTTCTATGCTATAATCTCGGTTATGGCTATCGTCAGTGGAACTGGACATATAAAGAATGAAAAGGAAGAAAGAAAGCAAAAATTTTAATGATCACCTAAGTATCCTTGAGTCTCCTTTCTCGAAGCAGACCTGAAAGCTTCTGCTCAATCTCTGCAATAACTGATATGTTTGGAATGAAAGTTAAAGTGGAAAATGAAGGAGAAAAGCCATATTTATAGGTTAACTTCTCTCGTAAGTCACGCACCAGTTAAAAAAGGCGCTTCTTTTCGAATTTTAAAAGATGGATAACTGTCACATCCCCCGGATTCCCACGCCACAGTGGTCCAGTAGGAAGCTGCCACATGTCTGTCATCATGGGATCGAATTAATGTGTTGTTTCAGGCATTAATGGTAAGTTGACAGTTGTTAGTTGTAGGTCCCAAGGGGTGTAAGTGTAAGGTTTAGAAGGGGGGGGGGGTTGAATAAACCTTACCAAATTTTTGATTTAGTCCTTTTAAAAGTTCAGAGTTGATACTACACGATTGTGTCCTTGGTGGACAACCAATTTAGTTAATCAAGAGAGTTAGTCTCTCAACGGACTCAACCGAGTGTTGATGGAATAACTCACCGTTAAGTCTAAATTAACTCAACTCGTGGTTTGTTTTTATTGGAAGACTTAACACCCTTAAGTTTGGTTAAGTAGAGATTTAGAGCTTGATTTAGTACTTAGAGATTATCTAATGGATAGCAAATATGTCGCCAGAATTAAACAAATATGATCCAAGAATTAAAGTGTTGAAATGTAAATGACACAATAAGATTTTTATAGAGGTTCAAGATGGGGTAATTCTTCTACTCCTCTCTTCTCCAACTTCCTCGGAGGAATCCACTAGGTATTGATCGTTATACAAAGTGGTAATAGTCCGGATACAAGTCTTGATCACACAAATGACTTGATCCTTTGGGACTCGATCCGAGACGCCTTGATCACTCACCAAGCTTCTCGTGCGACTCGAACTTCTTCTTCACAGGCGTTTGCGCTTGCTACTACAGCCCACTTGCTCAAGCTCTTTGGATTTGATCACGAAGCCCTCCAAAAGCTAAAGACTTGGTTCGACCTTGAACCTTCCTACACTCCTTCGTGGAATGTAGACCCCTTGATTCTTCGCAATTTCCTCTTCAACTCGATTGAAGTTATCTTTCCTTCACGGTGAGTGTTGGATTGATGTTCTTCGTAGTGTAGGCTTGAGGATTTAGCGTTTAATAACTTGAGAATATTTCAGGTTACGATTCTAATAATTGCTTGAATGTTTTTGGTTTCGTCCATTTGCTCTCAAAGTCATTCCTCGGCCTTTTATAGTGATCTTTTAAAAATCTTCCCGTTGAAGAGATAGGCTTATTTTTTTAAAGTCACTTGTGGTCGCTGGCTTGTTGTCTTGTTGCGATCCTTGGAATTGCCATTTCCTCGTATGAATTATTCTTCACCTTTTTAGAGTTCGACACGGTGTAGTGCTTCCCATTGGTTTATTCCTTTTGCACGCTTCTCGGGATCGAGCACTTCGAGAAAGGTAGTATGGAGATATTACTTGTTTAGGTAATTCTCTTGATTTAAATACAAATGATCTTTATCGATTATCTCGACTTGACCGCATTTCCTCGCTTTGCCCAGGTGACTTAGAGTCGCCTTCCAATCATTGGATGACTCTTCTCACACTTCAACCCGAGACTTGGCTTTTCTTGAGTTGACTTGGTGATACTCCACTCACCGCATCTCATCTCACTCTCTCCCATAGAGTTTCCGTCTACTCTTCTTTGCCATACTCGGTTGTCTCGCAAATGAGTCATCCTTCTAGTCTCCATTGTCTTCTTGCATGTTTGGGCATAGTGACTTAACTCGGCTTGGCCACCTATTTATTACAATGCGCTTTACAACGAAAATGGGGTGCCAACTTCCTATTCTAAGTTTTACATGGCATTCATCAAAATCTAAACAATAAATTTCCCAACAATTTCCCCTTTTTGATGATGCCAAAACTTAAACCATTCAAAAATGTAAATAGCAAAGATACATACTGATATAGTGTATTCACATAGAATGTATGCGTAGAATCAATCTTTTATTGATCATAACATTCTTGTTCTTTTACACAATTTGTTTACAAGGTGTATCGTGAGCAAACATTTGTCTACACAAAAAAAAAAAGAATTTATAGCTTTATTGCGGAGAAGACTTACATAGTATGTATTTACATAATAAAATACATGAAGGGGTGGACAACAACACTTCATCTCCTTCGATGTCTCCTTCTTTCATCTTGTTCAAGATCTTCTCTTCTTCTTCTTCTCTTTTTCTCATCGTCACCGCTTTTTCTTCTTTTCTTTTCATCTTTCATATGCCTTCCTGGCAGCTTTCATCTCTTCTTAATCTCTCTTGTCTTTCCTCCCATAGCTGAGTTTGTCTCTTGTTTTCTTCTTCTATTCTTTTCGCATACTCAAAGATTACTTTTAGCCACTTGCAAATTTGCTACTTGGTCAAGACCACCAAAGATCCCTCCTTTCTTGCCGGATCTACGTATTCAATGTTTTTGGGCGGGCGTGGTCCTAAACCTCTTCCTCCACCACTCGCTTCTTCCTCTACCTGCGGGCGTGTATTGTACTTTGGGTCTTCTTCTTTCCAAACTGAAAGTGACGGAGTGACCAGCAGAGTGATCGCCGGTAGTCTCACGCTGTCGCAGCCTTCTTCACATAACGTGAGACCCTTTTCCCAAGACAAGTCCCAAGCTTGAGCCATAGACATATTTGCAAAGTATCCTTCGATGCGAGCGTTTTAAATTCATCAACGATCGTGGCTCGTCCCGACATCCGAGATGGCATAAGTGTCTCTGCTTCACCGGAATGCCTCCATGTTGTTTCAAGATGTTCATAACTCGGGCATCCATTCTTCCTTCCACTTCCTCCATCCCTCGCTTCAATTGTCTTTCTCTTTTCCCATAGATATAGCAGAGTGTTGGAGTGGCGAGTCATTGGGAGTTTGTCGATAATGGCACCGTGACAAGACTTTGTTGGGGGTTTGTGCAATCATCAAGGTCACATCTTTCGATCCTTCCCCCTCAACGGACTTTTCTTTCTTTTGTTTCAACACTTCCTCACCGACTTTCCTTCGCAGTGCATCCTCTTTTTTTTTCAGCTTCGGATCTCTTTTGTGCTTTAAGGTATTCCTCTTCCCCCTTTTTGGCATCATCAAAGGAGAGAGGAACGCTGAAACATATCGGCAAGCAGGAAATCGAGCTCACGATAGTAGAGTTCTGTCTCGAGTCTGGCAGGAGTATGCGGCACGAAATTCGAGCGAGTAGCATTGGACTCTCACAAATTAGCTTCATTTCAGCCATGAGAAAGGCTGAATTTTTGTCCATATTTTCTTCCGATACTCGGAGATCACTCTTATTTTGCTCACGCAGCTAGCCTTTATCTCGCAAAGTGTGAGCTTCATGCATGTGCTCAATGTGTTCTCTCAATTTCGTTTTTGCATCAGACATTCTCGCCTCTCCATACAAGCGACTTGTTGAATAATGTCCTGAAGTATCTAACTTGTTCCACACGCATTGTTTGTTTGCACTGTTGCCACCATTCCCTTATCCTCGATTGTTATGCCTCTCAAGTCGGGCAGATGGTTGGCATCTCTCGTTGTCCGATCCGCATGTCCATAGAGGCCTGGTGCCTCTCCATCCGTTCAATTTCAAAGAAATAATGCCTTGAACACTTCCCGAACTTCACTGCTTTTTCCACAGATCGATGGCCACGCAGTCAAAAGTCATAATCACCGAACGATGGTACTTTAAAATGACAGAGCTGGTCTGTGGGAAGCGCATGAGCTCGTTCTCTCGACTCTTCATGGAGGTCGGGTACCTCCAAGGAAAAAGGAAATGATTCTACAAAGGAATCATCACGGCCAACCGGGATTTGTTCAATGATGAGAGGTGCACGTGAAGTTCCTTTTGAGTCGAACTCTGCTGCAGCTTGGGAGCTCGCGATGGACTCTGTTTCACCGGGTCTGTTGTGAAGTGGACCCAGCTTTGCCGAGCCTCACTGTCTCAACAGCTTCGTTGGTCTCACTGGTTTCTCCAATTGAGTGGATCGGTCCTCGGCCTTTATCGAAGCGTCATCGACGATGATGAGATTTCCATTGGTGGCTCATCATCAAAATTGAATGTTTGACGAGTAGTCTTGAGATCGACTTGCTCGTGGCCGGGAACATCCGCAAATCGAGTCTTTTGGATCTGCACACGGGGATGACTCACTTTCTTCGCCGCCTTCTCGATCCCGAAAGGTTACATCGATTATCCTGGGAATCATGAAGCGCGCTTATCTCATTTTCGATGGATCAATGATAGCGGGAGGGATGTTCTCTACTTCAGCCTTTTTACCCCGGAAGTCTCAACCTCCCGTGGCCTTCATTACCTCCTACAGCCTCAATCGCAGCTGAGGCCTTGTACCTCCCTTTCGACAGTGTCGGCGGTCTTAGGGTCTTCTGTGGTGGCATCCATTGGAGTCTCAACCCCATGGATTGCACTTTCATCGCCCAGTGTTAACTCCTGTGGTGTTCCTTCCTCGTGCCTCGATCGCATCAAGATCGTCATTAGCCTTCGAGCGGTTGGCACCTCCGAGAGACCTCTCAACTATCCGAGCTTCGTTGATGGCAACTTGCTTCGTTTGTGTTTGTACTTTCTCCACTTCGCCTCCTGGATTCGTTGTGGAGTCATCTGCGCAGATTCTCCGACCTTGCTGCAGGGAGGGAGTTTCCCCTCACCGGCGCACACCACCGAGTGACTTGAAATGGGGTCACTCGTCTCCAAACTCCCTGTTTCTACCGAGTGTTCAACCAGTTGGGGCGGTGGTAAGACACCTTCATTAGGGGTTGGCTCAATCGGGGTCCCCACTAACCCGCCATCGCCATTCCCTTAATTTCTTCTTCCGAGTGAGTCAAAAGTGGTGGTAGCAACAACGGTGGGGATTTGTTTAACCACTCCCATTGGATCAATTTCAAACAGTGTTTTGGAGGACTCTCCTGGTCCCTCCATCATGCTCTTCTCATGAAGAATTCGATTCATGCATTGCTCACGCATTTGCAACTCTTCTCGGGCGCGCGGGGTCCGATCCTCATCACTTTCTCGATAGAATATCGAAGTGAGAATGCGTATGTTCTGTGGTTCCGGTGAGAGGGCGATCTTTGGCCTTCTCTTTGCCTCGCCTTCTTCCTCGCTCGCTTTCTCCTTATCCTTGAAGATCGCAGATATCTCGTGCGCTTGTCTTCATCGAGTGCTTGATCATAGAGGTCAGTCCCAGGAAGTTCAACAGCTTCCTCTTCTTCTATAAACTCGGGCCATTGGAACTGTTCCTGGATCGACTCAATTTCCATTTCTCCACTCTCGCAGACGATTTTGGATGTCCGGTAAGGTGGGGATAGGATCATCACATCACTATCGCTCTATCGCTTCTTTCAGGTCTCGGCCGCGCGGACTACATCTATTTCTTCTTCGATTTGCCTCTGCGATCGCTTTGACAGACTTAGTCAAGCTTCATCTATAGTATCCGGAGACTCTACTTCTCCAAATAGCTTCCCGATCTGCTCCCGGTGAGTGGTCGACTCGGGGTTTCTCAAGCTCGGAGTGCTTGATGATTCTTCTTCGTCTCCTAGTTTGTACCAGAGGGATTTCCTCGTTCGAGACGCTTCTTCCGAGTCTTGGGCGGCGGGGCCAGGTCTTGGTGTTTTCTTCGAGGAGCGCGTCTTGGCTTGTCGATCTCCTTTGACGATCGGAGAAGGTAGTTGAGAGTCCTTCTCGACCGCCGCTGCGGGCAGAGACACGGCCGGGGCAGGTGACTGTGACTGGGGGGGGAGCGAGCAGTTTGACTTTCTTTGCTGCGAGCGAGCATCTTCTTAGCAAAATAGGGGCAACTTTCTTCTTTGGTGGAGAGGAAACAATCAGATCTTCGTGGTCACCGATTCCCCTCACTCGTGTCGCCTCTCTTGGCGTAGGCTCTCTTCTCTCGTGCGCCGAGAGGTTTGATCTCAACATCCTCTTGTTTACATGGAACGCCTTTCCATGTCTAAGAGGGATTCCTTTCACCTCCATCACCGCCAATCACTGGCCATATCCTAGCGATCCTCCAAATGTACCATCTTCCTTGAAGGATTTGTTCCCTACATTTTGGCATAGTCTGCTGTAGACAAACTCAAATTTTTAGTTTTATTTTCCTTTCTTCAATGATCGCAGCCATTACGATCAACTTTGCTTTTGACAGTTGGTCAAAGCTGCCAAATTTGATGTCTATGCATTTGGCAACTATGTCCAACAACTTGTGATAATCCTCCTTCAGCAGCCTCTTGTTTGCTTTGTAAATTATTTTATCAAGATAGTCGGGCTTGGCTACTTCCTTCCAAGCAAAGAAAGGTTTACATCGCCTTCGTTAATTTCGATGCTCCTTCCGCTCGAGTAGTGAGCGTGTTCACCAAATCCTCGACAGAGATGGTGAGCTTCTTTCCGTGAACATATGACTTTATCCCTTCATCGTGAATTTCAAGTATTCACGTAGAATTTTGCGACCTCCTCTACATAGGTCATCGGATATTCCAACGCCGAAACGGTTTTTGTACCGACGTTTCCAATTTCTCGCCAATTTTCTTCACTAGGGTGTTGTCGGACCTGTTTCACCATGCCGCCGAAATCCACAAAGAGACCCGTGTGGATTTGCTTTCCTAACTTGACAAAATCATAGGTTGGTGCCATTTTTCAGATTTCACCAAGAAAACTTAGAGATTGATTTGAAGATAGATAGGGTTTTGAGAGAGTTTTTGCCTTTGCTTCCGAGAGAGAAATGAACAGTTTTGGTAGTGTGTTAGAGAAACTGACGAAAATGGTTTAAGTATGGTTTATGAAAGGACGTGCGGGTGGTTTTTGAAATGTGATCGAAATCAACGGTTTAGATTTTGCACGCCGATTTAGCATTTAATGTCTCGTATTTAATGCGGCAAATTTATATCCAATCATAAGCTTGGTGTGCGCTTTTGCCCGTACACGCCATAATTATGTTGACGCTATTCTTAAAAACATTCCCGCTTAGTAAAAACGATCGCGTTTTTGTCACTTTTCTCATAAATGATTCAGCTTTTACTCTCACCGGTTTAACTCTTCTTCTCACAAATCCTCTTTGTTGACTCAAATTGTCACCGACTTGGTGTAGTCAGTTTTTCTTCGATACGTCTGGTGATTCATTCAAATGATTTTAGAGTTCAACTCTTTTTCCTTTCTCGTGTTCCATTTCTTTTCTTTGATTCTTCTCGAGTGTCACCAAACCAATTAACCCTAACTCATGCTTGAGTTCTTCAAATCTTGATTCACATAATGGTTTTGTGAAGATGTCACCAATTGTTTATCACTTGAGATATATTCCAAGATGATGTCCTTCTTTTCAACATGATCTCTTATGAAGTGATATCCGACATCGATATGCTTTGTTCTTGAGTGCAACACAGATTTTGAGTGATTGCAATTGCACTTGTGTTATCACACATAATTGGAATTTCTTTTTCTTCAACTTCATAGTCTCTCACTTTGTCTCATCCATAGGACTTGGGCACAACAATGCCCCGCAGCTATGTATGTATTCTCACCGTAGAGGTGGCTATTGAATTTTGCTTCTTGCTAAACCAGAAATCAGCCTGCTTTTCTAGCATTTGACATGTGCCTCGAGGTGCTCTTCCTGTCAACTCGCATCCAAAGATAGTCGAGTCCGAATAGCCAATTATCTTGAATCCACCTTCCTTTGAACCATAAGCCAACTTCTTGGCTTCATTTCAAGTATCTCAAGATTCTTTTAGTCATTAGCTTGTCATATGGCTCTCTTTTGGAGCAGATTGAAATCTTGCACATACACCTACAAAGAAAGGTGATGTCCGCCTCGCTTGCCGTGAGATAGAGCAATGATCCAATAAGTGCTCAGATCTTGTTTGATCTACAAGCTTTCCATCCGATCCATGTCCATTTTGATCGATGTATTCATTGGTATTTTCACGTAAGACTTCTCCTCCATACCAAATTTCTTCATTAAGTCTCTGTGTATTTTGTTTGACTTATGAACGTTCCATCCTTCATTGTTTCACTTGGAGTCCAAGGAAGAATGTCGCTCTCCCATCATGCTCATTTCGAATTTACTTTGCATGAGGTTTGAAAAATTTTCACACAGTTCTTTGTTTGTGGATCCAAAAATGATGTCATCCACATATATTTGAACAAGAAGTATACTCTTTTTGTCTTGGATTCTGAAAAGTGTTCTATCTACTTTTCCTTTTGTGAATCCATTCTCAGTTAGGAATTGTGACAAGGTATCATACCATGCTCTGGGTGCCTGTTTCAATCCATACAAGGCTTTCTTGAGCTTGTATACCTTATCTCCAAGAGTCTTCTCGCTCAAATCCAGGAGGTTGTTCAACATACACTTCTTCTTCCAATAGACCATTTAGAATGCACTTTTTACATCCATCTCGATATACAATGAAATTCTTGTGAGCAAGATAGGCAAGAAATATCCTTATTGCTTCCAATCTTGCTACAGAGCAAATGTTTCATCAAAATATATTCCTTCTTCTTGAAATATCCTTTGGCTACTAGTCTTGCTTTGTTTCTTACCACGTAACCTTCCTCGCTCATCTTGTTTCAACACCCATTTAGTACCAATAACGTTTTGATGTGTGGGTCTTTGAACTAATTCCCATACTTTATTTCTTTCAAACCGATTCAACTCTTCTTGCATAGCTTGAATCCAATGTGTGTCATCCAATGCTTGTAACACATCTTTGGGCTCTATTTGCGAGATAAAGCATGTGAACATAGCTTCTTGTTGAGTTCGATCTTGTTTTGACACCTTCTCTTATATCTCCAATGACAAGTTCTCGTGGATGGTCTCTCCCATCTTACATCAAAGTTGAAGTAAGTTAGTGGGTTCGCTTGTCTAGCAAATGTGTTGTTTTGATCAGCTCTCTCGCACTCACTTAGCCGCAAATTTTCCAAAGATTTTATGAGACTCAAATTATCTCATCTTCATCTCGAGTTAATAGTTCCAGCTTTCAAATACATAGGGACTCTTCTCAGTATGGTTGGATGATTCAAATTATCACCGACTCTTCAATGTCTTCTCTATTTACATTTGGCTTATCGAATACCACATGAATGGATTCTTCCGCAACCATAGTCCTTTGTTGAGTACTCAGGCTTTGCTTTCACCAGTATCCCAAGAAGATACCTTCATCTCGCTTTAGCATCAAAGGCCTTTAGATTGTCTTTGCTATTGTTGTGGATGAAGCATTTACATCCAAATATTCTAAAATATGCAACATTTGGTTTTCTTCCAAATTCAAATCTCATAGGAGTCTTTGTCACCGTGTCTGCTTATCATACATCCGTTTTGAGTGTAGCAAGTCGTGTTGATTGCTTCACCAAAATCTTTTTGGTAACCCCGCTTCGCCTAACATGGTCCTTGCCGCTCCTTTGAGAGTTCTTTCCTTCTTTTCTCGCAACTCCATTCTCATTGTGGAGTCCTTTGCCGCAGATAGTTCATGACCAATACCATTTTCAATACAATATCGAAGTTATTATTCCATTGACAAACTCGGTTCCTCCTCGCCTGATCTTATTTTGATAATGGTTTGCTCTTCTCGCTTTTGAATCCTCTTCATCACCGTTGTGGTAGTTTCAGAGAGTTTCTTTCTTCTTACACATGAATATTGTCCATGTATATCTTGAGTAGTCATCTACTACCACCAAGGTGTATTTCTTTCCACTTATGCTAGCTGGTTCTATCACCAAATAGATCCATATGTAGCAGATGCAATATTCTTGTTGAAGATGGGCATGTCTTTTCTTTGAATGATGATTTGATTTGTTTTCCTTCTTCGACATGCATCACATATACTCTCCTTCTTGTATACTGAGTTTGGAAGTCCTTCCACAAGATTACTTCTTGCAAGCTTGTTAATCGCTTTGAAATTCAGTGGCTCACTTTTTGTGCCACAACCAACTTGATTCAAATTGTGCTCTTTGCTAATAGACAGTCTTTGGGTGTAGCGGTTGACCAATCTACTACATACATGTTCTTTTGTCTCGCATCCTTGCAACACAACTTCATTAGATTCAAGATCCTTGATTTGGCATATACCCATGTTAAATCCAACATTATAGCCCTTGTCACGAGTTGATCGATGCTTAACAAGTTGAAGTTGAGTCCTTCAACATATGCAACATCTGTGATTTCTAATCCTTCCTCTTGATAGATCCAATGCCTCTTATTTCACCTGAGCTTCATTTCCACCAAATATGACTTTTGCTCCTTTAACTTCCTTGAATTTTGACAGATTTTTCTTGTTTCTGTCATATGTCCGGGAATGTAACCCATCGTCCCATGTACCAGGTTCCTTGGCACTCATTGTTCCTTGAACCTCGCAATCAAGGAAATTAAGTTTTAGGTACCCATATTTGTCTCGGTCCCGAGGGGTTAGAATTGTAAGATGATCCAACCAACTTATAGCCAAATGATTTGACTCTAAGGGGTTGCCATCTATCGCTGCCATAATCATAATTAATCTTGGCAAATTGCTTGGGATTTTAGGTTCATACAAATCCGTCTCTTTTGTCTCAATGCCTGTGTATAAGTTTTAGCAATCGCCTTCTTTGGGTAATTGTGGTGTCTCTGAGTGTAGTGCCTAGGTGCATATTTGTCTTTGATGAAAGCTCTTATACTTTTGGAATGGCCTTTCTTTGAGTTCTAAGCCTTTGCCATTTGGGCTTATATTCCATAAGTCTATGCCGATAGTTCACATCATTCCAATCACTTGCTTGGATATTTTCTACCATTCCCATCATATGTATTTCTTTTATAGATTTTCTCGGGGTTTTTGGTAGCTCGCTTCTTCTTTACAGAGTATTTTTTCTGTTTGGAGTTTGCTTGAGGAACTCGACCGAATCTCTTCTCACTGTCCCTTTCAAATAAGCACTCACCGGGTATTTTCCTTTTCCTTTATAACCAAGGCCAGTTTGCTTGTAATTGTGCTTTGGAGTGAATGTGTGTGCAACATTTAGAGTTTTGGATTTTTAGACTCTTCATTGCTTGAAGATCCTTTTTCCAAAATTACTTTTGGAGTTTGACATAGCACGAGAGAGTTAAATCCTAAGCCTGTCTTGCCTCCACATTCTCTTTGACTCATAATAAGATCATCCAATGATTTAGATGCCTTAGTGAATGATGCAATCACATTTTTGAGGTCATTCTCCTCTTTTCTATGGCAACTATTTCTCATTGTTAGCTTAGCATTTTCAGCCTTTAAACTTTCATTCTCATCACTATTTGACTTAGAGTACTCACTCCTTAGTCACCGTGAGTTTTGCTTTTGAGTAGGTCAAGTTTTCCTCATTTAGTAGTGTGTGTGAGGATTTAATGTGTTCAAAATCTTTCATCATTTTGCCTAATGAATCATAAAGATCAGTGGGTGATGAAGTGTGTGTGTCACAATCACTATCACTAAAATCCGAGTTTGATGAGTTAGAGTGTACCTCATCTTCTTGGTCAGTTGATCTTGTTCCTTGGCCATTAAACAGATCGGGCTTCTTCTTCGAGTCACTTGAGTAGTCAGCCTTCACTGCAGCTTCAATCAATCTGTCTCTCTTGACTTGGTCGTCTCGGATCTCTGCTTCTCGCACCATCATTGCATTTTTCTTTTCTTGTCTTCTTTCTCTCAAGACCTTTCTTTCTTCTTCATTCATGTATTTGTTGACTACAGGATATGGGCAAATCAATGGCATAGTGACCTGGTTGTCTACATTCCAAAGATAGATATTCAACCTTTTGATCGCTCTTTCCATTCTTGGATTGTCACTTTTGATATTCAACTTTTTGATGATCTGTTCTCTTGGTTGGCCTATCTTCCTTGACTTGGAGGAGCTGAGTGTCTTCGAAGATTCGCCCTTGCCTCTCTTGTAGTTCTTATTGAAGAACTTGTTGAGCCTTTTAACCATCGTGGCTATTTCTTCTAGATCAATGACTTCTTTGACCTCGCTCTCTTTCCATCCTAATAATTAGAGCAAAATTGTTTTGGGTACAACTGTCTCTTCCTCGATCTTTTTCTTCTCAACTCAAATTCGTAGGCTTTGAGATCCGAGAATAGTTCATGGTTGGAGGTCTTCGATAGGTCCATGGAATGTCTTAGTGCCATGACCTTCATTTCCCATTCAGCTTGGAGACTTTTTAGATCTTCATACACATTTCCTTCTCGTATATTCCTTTCCAAGTGCGAGATAGCTCGTTGGTGATTTCGTGAACCGAGCATCCAGTTGATCCAGGTTTTCTCCCGAGATCATTTTGAAGTTCTCAAATTTAGACGCCACCGATAATTTGTTTTTTTTTATTTGCTTCGAGCCTTCACAAATCGGTTTAGTTTGTCCTGCATTTCTTTGGCCGTTTTGCATGATTTGACTTTATTGAACATCGCTTTGTCCAAGGTTTTGTAAATGATGTCCTTGGCTACATTGTCCAGGTTGTATCTTTTTCTCGTCATCATTTGTCCATTCAATTCTTGGTTTTTCAACCATGGCAGTCCGGGAGCAAAGATCCTCTTCACCCTCGCCTACAACTCTTCTTACTAAATTGTTCACCTTTAAGATTTGCAGTGGCCCATCCTCTATCACTATCCACATCTCATCATGTAATGCCGATAGATGAGCCTCAAGATACGAATTTTCCAATCATCAAATTCTTCAATTGTGAACATAGGGATGCGTGTCAAATTTGCTTCCATGATAATAAATTTTAATGATAAAAAGAGTTTTGAAAGTTTAAGTACTAAAGCGGACTTTGAAAAGTTTGGAGATCTAGTTCAAGAACCGGTGCGGAAGGCTCAATGAACCAACCGCTCCGATACCACTTGTAGGTCCCAAGGGGTGTAAGTGTAAGGTTTAGAAGGGGGGTTGAATAAACCTTACCAAATTTTTGATTTAGTCCTTTTAAAAGTTCGAGTTGATACTACACACGTTGTGTCCTTGGTGGACACCAATTTAGTTAATCAAGAGTAAGTTAGTCTCTCAACGCACTCAACTCGAGCCGTTGATGGAATAACTCAAATTGTTAAGTCTAAATTAACTCAACTTTGTGGTTTGTTTTCAAAGACTTAACACCCTTAAGTTTGGTTAAGTAGAGATTTAGAGCTTGATTTAGTACTTAGAGATTATCTAATGGATAGCAAATATGTCAAAGAAATTAAACAAATATGATGCAAGAATTAAAGTCTTTGAAATGTAAATGACACAATAAGATTTTTATAGAGGTTCGAAGATGGGGTAATTCTTCTACTCCTCTCTTCTCCAACTCCTCGGAGGAATCCACTAGGTATTGATCGAGATACAAAGTGGTAATACCCAGGATACAAGTCTTGATCACACAAACTGACTTGATCCTTTGGGACTCGGTCCGAGACGCCTTGATCACTCACCGGCTTCTCATACGACTCGGCTTCTTCACCGGCAGGCTTTGCCTTGCTACTCTGACCCACTTGCTCAAGCTCTTTGGATTTGATCACGAAGCCCTCCAAAAGCTAAAGACTTGTTCGACTCAACCTTCCTACACTCCTTCGTGGAATGTAGACCCCTTGATTCTTGAACTTCCTCTTCAACCGATTGAAGTTATCTTTCCTTCACAGGTGAGTGTTGGATTGATGTTCTTCGTAGTGTAGGCTTGAGGATTTAGCGTTTAATAACTTGAGAATATTTCAGGTTATAGTTCTAATAATTGCTTGAATGTTTTTGGTTCTGGTCCATTTGCTCTCAAAGTCATTCCTCAGCCTTTTATAGTGATCTTTCAAAAATCTGCCCGTTGAAGAGATAGGCTTATTTTTTAAAGTCACTTTTGGTCGTTGGCTTGTCTTGTTGCAGTCCTTGGAATTGCCATTTCCTCGTATGAATTATTCTTCACCTTTTCGTAGTTCGACACGGTGTAGTGCTTCCCATTTGTTTATTCCTTTTGCACGCTTCTGGGACTGAGCACTTCGAGAAAGGTAGTATGGAGATATTACTTGTTTAGGTAATTCTCTTGATTTCTGTGCAACGGATCTTTATCAGTTATCTCGACTTGACTGCATTTCCTCGCTTTCCCCAGGTGACTTAGAGTCAGCTTCCAATCATTGGATGACTCTTCTGTCACTTCAATTTGAGACTTGGCTTTTCTTGAGTTGACTTGACGATACTCCACTCACCGCATCTCACCGCCTTGCCCTGATGAGAGTTTCCGTCTACTCTTCTTTGCCATACTCACTGTCTCGCAGCGGAGTCTTCCTTCTAGTCTCCAATTGTCTTCTTGCATGTTTGGGCATAGCTGACTTAACTCAGCTTGGCCAGCCCTATTTATTACAATGCAGTTTACAACGAAAATGGGGTGCCAACTTCCTATTCTAAGTTTTACATGGCATTCATCAAAATCTAAACAATAAATTTCCCAACATTAGCAGTTTAAAAACCGTTTGATCTTTTTATTTCTCTCCACAATTAAAGTTCAAAACCGTTTCGAAGAATCTGCTTCTCAACATTGAACTTGGGGGCCATTGATGATACCGAGTTGAGCTGGAAGAAATACATCCACCTAGTCATTCAAATGATGATGATGTAAGCCGTCCAAGATGACGTGGACCGACCGGGTGACGTGGACCGAGCCCAGATGGCCGAGCCGAGCTCAACCCACTACAACAAAAATAATTCAAGTGAGTGTTCCACTCAATATTCTCCTACTAAGTAGATCCAATTCACTAGTGGCAGACCAAGGTGCCACCTGTCAATACATCAACGGGACAAGTCAATAAGTACCTCTCAACACATGGCCACCATGCGTTCCATGCACACCAAGAAGAAGACAAGTGTCCTATTATTATCTTAGATGTAATGATTATTTAGTCTATTTTTGTGTGTGTTATGATTGTTTTGGTTGAAAAGTGTAGGTGGAATGAAGAAGAAACAAAGAGTAGGCTAAGAATGTGAATAAGGAAGAAACTAGGCGAACAGGTAACGAACGACCATTCAATGGCGGTTCATGTTGGAAAAAGTAAAGAGAACGGCCATTCCCTGGCCATTCCCAAAGTAGCAGGTCGTTCGTGAGAAGAGAAACATGGAACAACCATTCCATGGCCATTCCAAAAAAGACCTCTCTGAAGAGTGGCCATTCGATGGTCGTTCGCTGGTCGTTCGGTGACCGTTCAAGACAAAAAATCTTAACGAATATTTTACTGATCTTATCGATTTTTAGTTGTTTTCTTATAGGATTTGGATCTTCCAAGTTGTTAGGGCCTTTGGGCTATATAAGGAAGCCTTTGGCTTTAGATTTTATATTGATTCAAGCTAGAAACAAGATTTGGATTTCTCTCTTTTCTCTCGTTCTTCTTCTTCACGTTAATTTAGGTCTTTCTTTTGGGGATTTCCCTACAACTTGAAAAAAGGAAATTCTTCTCCACCTTTATTTGTCTATTTTATTTTCTTTTGGTATTAATGATTTTCTTTTGGTATTAATAGCTTCATGATGATGTTTGTAATTATTATCTCTTGTTTAATTGAATTGATGAATCTATCCATGAGCTAATTTCTTTGTTCTAGGATTATGATGAGTTGAATCAAATAAATAAGCATGAGTGTTGAGTAATTGATTATGCTTTTCCTAATTGAAATAATTTTTGTTATAATTGATTGTTTGGCCAACTTTTTATTTTTTTTGAGGTAATAATTGAGATTGAGAGAAGATATTATTTCCGGACTAAATTCAGTAGGGGGTTAGATATGAATCAGAGATGTATTATCTAAATTGACTTAATGAAAATAGCAAATTATATAGGGATAGCCCTAATCTGCGAATACATGAGTTATCATATCTAAGCCTAGGTTTTATTTGTTTGTTATATTTGTTAAAAGCATGATCAATTAGTTGATATTCTGCTTGCAAATTTGATGAGATGATTCCGAAATCTTAGACTTTCATCCATATTATTTTTTTAGTTATTAAAATCACAAATTTTGTTAGAGTGTTTAGGATTTATTTTATGTTTATTGTGATACATTATAATTATTTTTCGGCTAAGTCTTCCTTGAGAGATGACTTGTGGTTGACTTACTACCCTACAATTGATCTCGATCTCTTACGAAGATTGTTATACTTCTATAGGTGTTTACCGGTCGAACAAAATTTTGGCGCTGTTGCCGGGCAACGGTTTAGGCGTTACAATTATTGTTTTTATTTTTCGTGTTTCTAGATTATTTTTTTTGTTTATTTTTAGTTTAGGATTCTTTTTGGTTCTTTTAATTTTTAATTTATTCCACTGGTGCGTTTGATCTGTTTTTCTTGTGTTGTTTATGCAAGGACTAACAATCTTAATCAGGACCTTGTGCCTTTCGTGGACGATATCCATCCAGATGCGAGACGTGCAAGGAAAGAAGGGGATGATTCTATGGATAGTAGCGAGTATTCTCACAATCAAGTTCCAAAGGAAGAACAAACAGACTACAAACTAGCAATGGGTGATAATCAAAACGGAAACAATGTAGAGGCACGTCTGCCTTCGATGTGTGAGTTCGCACGCCTTGCCATTGGGAATGCGACCTCCTGAATCACCTTAGGCCAAGCAGCACGGCCTATGAGCTCAAAACCATACACTTTAATCAGTTGCCGTCATTTTATGGAATGCCCAATGAAGATCTTCTCAACTCATTCGGGAATTATATTCAATCATCCTAATTTTTCCTCTACAAGATTTAGATGAAGATCAAATTTGGATGTACTATTTTTCATACACTCTGAAGGACCGAGCAAAAACTTGGCTGATGTCTCTACCTCTCAACTCTCTTACTAATTGGGAGGCGGTGTACAATAAGTTAATGGGTAGGTAGTATTCACATCAGAAGACTTCAGATCTGCGAGCTAAAATAGATACTTTTAGTCAAATGGATGGAGAGCCTTTTTCATGAGGCTTGGGATCGCTTTAAGGATTTACATATTAAATTCCACATCATACTACCCATTGGAATTGTTAAACCAATTTCTATGTGATGGGTTATCACATAATTATCAATATATGGTTGACAATGCCACTGTGGGTGATATGGGTGTGTGGGTGATATGGGTGAACACAAGGCTCAAGCAATTTATGATATTTTGGAGATGATGAGAACTAATTCACAACAAAAGATTGCCAGAGGCAAACGGGCTACCGTGAATGAAGTAGCTTCAAGCTACGATGTGACAAAACAAATGATGAATTGACTAAGCAAGTGCAATTGTTGGCTATAAGGAGGCATCCATCAACAGCCTCTCATTCTGCCGAGTCGTGCAGGAATTGTGATGAGTTCAGTCATGGGTCTAATGTTTGTAATGTTATGATTGAACAACAGGTTTAGGGCATAAACGCTACCCAGGGTTATCAGCAAGAGGCTTCGTAATGATCCTTTCGCTCAAGGTTACAACCTAGGTTGGTGGAATCATCCAAACTTTAGTTGGGGCAATTCACAAAATCCATCTCAAATATATCTGAGGCTACCGCAACCCCAAGATCAACCATCAACCCAATCTCGGCCTCCATCTTTTGAAGAAAACTTGAATTCCTTTATTCTAGTTAGTCAGCAAATATAATAAGGTAACAATAGACGGTTTGAATATATGGAAGCCTTGTTGAAGCGTATTGAGACTCAAGTTGGTCAATTGGCTACTCAAGTTGGTGAAATAGCTCAACATGTCTTCAAGAAGGACGCATTGCCTAGTCAACCAGCCCAAGCTCAAGCCATCACCGTTCTTGACTTTGGGGAGATTTATGATAATTAAATTGAGATTTTTTATTCCACTGTCTTGCCTAACTCTGCAGACATGGCAAAAGTAGAAAAAAATGTGATGCGAGTGAAGAAAACACGAATATGGAAGCCGATGAGGATCGCCACCACAAAAACCGATAATCTTATCTTACTCCATCCCTAAGTCCACTCCCAAAACAATAAGATCCCGGTAGTTCTATTGTTAATATTTCTTTTGGGAATGGTAAGAAAGTTGTGGGTATGCTTGATCTTGGAGCTGGAATTAACCTTATGTCTTATTCTGTATTTAATTAAACAATTAGATTTGGGGGAATTGAAGTCCACTGGGTTACATTTGCAACTTGTTGGTAGGTCCATTAGGTACCCTAGATACATTGTTGAAGATGTTTTAGTCAAAGTAGGTGATTTTAAAATTCTCACTGATTTTCTTGTCTTGGATACAAAAAAGGATAAAAGTAATTTTAAAGATCATACTATATTATTGGGTAGACCATTCATGGCCACAACCAATACTTTGATTGATGCCAAAAACAGAAAATTAAGTATGAGTGTCTTGGAAAAAACTGTTTTCAATTGTTGATATAGCTTGTAGTTATACACGTGCCTCACATGATAATTTTATTGTTGACTCTACCGATTTTGCTGTGAAAGATGTCTTATGGAAGGAACATGATGTGATTCAAAGCTTGAGTAAGCCAGATTATAATTTCAAGGTGTTAAGAGATGTTTTGCTCAATGACCCACCATTATTTTATCAGTTGCAGTCGTCAAGATAATGACATTAAATAGCGCTTCTTGGGAGGCAACCTAATATTTTACGATTATAATCATCAAAAAATAAAACAAAAATAAAAAATAAAAAAATAATCAAATAGTGGCAAACGACCGCTTACCAAACATAGCCTCTCGCAAAGATGCCCGTGACGGTCGCCGTTTGACAAACATCGGCTTTAGCCAGCGCGTAGTTCCTTCACGCCGTTCACAATGCATTCGAAAAACATTGGCCTCTGTTAGCACGCAATTCGCTCCCTGTTCAATCATCCTCGCTCAACTGCAGTAGCATCCATTCTACACAAATGGGCACCGAACGGCCGTTCGCCATCGCATACACAAAAAAATCCTTTTCCTTTCACACGTCCTTTTCCATGATTGTTGGCATACATGTTTGACTTAACTGTTTTGCTGTTGTCGCGTTTATCAGGGATGTCTCCTTTTTCCTTTATCTTTTATTTTTACGCATTGAGGTTACTACATGCTTTAAGTGTTGGGGGGGGAGCATTGGTTGTTGTTTAGGTGTTATAGTTGCATGTGGTTATTTTTTTTACTAGCCCTTTGATTGTTTAAGCTTAATAATAGTGTTGTTTAGCTAACTTGAAATAGATGTAGCAATTTGAATTTCGATTATAAAATGGCACCGTGAATTTGATAATTAGGATTTGACTAAATTGTGAATAATCCCTTGTGATAGACAAATAAGGCGATGGTTAAATGATAGTTTAGGTTGTGGGGCTTGAATTGTGAAGTTTTAATTGATGTGAATTAAGTACAAACCCTGTTTTCATTTATGTGTGTACACAATATTGCTAGCCTTGCGAAAGAAAAAAAACCACATAATCAAAAAAATAAGCAAAAAGAAAAGGTGTGACAAAGTGAAAACAAAAAGAGAGCAATAAAAGAGCAAAATATAGCAATCGCGATTATACTCCGCTGGTTGAGTTGCTTAGTAACTAGGAGCATTCTTGAGCCCCATGTTTGTCTTTTACGTAAAACGGTAGCTCAAACATGAGTATGAGAAACCACCCTAGGAGCCTTTGCAAAAAAATCCAAAGTTTATACCTAGTGGAAGAATATCTCGAGAGTTCTAGCGAATATATATATATATATATATCAATAAAAAGGTTCGTGGCTAGTAATTGCGTGATTTGTTGTGTGTATGATATGGTTGCCATTTGACACGGATTTGAAACCTAGTAAGGAGTGTTGAACACCTTAACTAACCATTAAACTTAGTTGAGTGAGTATGTTGTGAAGATTGGGGATCAATGAAGGATAATCCAATGTGCATAGGATGTGGTGTGCTGGATGAATTGACTCTCGAATTGGACATAGTATTTCTTGTTGGATTTATAGGTGCTATTATTTGCTTGGGGACAAGTAAAATACTAAGTGTCGGGGAGTTGTTTTGTGTGTTTTTGTTAGTATTTTTATGTGGTTATTTTTATTTCATTTCCATATTTTTATAGTATATTTTGTATTTTTGCTTGTATGTTTGTGTGTTTTGTTGTTGAGTCTATTTTTATGTGTGTTATGCTTGTTCTTGGTGGAAAAGTGTAGGTATAACAAAGAAGAAACAAAGAGTAGGCTAAGAGAAGTGAACAAGGAAGAAACTAGGCAAACGTACGGCGAACGGCCATTCGCATTGGAAAAAGTAAAAGGAACATCCGTTCCCTGGCTGTTTCCAAAGTAGTAGGCCGTTCGAGAGAAGAGAAGCATGGAATGACCATTCCATGGTCGTTTCCAAAAAGACCTCTCTGAAGAGTGGATGTTCGATGGCCATTCAATGACCGTTCAAGACATAAAATTAGAACAAATTTTTTACTGATCTTATCGATTTTTACTAGTTTTCTTATCGAATTTGGATCTTCCAAGTTGTTAGGGCCATTGGGCTAATATAAGGGGAGTATAGGCTTTAGATTTTATATTTATTCAAGCTAGAAACAAGATTCGGTTTTCTCTCTTTTCTCTCGTTCTTCTTCTTCACGTTAATTTAGGGCTTTCTTTTGGGGGTTTCCCTACAATTTGAAAAAGTGTAATTCTTCTCTACCTTTATTTGTTTATTTAATTTTCTTTTGGTATTAATAGCTTCAGGATGATGTTTGAGATTATTATCTCTTGTTTAATTGAATTATTAATCTATCAATGAGCAAATTTATTTGCTCTAGGGTTAGGATGAATTGAATCAAAAAAACAAGCATGAGTATTGAGTAATTGATTATGCTTCTCCTATGTGAATTATTTTTTGTTATATTTGATTGTTTGGCCAACTTTTGATTATTTTGGGGAAATAATTGAGATTGAGAGAAGTTATTATTTCCGGACTAAATTCAATTAGGGGGTTAGATTTGAATCAGAGATCTATTACCTAACTTGGCTTAATGAAAATAGCAAATTATGTACGGATAGCCCTAATCTGTGAATACGTGAGTTATCAAATCTAAGCATAGTTTTTACTTATTTGTTTTATTTGTTAATCGCATGCTTGCAAATTTGATGAGATGATCCAAAATCCTAGACTTTTATCCATCTTATTTTTCTAGCGAGTTTAATTATGTTTAGTTCTAATTCGTCTTTTTATTTGTTTTTCTTTTGTTTTTAAAATCACAAGTTATGTTAAAGTGTTTAGGATTTATTTTATGTTTATTGTGATACATAGTAATTATTTGCAAGCTAATTCATCCTTGAGAGACGACTCGTGGTTAACTTGCTACCCTACAATTGATCTCGTTCTCTTGCGAGGTTTGTTAGACTTTTATAGGGTTTTAGCGTTCGAACAAAATCATATAGAATACATTGCATAATATATAATGCAACTCAATTATATTATGATATTTTGATACATACGAAGTTCACCTTTTATTATAAGTATAATTATCATGAACCTGTTTATTCCCAATCATACATTTTTCTATCGGGATATAAGTAAAGACCATCATTATTTGCTGTCCAATTGCACTCATGAGCATAACAAGGTTTGCCAAACCACCACTTCGCTTTATAAGCATAGAACGATTTTCCCTTGTTACCCCATCGAAGTTCACAATGGAACCTTGTAATATAAGGTATCACACAAAAAGAAAAATGAAAATCTTGATGGAATGTTAGTGTATGGTTTCCAAGATCGTTATCCTTAGACGAACAGTGCACCAACAACGGCTCAGGAGAAGTAAGATTATTCCAGATACTGACCTTAACATTATTAAAGAAAAAACAATCGCTCCTTCCTCCCTCAAAGAGATATGTAGAAAATATGAAACATAATAAAAGATACTTGATCATAGTATCAAACTGATTTGTTGTTGGATAAGGAATTACTTGATGCTATATCATCAATTTGTTAATTTCCTGTTACTCTTATTTATAACTGAATTATTTTGGTTGTAATTTGAGCAATTATAATAAAATTGTGGCAATTTGGCTATGGTGCATTGAACTAGTAGTATGTTATATATGTAATTTAAATCCACCGAAGTTATGAAAATATGGTCATTATTATCGAATCTTGCACATTAAAAATGTGGAGTAAGATAGTTAAATAATGAAATAAAATAATTGTTGGCAAATATTTAGATAATTAAATAAGTTTGTTTTGATTTGATTAGTAATATTAGATCATATAACTTATGATTACTCAAGACTGTTTGGTGTAATATTGCAATAAAATGTCATATATATGATAATCTAGGGAAACTTCCTAGTCAACAAATTATGTATATTTCATAATCTTGTATTTGGAAAAATTATAGTTTGACCTTTTTGTAGTCATTGACTATTTTAACACATATTACGCCATGTGTAGGCGATTGTCTATGAAGTCTTACATGTGGAACATATTTATGGGCGGCGGTGAGATTTGAACTAAAGACCTTTTGGTGTGGATGAAGTGAGTCCTGGTAAGTTAGGTGAGTATGTGAGACCAAAGCTAGAGCATTAGTCTCTTTTTTAATGGTGCAGATTTAATTAATTTGTATTTTAGTTTATATTTAATTAATGGTTGTTAAGGGTAAATATGTAATTTAATTTTAATATAAGTTAAGAACGTGAGTTATATTTGGTAGTGTATCTTCACATCCCTGCTTTTCTGAGATATATTTGAACCTGTATGTGAAGCCTCGATTTTTTTTCGAACATGTACTTATTTCATGTATCGTCTTTGTACTATTTGACAATTCTACCGCATCGCTTTGACGAGTAAACATTAATGATAAATATAATTGTATTTAAATTCTTTTAATTATTACTCTAACTTATCATTTAATCAAAACAAAACAAAAATTTTTCTCCTCCCCACCCAAAGTGGACGACCAAATGGCCTTGGTGAACAAAAAAAAAAAAAAATTGTTCAAGTTTTATTCTTCCCATTTCATTTCACCAACACCAAAATTCTTCTAAGTCTTATAATTCCTCTCATCTCTCTCTGAAAATCCTCCTACATCTCTCTACCTATTTCTTCATCTTCTTCACTAACACTTAACCAAAAACTTCAAGAATTCATCCCCCTACTCTTCAAAAATTTCGAAACTACACTCCAAAGGTAAGAAACATTTCTTGTTCAATCCATTTTTGATATCACCTAACTCATCTCATTCACCTTCTAATTTAAGTTTGATTTTTTATTTTGAGGTATACCTAAAAGACCTTTGAAGATATTAAGAGACTTGTCATCTTGAAGAAAAATTGTGAAGAAATTGGACTATAAGGTAAGAAATGGAATTTTTAGTACATTTTCTTCTTCTCTCCTATTTTCCAAAATTTTGATATTCCATTTTTATTTTTGGAGTTTTAGGGGCTGACCTTGGAGGTTGACATTAAGGGTGACCAAAACAAGTATTGCCCGAAGGATTGCCCGAAGTACGAGGATTGCACGAAACAAGTGCAGCCGCCAAAGCCGGGTAATGGCCAGGGAAATTGGGCAAGGATGCCCGCTCGAGCATTTGCACTAGCCGTACATGAGGCTCTGGAGGCAACATACGTGGTGGAAGGTATGCTTCTAGTATCTAGCTACTACGCTAATGTACTATTTGACCCTGGATCAACGCATTCATTTTTCGCACCACATTTTGTACACAAGTTGCATGCATGCATGGAACATATGCCTATAGGTTTAGAAGTGTCCACTCCTATGGGCGCAAGCCGATAAAAAGATATTATCTATAATGCATGCGAAGTTAGGATTGATGAGATAAACTTTCCTGCTGATTTGATCTTGCTACCTATATCCGAATACGACATTATATTGGGAATGAATTGGTTGTTCATGACACCCGCACAAATGGACTGCCATCGCAAGTCCATTAAACTATGTGAACCCGGTAAGCCCGAAGTGGAAATTTCGGGAAGAGCACGGGTTAAGATTGCCCAATCATTTCAGAATGAAAGCGAGGAAGGCGATCACTAGAGGGGCACAAGGGTACTTGGCGTTTGTAATTAACAAACCTAAGGTTGAGACACAAATTAATCAAGTACCTATAGTATCGGAATATACGGATGTATTTCCACAAGAACTCACCACTGTCCCTCCAGATAGGGAAGTCGAGTTCACCATCGGTATTACCAGAACCGTCCCGATCACCGAACGCCGTATAGAATGGCTCTGTTGAGTTATAAGAGTTGAAGACACAATTACGTGTTCGATGGATGTGGGATTTATCCGGCCAAGCACGCGTCTCCATGGGGAGCACCGTCTATTCGTCAAGAAGAAGGATGGCACATTAAGACTGTGTATACATTATCGCGGTCTTAATAGCGTGACCATCAAGAACAAATACCCCCTCCCGAGAGTAGACAAACTGTTTGATCAACTTCAAGGAGCGACGGTGTACTAGAAGTTTGATTTACAACAAGGATATTATCAGCTAAAGATTCGTGAAGAAGACGTTTCTAAAACGGCTTTTCAGACCAGATATGGACACTACGAGTTTTTAGTGATGCCTTTCGGTCTGACAAACGCACCAGCAGCGTTTATGGATCTGTCTCGTATACTCTAAGTCTAGAGAAGAGCATGAACGTCATCTGAAAATCGTTTTGGAGACACTACTAGAGCACAAGCTGTATGCCAAATTCTGCAAGTGCGAATTTTGGCTTAGTGAAGTCGCATTCTTGGGACACATAGTATCCGGCACTGGGATCATCATAGATCCTTCGAAGGTACAGACAGTGGTTGAATGGAAACAACCAGAGTCTGTAACGGAGATCAGAAATTTCTTAGGACTGGCTGGATATTATCGAAGATTTATCCAGAATTTCTCTAAGATAGCCGGACCACTCACTCGACTAACCCAGAGGCAAGTCAAGTTTGAGTGGAATGACAAATGTGAGACTAGTTTCCAAAAGCTGAAGAAATGACTTACTATAGCTCCAGTCTTAGCCCTTCCAAAGGGAACAGAAAACTTTGTCGTCTACAGTGATGCATCAAAGGAAGGACTAGGAGCAGTGCTCATGCAGGAAGGAAAGGTCATTGCTTATGCATCACGGAAACTCAAGCCGTATGAAGCCAATTACCCAACGCATGACTTGGAATTGGCAGCAATAGTGTTTGCGTTAAAGAAATGGAGGCACTATCTCTACGGAGCAACATTCACGGTTTACACAGATCATAAAAGCCTAAAGTATCTATTCTCTCAGAAGGATCTCAATTTGAGGCAACGGAGATGAATGGAGTTAATAGAAGATTATCACTTTGATATTCAATACCATCCAGGGAAAGCTAATGTCGTAGCCGACGCCTTGAGCAAAAAAAAAAAAAGTTTAGCCGGACTAATGATTCGAGAGTGGAAATCATTAGAAGAGTTGAGCACTTGGAATCCGACAAGAACCAATACTCAAATTTTGTGTGCTAACATTTTGGTTAAACTCGACCTCATCGAACGAGATCAAAGCAACAAGAAGAGACAGATGTGCAACTTCAAAGACCGAAAGAGAAGATACTTAAAGGAGAGGGATCAACATACTTTCACATGAAGATGGGATCATCAAATTTTGGAATCGAGTTTGTGTACCGAGTGACGAGCGATTAGGAGCGAGAATTCTAGCGAGAGCACACCGTTCGAAATACACTATACACCCTGGAGGAAACAAGATGTATAAAGACTTGAAACGACATTTCGGTGGGTGAACATGAAGAACCAAGTAGCAGAGTTCGTTGCGAGATGTTTGACTTGTCAACGAATAAAAGCGAGAACACCAACGACCATCCGGTTTACTACAACCGTTGAGAATTCCCTAGTGGAAATGGGAACACATAACGATGGACTTCGTGACGGATCTACCGAGGACCAGACGAGGCGATGATGCTATATGGGTAGTCGTAGACCGACTCACGAAATCTGCACACTTCTTACCCATGAAGAAAATCGACAGCTTGCAGAAACTTGCGCAGATTTATATCCGAGAGATCATTCGACTGCATGGAGTGCCAGTCGACATAGTATCGAGGCAGACCCAAGATTTGTCTCCGTTAAAATGCTTACATGAGGAGTTGGGTACCTCGCTAAGTTTCAGCACAGCAGCACATCCGCAAACTGATGGCCAGTCTGAGCGAACAATTCAAACCCTAGAAGACATGTTGCGAGCCTGCACAAGTTGGGATTCACACTTACCATTGGCCGAGTTCGCCTATGATAACAGCTATCAGGCCACAATTGGGATGGCACCCTACGAAGCCTTGTATGGGCGAAAGTGTAGATCCCTAATACACTGGGAGATTGATGACCAATGGACTCCAAAAGAGAAACAAAAAGTCACCCTCGATTCCAAAGGTCGACTTAGTTCAGGAGGCCATGGATAAGGTCAAGTTGATCAAGGAACGGATCCGTACAGCTCAGAGCCGCCAAAAGAGTTACGCGGACAAAAGGAGAAAAGACTTGGAATTTGAAGCCGAAGATGAAGTATTTCTCAAGATATTAGACCTTACAAGATTTTGCAGAGGATCAGAAAGTTGGCCTACTGACTAGATTTACCGGCACAGTATGTGGGGATGCACGATGTATTCCATGTATCGAGAATGAAAAAGTATCAACTAGATCCTGAGCACATCATCACTCGTGATGCTCCTCCTCTAATGGAAAGTTTATCTTACACCGAGGAACCAATCAGAATCATCGACCAGCAGGTACGTCAATTGCGTAACAGAGAGATTCCAATGGTTAAAGTTGTATGGCGGAACCACAATCGAGACGAAGACGCAACATGGGAGATGGAAGAAGACATGAGGAATCAATACCTTAACTATTCTGAAGAGAATTTGGGGACCAAATTCTTTTAAGGAGGGGAGAATGTGAAGCCTCGATTTTTATTCGAACATGTACTTATTTCACGTATCGTCTTTGTACTATTTGACAATTCTACCGCGTCGCTTTGACGAGTAAACATTAATGATAAATATAATTGTATTTAAATTCTTTTAATTATTACCCTAACTTATCATTTAATCAAAACAAAACAAAAATTTTTCTCCTCCCCACCCAAAGTGGACGGCCAAATGGCCTTGGTGAACAAAAAAAAAAAATGTTCAAGTTTTATTCTTCCCATTTCATTTCACCAACACCAAAATTCTTCTAAGTCTTGTAATTTCTCTCCTCTCTCTCTAAAAATCCTCCTACATCTCTCTACCTATTTCTTCATCTTCTTCACTAACACTTAACCAAAAACTTCAAGAATTCATCCCCCTACTCTTCAAAAATTTCAAAACTACACTCCAAAGGTAAGAAATATTTCTTGTTCAATCCATTTTTGATATCACCTAACTCATCTCTTTCACCTTCTAATTTAAGTTTGATTTTTTATTTTGAGGTATACCTAGAAGACCTTTGAAGATATTAAGAGACTTGTCATCTTGAAGAAAAATTGTGAAGAAATTGGACTATAAGGTAAGAAATGGAATTTTTAGTACATTTTCTTCTTCTCTCCTATTTTCCAAAATTTTGATACTCCATTTTTATTTTTGGAGTTTTAGGGGCTGACCTTGGAGGTTGACATTAAGGGTGACCAAAACGTTACACTTGGAAGCTATTACTAGTCACATTTTACTCACTACACGAGGTAAGTGTAGTATTTCCAATTTTCTCACCATCTTCTTCTTTTCCCTAAAATTTTAACCACATTCTTCTAACTCCTATATGTTTTTTATATTCCTTGACTTAGGGGCTGACCTAAGTCACTCCTTCATCGAGAGAGATTTATCCCATTTTCACCAACAAACCGATTTTTAAGGTGGGTGGAAAAATCCTTTCAACTTCTAGGTGTTTTAAATTGAAAATATGCATGTAGTATTTTGTTATTGAGCACTTGAGATATATATTATGTATGTCATGCTATTTTCTTGTATCAAGTTGGAAAAATTCTCAAGTGTTGCTCAAAAATGCGATTTATCGAAAAATAGGGCATACATGCACACTTTATTGTTATACTTGATGAAATTTTGTATGAGAAGGATATGTATGTGTATGACTCTTGAAATCTATGTTTTGAATGCTTTATAACCTGGAAAAGTCGAGCATAATTGATTAAATTTCAATGTTTGGACTTAAAATGCAAAAATGGAAAGTTGGTGGACTAAATTGCAAGAAAATAGAACTTAAGGGACCCCTCTGCAAATTTCGAATTTTTGGACTGTACTCAGGTTCAAAAATAACTTTTGGACATTTTAATAAAGTTTTAAGAGTTTTAAGATAAATAAAATCAACCTTTAAAAGCCCAAGGACTAGATTATAAAATTTGAGAAGTTTAAGGGCTACTTTGTAATTTTTGAAACTGTACCAGACCTTAATTTTAAAATTTGAAATTTCAACTCTTAAGGGATGGAAATGACATATTTTAAATGTATTCCAAAAATCCAAGTGTTCAAAGCTTGGAAAGTAATTTTACTAAAATTGAGGGACCGAATTGTAAATGATTAAACTTGAGGACCCAAATGAAATTTCCAGGACTTATGCAGCCCATGCACTTGGAAATACTAATTTAACTATAACTTAATTATATTTTGGACCAAGGTTCAAATTTCATAACAATTGGACCCCTAAAAGCCTTAAAGGCAATTATTTCAAAATGGGACAAAAATGAGATTTTCAAAAGTTAAAGGACCTACACTTATTTCTTTTAAAAAAGCTTTTGTCCCGATATCCTATTAACCTTAGTGACATTTTCCAACTGGAATCACATTAAAATCCCTCCCGGTTTGTGAGTTCCGATTATTTTAAACTTAAGGCCCGAAATGACAATTTTAACAAATTTGGGGCCAATATGAGAATTTTATAAAAACTCGACCTCAAAACTTCAAAAACCTGAATCTCTGAACAATTTGGAGAATTTAGGAACTGACCTCATAATATTTCAAGGTCGGGATATTTATTTATTCAATTTTTAACCCCAAAGGTATTGGTTTTTACAAAATGGGGCTAAATTGTAAATTTTCTTTTTATCAAGGACCTAATTAAAATTATTTTCCTTTTACTAAAACAGCCCTGGACCCCCTGACTTCAATTCTTAAATTAAAATATTTTATTTTCTCAAAATCCCTTGATTTATCGGATCGTCTTGACCAATTAATATGCGATCGTGGGGCGACCTCGTCTTGCGATTTCGAATCTATAACGGACTTATATTCCATCTAATATTTCAAGATATCGAAGATTGCTTATCCTCCCGATAATCATCTTCATCCAAATAACTCCACCAATGCCATAATTACTTTACGCAAATTTTCGAAACCATTTCATGAACTGCTTCCCGAATCAATATACTCGACTGCTTGGTTGACTACCTGAATGTGTATTTAATTTACTGCCTGAGTCAACTTGCTGTGTCGAGCTCATAGTCGGAATGGATACGTCGGGGATGGAACCGGGCAGCTCGGCTGCTATTCCACTCTTCCAGCCCCATCGTCCTAATCCCGCAACTGAGGGACGGAGTTTGTCCAAGAGAAGCGGGTCGTAGTACTTGAGGTATAATCATGATTATGACGAATCCGAGCCTTGATAGCTCCAACGTGGATTTTGTCTTTGCCTATGGAGCGATAAGGTGACAGTCTTGACCATCATGAACGGGAGTTACAAGGAAGAACGAAGGAATCGCTTTTGATCCACACGATTAAGGTTGAACGGGCGTTTGGTTGAGCTACACTTGACGCAACCGCTACTTGTAATGCATGGGTTGGCACTACACTTCAGTACGTAACCACTAACTGTCTTGCATGGGATTGGCACTACACATCAGTACGCAATCCTCTTGTCTGCTTGAATCATCGTGCTTGTGTGACCACGAACTATTTCTTAAACTGTATAAATATATTACTTAATATATATTTATCACGATGCTTGTGGGCTATGTGTGAAATCATGCATCATACCTCACGCGTTTTCATACAACCGTTTTCTCACGTTAACGATATATATCGCCACACTTGCACACGATCACCCTATCCACTGAGATTTCTATCTCACTCCCTTATGTTTCCTAACCTTTAGATGAAGAATACGTTGAAGACATCGAACCTACCACGGATTGAATTCCTTCCGTTGATGTGGAGCGACACTCCTTTTACTTTTATTGTTGTTGGATTCTTCATTTTGTTTCTGTTTGGACTGTAAGTTAAATTCGGATAATCTATTGGGTTGTATTCAGATTCCATCGGATCTTAAGATGTAATTTGTACTTGGGTTTATTTTAATTCCGCTGCATTAGACTCTTTTCACTTGAAGTTTCGTATCATGGGTATAGACTGTTGATTTATTTCTGTTTAAGTGATTGATCGTTATCGCGTCACGTTTGGGGCGTGACAGTGTATCTTTGATTCTCTCTCTTCCTTTCACGGTGAATATTGCTTCAACAATTGATGGATTTTTTTTCCTCAATGCACTGTGAGAAATATGGTGCAGATGTGTTGATTTGAGTTCCTGCCTTTTTGTATGTAGGTTTGTTGCTTGTTTTTGTCAAATGTGTTGCTTATTAATGACAAAATATGATGCTTATTTAAACAGACAATATTGCTTGTCAGGGGAAAATATGTTGCGTATTTAGACAGACAATATTGTTTTTTTAAGGACAAACATGTTGCATATTTAGGCAGACAATGTTGCTTATCAAGGACAAATATGTTGCTTATTTAGGCAGACAATGTTTCTTAGATGGTACATATGTGTTAATTTAAATAGATTACCTCGTTTTGTATATATAGGGGGATGATCCAATGAGACCATATTTTATGGTGAGATAATGTGGACTGATGCCAACCATCCCCTATACACATCAAAGACTAGGATTAATATAGGATAATAATACATTAACTAATTAATTAAATCCCCAATAATGGTAAAATTGTCTATCAAAATATGTGGGGTCGTCCAATATAGAATCAGTTATGGAGAGAGAGAGAATCACGCTCATTAACATGTGGGGACCGTGTATGTGCTCTACGATGATTATACTTCACATTTAACATATATTTACTGCATATTTAACTCTATTATATTGTATGTTTAACATATATGTACTGCATATTAAAATTGTCAAAATAAAAATATGTGGGGACCGTGAATTAAGGAATCAGTTATATAGAGAGAATCACGCTCATTATTATACTATATATTTAACATATATTGACTGCATATTTAATACTATATACTTCATGTTAAACATATATGTACTGCATATTAAAATTGTCAAACAAAAATATTTGGACCCTGAATTAAAGAATCAGTTATAGAGAGAGAGAATCACACTCATTAACATGTGGGGACCGTGAATTAAAGAATCAGTTTTATAGAGAAAGAGAATCATACTAATTATTATACTGTATATTTAACATATATTTATTGTATTTTTAACACTATTATACTGCATATTTAACATATATGTACTGCATATTAAAATTGCCAGACAAAAACATGTGGGGCCGTGAATTAAGGAATCAGTTATAGAGAGAGAAAATCACTATCATTACTATACTATATACTTAACATATATTTAATGCATATTTAACACTATTATACTACATGTTTAACGTATATGTACTACATATTAAAATTGTCAACAAAAACATGTGGGGACCGTGAATTAAGGAATCAGTTATATGGAAAATGACTATTCTACCCTTATTCGAATTAAAATAAAAACATGCTTAAAAATCAAGTAAATCTTACCATTTGAAAAATTAAATAAATGGACAGGATTAGTCCACATTGTCCTACCCCAGGAATGTGGTCTCATTTGATCCAATCCATATATATATATATATATATATGTTTGTGTGTGTGTGTGTGTGTCTATGTTGCTTTTTTATGCCACGTGTTGTTTATATATGACATAGATATTGTCTAATTAGGTAGACACTTTTGCTAAAAATGGTAACATCGACTTACCCGTTGCTTATTGTGTAAAAAATATGTTGCTTAATTATATGAATTGTGTTGCTTACATAGGACAAATATGTTGCTTAATTAGATCTACAATTTAGACATAATTATCTTTGCTTTTGTATGACTATTGTGTTGCTTATAATGGACAAATATGTTGCTTAATTATATATAATTTTGTTGCTTCTTAAGTTCAAATATGTTGCTTGGATAGAGTATATTTGGTTCTTATATAGTTCAATTTTTTCTTAAATAATTGCATAGTAATATCAAGTGTCTCCTAAACAAGGTTCAGATGCAGGTGTTATCATGGAGGTATTCAGTGAAAATCTTGATGTTGAATTCATTGATTGTAGTATGTTCGATCGTCTTTTTTTTTTTTGCTGATTTTCTTGATGATTCGAGCACAAATGAATTGATGAAAAGATGAGTTTGTTCTCTTTGTTTTGCGTCTGGTTTCATAATTTTGATTTTGTTATAGATGGTAATTAAGTTAATGAATTGCCCTTGATGCCGTACTGTGTCAAAACTTATTCAACGGTTTAATAATTTGAATTTTCAACATAGTGACTGGTCGCTATCGTCTTTTGACAGCAAATTCTATCCGTTGCAAAAATATTTCTCAGCAATTTTAGGCTTTACAATTATTAACCATTTTTGGAGATGTTATGATCCTTATTTGCAGACAAATTTAAATTAGGAGGAGCTTATGTTGAAGATTACATCTTGGAGCTCTTCTTAAATATATGAAGCAATGAAGGATCAAACCTAACACGCCATTCTTTACATAACAAGAAAACTCAGCAAATCTATTATTCTTCATTTCAACATTCTTATTGTAATAGCTTAAGCATTACACTTTCATATATTGATTGATATGCTTTCCTTCTTGATTACACTTGCACTTTTGAGTTGCAATATCTCATTTAAAGTGTAAACTTGATTGTATTTGTAACATCATCCAAAACAAGAAATCATTGTTAGTGTTCTTTTGACAAGAACATGTTTGGTTGATTAGAGGTAGTTTATTGAAAAACTTGGTGTTTTTTCGTGTTGAAGAGTTTGGTGCTCTTCGCGGTGTAGAAATATTTGGTGCTCTTTGAGTTGGATGAGTTTGGTGTTCTTTAAGGTTGTTGTAAAAGAGTTTGGTGCTCTTCAAGGTAAAGTCGTAATCGTTTGGTATCGATTAATAAAATTTTCTTTTCAAAATCAACTCGGACATACCGAGTGTAGTGGATGTAGGCTCTAGGTGGGTTGAAGCACTATAAATACTTGAGTGTTGATTTTTTTTTCCGCACATTTCTATTTGTTAACATATTGTTCAAAAAAGATAGCGTAAAATGAAAAATCGTAAAAACATAATCATCCTCCCTCTAAATTTTCGTAACCACTTGGACTAACACATCTGATATTACCAATGAACTTACAGGTCGAATCACGAAGAACTCGACATGCGTTTCTCCTTTATCCGCGTACAACTCGGACACTATCTATCATTCACGGTCCCCACGTCGAGGCTACCCCACATCGACCTTTGCTCTATGCGTGTACGACCTCTAGGTTGGGTCACCGCTAACTCGACATTACATATTCTCTAAAACCCAAAATTCATCATAAAGTCCATAGGCATCATTATTCGAGTCAGATGAATGATTTTACTATTGACCCACTTAAGTCTCCTTTTAGCCAGAATATAGTGCCTCTAACTGTGGCTTCTTCTCCGCAAATACCATGCATTATAATCCCATCAAATCAATAAAATAATGTCGCATCAATTTAATTTATGTGTGAGTTACCAGAGACTATTGAAGCCATTGTGATAATTTACCCAAGTGCCATAGCCACTCTTGGGATGTTAGATCGAGCGAGACTAGTGATTCTAATGGGTCTGACACATCAAATGATAATAATAAATCAGATACTAATGAGTCGCCCGAGTTTATGTCTGATGAAAATTCTTTGGTTGAGAGTGAAAGTGAATCAGGGAGTGTATCTGGATAAATCTCTCCGAGTAGTTTGCCAAGCCAAGTCACGAAAGTTGAGGCGTGACATGTGACTCTATTTTGCGACCTAAAGATCTCAAACATCATAGAAAAAAACTTAAGCTACCTTTGTGTTACAAATTGTTCTTCCCTCATCCGGATATAGGATTATGAGCACCCCAGCTAATCATTTTATTGTGGTACCTTGATTACTTTATAAAAAGGTTTCACTAGTCCACCTCCCATGTTCTTGATCGAGATAGTTCGATGTTTTGGCATCAGTATTAGTCAACTCACTCCTACACTTTATTTATTTTCTTGGTTTTTGTGACCAACTAGTGGGATTTGATCTTCTTGTCACTTTAGACAACTTTCACGCTTTTTTTACAATTCGAAGAAAGATTTGTATTTTTATTTTTATCCCCGTAGTGGATATAAATTCTTAGTTGGATGCCTTTCTTCTCGAGGTGCCTGGAAAGCATTTTTTCTATGTGAGAGATGGGGGTTGGGGGTGTCCCCACAGAGTGGAGTAGTATACCAACAAATATATGTGGTATTGAAGCCCATTATTGTTGGAAAAATAGATGGTATATATCGAATGGCTGAAAATAAATCGAGCAGAGTAACAGTATAAACCAAAACGACGAGGCAAGAGTTGGACTCTTTCTCTTTAAGACGAGATTGTCCCGCTCACGGTGCTTACGGAATACGACAAATTTGGTTAGAGTGTTTATGATTTATTTTATTTTTATTGTGATACATAATAATTATTTGCAAGCTAATTCTTCCTTGCGAGACGACTCGTGGTTAATTTGCTACCCTACAATTGATCTTGTTCTCTTGCGAGTATTGTTAGACTTTTATAGGTGTTTAACGTTCGAACAAAATCATATATAATGCAACTCAATTATATAATGATATTTTGATCATACGAAGTTCAGGTTTTATTATAAGTATAATTATCATGAACCTGTTTATTCCCAATCATACATTTTTCTATCGGGATATAAGTAAATACCATCATCACATGCTATCCAATTGCACTCATGAGCATAACAAGGTTTGCCAAACCACCACTTCGCTTTGTAAGCATAGAACGATTTTCCCTTGTTACCCCATCGAAGTTCACAATGGAACCTTGTAATATAAGGTATCACACAAAAAGAAAAATGAAAATCTTGATGGAATGTTAGTGTATGGTTTCCAAGATCGTTATCCTTAGACGAACAGTGCACCAACAATGGCTCAGGAGAAGTAAGATTATTCTCGACACTGACCTTAACATTATTAAATAAAAAACAATCGCTCTTTCCTCCCTCAAAGAGATATGTAGAAAGTATGAAACATAATAAAAGACACTTGATCATAGTATCAAACTGAATTGTTGCTGGATCAAGAATTACTTGATGTTATATCACCAATTTGTTAATTTCCTGTTACTCTTATTTATAACTGAATTATTTTGGTTGTAATTTGAGCAATGATAAAATTGTGGCAATTTGGCTATGGTGCATTGAACTAGTAGTATGCTATATATGTAATTTAAATCCATCAAAGTTACAAAAATATGGTCATTATTATCAAATCTTGCACATTAAAAATGTGGAGTAAGATAGTTAGATAATGAAATAAAATAATTGTTGGCAAATATTTAGATAACTAAATAAGTTTATTTTGATCTGATTACTAATATTAGATCATATAACTTATGATTACTCAAGACTGTTTGGTGTAATATTGCAATAAAATGCCACATATATGATAATCTAGGGAAACTTCCTAGTCAACAAATTATGTATATTTAATAATCTTGTATTTGGAAAAATTATAGTTTGACCTTTTTTGTAGTCATTGACTATTTTAACACATATTACGCTATGTGTAGGCGATTGCCTATGAAGTCTTACATGTGGAACATATTTATGGGTGGCGGTGAGATTTGAACTAAGGACCTTTTGGTTTGAATGAAGTGAGTCCTGCTAAGTTAGGTGAGTACGTGAGACCAAATCTGGAGCATTGGTCTCTTTTTTTAATGGTGCAGATTTAATTAATTTGTATTTTAGTTTATATTTAATTAATGGTTGTTAAGGGTAAATAGGTAATTTAATTTTAATATAAGTTAAGAACGTGAGTTATATTTGGTAGTGTCTCTTCACGTCCCTGATTTTCTGAGATATATTTGAACATGTATCTTTGATTCTCTCTCTTCCTTTCACGGTGAATATTGCTTCAACAATTGATGGATTTGTTTCCTCAATGCACTGTGAGAAATATGATGCAAATGTGTTGATTTGAGTTCCTGCCTTTTTGTATGTAAGTTTGTTTCTTGTTTTTGTCAAATGTGTTGCTTATTAATGATAAAATATGCTGCTTATTTAGGCAGACAATGTTGCTTGTCAAGGGAATATGTAGGGACCGTCCAATATAGAATCAGTTATGGAGAGAGAGAGAGAGAATCACGCTGATTAACATGTGGGGACCGTGTATGTGCTCTATGATGATTATACTGCACATTTTACATATATTTACTTCATATTTAACACTATTATACTGTATGTTTAACATAAATGTACTGCATATTAAAATTTGTCAAAACAAAAATATGTGGGGACCGTGAATTAAAAAATCAGTTATATAGAGAGAATCACGCTCATTATTATACTATATATTTGACATATATTGACTGCATATTTAATAATATATACTGCATGTTAAGCATATATTTACTGCATATTAAAATTGTCAATCAAAACTACGTGGGACCATGAATTAAAGAATCAGTTATAGAGAGAGAGAGAATCATGCTAATTATTATATTGTATATTTAATATATATTTGCAGCATTTTTAACACTATTATACTGCATATTTAACTTATATATACTACATATTAAAATTTTCAGACAAAAACATGTGTGGCCGTGAATTAAGGAATCAATTATAGAGAGAGAAAATCACTATCATTACTACACTATATACATAACATATATTTACTGCATATTTAACACTATTATACTGCATGTTTAACATATATGTACTACATATTAAAATTGTCAACAAAAACATGTGGGGACCGTGAATTAAGGAATCTGTTATATGGCAAATGAATATTCTACCCTTATTCAAATTAAAATAAAAAAAATGCTTAAAAATCAAGTAAATCTTAGCATTTAAAAAAATTAAATAAATGGACAGGATTAGTCCACATTGTCTTACCCCAGGAATGTGGTCTCATTTGATCAAATCCATATATATATATATATATATATATATATGTGTGTGTGTGTGTGTGTGTGTGTGTATGCGTGTGTGTGTGTATGTCTGTGTGTCTATGTTGCTTTTTTATGCCACATGTGTTGTTTATATAGGACATAGATCATAGATCTTGTCTAATTAGGTAGACACTTTTGCTAAAAATGGTAACATCGACTTACCCGTTGCTTATTGTGTACAAAATATGTTGCTTAATTATATGAATTGTGTTGCTTACATAGGACAAATATGTTGCTTAATTAGATCTACAATTTAGACATAATTATGCTGCTTTTGTATGACTATTGTGTTGCTTATAATGGACAAATATGTTGCTTAATTATATATAATTTTGTTGCTTCTTAAGTTCAAATATGTTGCTTGGATAGAGTATATTTGGTTCTTATATAGTTCAATTTTTCTGTAATGATTTCACTCGCATGACATGGGTTTATTTCATGAAGCAAAAGTCCGAGGTGTTTGGCATTTTTAGAAAATTCAAAAGTCTTGTAGAGAACCAAGTGGGCATTTTATAAAAGTTCTTCGGAGTGACAATGAAAAAGAGTACAATTCCAATGATTTCAACAAATTTCGTGAAGAAGAAGGCATTAAGAGGCAACTCATGGTTGTATATACTCCACAATAAAATGGAGAATCGAAGAAGAAAAATCAAACGGTGATGGAGATGGAAAAATCAATGTTGCATACCAAAGGTTTGCCCAAAACATTTTGGGCCAAGCGGTTTATACGATTTGTCTATTTGCTTTGAACATATGTCCAACAAAAGCCATGATGGATAAAACACCTCTTGAAGCATGGAGTGGTAGAAAACCATTGGTAAAGCATTTGAGGATTTGGATCGGTTTGCTCGCTCAAATACCAAAAGAAAAGAGTTTATAGCGAGCTTGTCCAAAGGTTATAGACTCTACAATTTGAAGATTAGAAGCATTATGAGTAGTCGGGATGTCATATTTGATGAGAATGCAAGTCGGAATTGGGAGACAAGTGAAATTGAGATGGGTGCATCATTCTTTGATGAAAAGAAACAATTTTCAGCATTGAGCATCAAGAAAATATAGCGTATAATCAAGACAGATTTCTCTAGAGATATTTCTTCTACTTTGAGTTCAAGTTCATCCTTGTCAAGTTCTACTCCTGCAAAATCGAGAAGCTTAAGTGATGTTTATGTGAGATGCAATTTTTGTATGACTGAACTAGAAAATTTTGATGATGCAATCAAGGAAGAAGCTTGGAGAAAAGCAATGCAATACGAAATTGATGTAATTGAGAAAAACAAGAGTTGGGAACTAGTTGAGAGGCTAATCAACAAAAAAGTTGTTGGATTTAAGTGGATCTATAAAGTTGAAGTGAATGAGGATGGTTCTTTCCAAAGAAACAATGCAAGATTTGTGGCAAAAGGGTAAACACAATAGCCCGATGTTGATTTTTAATTGCACCGGTTTCACGTTTGGACACAATTCGGATGCTCATTTCTTTTGTAGCTCAACAAGGATGGTTCTTATATCAACTTGATGTAAAATCAGCCTTCTTGAATGGAGAATTGAAGGAGGAAATATATGTGGAGCAACCCCAAAGCTTTGTGATCGAAGGAGAAGAAGATAAAGTCTACCATTTGAAGAAAGCTTTGTATGGACTTAGGCAAGCTTCAAGAGCTTGGTATAGTCAAATTGATTCATACTTCACAGATCATGGTTTTAAAAGGAGCAAAAGTGAATCAACCTTGTATGTGAAAACTTAAGGTAAGTCTAGTATCATTGTTGCTTTATATGTTGATGATTTGTTATTTTGTGGTGATGATAAGAGCATGATAAATGAGTTCAAGAATGACATGATGAAAAAAATATGAAATGAGTGATATGGGAACGATTCATTATTTTTTGGGCATGGATATTTATCAAGGAAATGATGGTGTGTTCATTTGTCAAAAAATAAATGCTGAAAATATTTTGAAAAGATTTGGCATGAGTGATTGTATCCCAACTTCTATTCCATTGGTGGTAAGTGAAAAATTGAAGAAATATGATGGGGAGAAAAAGGTTGATGCAACTTTGTATAGAAGCTTGATTGGTAACTTGTTGTATCTTACTTCTACAAGACCGGATATTATGTTTGCTTCAAGTTTGTTATCAAGATTTATGAGTAGTCCAAGTCAAGTTCATTTTGGTACTGCAAAAAGAGTGTTGAGGTACATCAAAAGGAACAACAAATTTTAGAATCAAATATTGGATAGGTGGTCAAGTGAAATTAGAAGGCTATTGTGATAGTGATTGGGCCGGTTCTTTGGATGAAGTGAAGAGTACTTCGGGATATACTTTTTCCCTTGGTTCGAGTGTGTTTTTTTGGGCATCAAAGAAGCAAGATAGTGTGGCACAATCTTCTGTAGAAGCTGGATATGTTTCAGTTGCACTGGCCACGTCTCAAGTAATTTGGATCAGGAAAATTCTTGAAGATATTGGAATAAAGCAAAGTGCTGCCACTGAGCTGTTTTGTGACAATAAATCGGCGATTACAATGAGTAAAAATCCAGTTTTGCATAGCCGAACAAGGCACATATCTATCAAGTATCATTTCATCCATGAGGCAATTGAATGTGGTGAAGTTCACCTTACATTTTGCAAGTCCGAAGATCAAGTAGCGTATATCCTTTCCAAGCCACTTCCAAAGAACAAAGTTTTGAAGATGAGAGAGCTTCTTGGAGTTGTGCAACAACACATTAAGGGGGGGAGAAATGTTGCAATTCATGTGCTACAACTATGTTTTGTCTTTTGAATTAGAAATTAAGTTTGTTTAGTCATCATTATTACTTTTGTGGCATGCTTTAGAGTTCCAAGAATTTGAGTTTTGTGTAAGCATGCTAGTGCGATTATGAAGTCTTGAGTCTTGATAAATATAAATGTACAAGGCAAGACAATCAGAAGTTTTTTGAATCAAGAAATCAAGCTATCCAATTTTCAGCTTCACTCTTCATTTTTTACTCTATGTTTTTGCTGATATAAACAAAACAATTGCAGAACTAAATCACTCCAAATATAGACGTTTTCTTCCCTTAACCTGTCCACAATTGTTCCAACAACTTGAAAGAGTTATTTTTTCTTTTCCTTTTGCATATTTAACTGCTTTACTCAGGTGTTTTTTGCTTAATCTTCACTAATTTTTATCTTTATCTTGTTTGTTTTTTGGAGCAGCAAAAAAAGTTGAGTCTTGCCACTATCGGAGCTCGAAAATTTCAAGATTCTGGGCCTTCATGACCTCTAATCGGAAAAACATTGGGAAGGGTAATATTCGTGTAGGCCGGCGGGATACTCGATGTGGTGTTCATGAGGCGAATCATCGAAGTGGTAGCAAGCCTTCATCTTATCCCTGTCATAATGGTGGTAGGGCTTTGTCTCTCCCTCGTCGAGGCAATGAACATAGAGATCATCGGCTCGCGATGGAGCTCTTAAACTTCGAGCTAAGAATGTTGGGATTACTACTGAGGAAGTAGCTAAGAATCCTTGCGACTTATCTTTTGCTTCTCATCCTGGTGCTGGCAAATGGAATTGTTTTTTATGTTTATTTTTTTGCAAACTGGTGTGAAACAGGAAGAGGTGGTGAAGTCTCTATTGGATGTTCAAAACCTTGCACTAGGTCTGAAGAGGTTTGTGCACCTGTTAACGAGTATGATGTTAATCGTTTTAAGGCGCTACCGGATCAAATCATTGTGAAATCACTACTTGGAGAATTGGTGCGAGTAGATTTATTTTGAGTTATTCTCTTTTGCACATATTATTATTTTGTACCTTTGACTTTATTTTATTTCTCATCTTATCATTTGCAGAGTGTTATTTTGGCTTTGATTTTGATTAATCATGGGGAGGATTGCCAGAAGGCAATTAATGTGCTAGAAGACTCAGAAAAGAGGAGCGCTGATGAGATTTTACCTTGGACAAATGAGGCGAAGAAGTTACAAGACGAGGTTGATAAGTTGAGTGATGTAAAGGCAAAATATTCCGAGGAGAGCAAACACACGTCTTTCGAGTACAAGGCACTTCATAAAATGTCTAAGATTGAGCAATCATCCGGTGAAGACTTTCTTGCTTCAGATGCGGGCAAGGCATTTGTTGAGGATGATGAAGAGAACGTCATGACCGTAGCTAGGTAGGAGACTCATTATTTCGTTATATTATTTCATTTTCATTATTTACATAGCATCTTTATTTCGTTAAAAAGTGATCAAGCTTTCAAGAAAGTTTTCTCAAAAGGACTAGTATGGTTCATCCGGGGTTAGACATAGGCTAACCTCAACGGATGGCAGTATCTTGGGACATGTTTTGCCTTTGACCTCAAGGTAAGTGACTTTGAACACTGGGGTCGAGCTTGGCAAATGACCTGCCACTAACCTCCAGGGATTTAGTCTCTTCCGGGGTCAGCGACAATAATTGCATGGAGTAATGATATGTGCAAATAATGTAGAAAATCAACTTTTATTGCAATTTCGGAATATCAACAACTGAACGTAGAGAATGGTGTCATTATCAATTTTTTTATTTTGATTTTTATGATTCCATATAAATGAGTTTTATACCTAAACAATGTTTCCAAATGTTATCCATATACTTCAATACATTTCATGTTGTTCTTACTAAGTTGTTGAAGTACTTCTTGAACTTTATTTTTGATAAAAATCAGATAACTTCTCTGTGAAGAAATCGATCGATCTCCCTAGTAGGGACATATATATCTAATTGTTTCAAAGCAAAAAATAGAACAAAGAAAAACACTGATGGAGGGCGATCGGTAGGGCGACTAGTGCCTGAAGAAAATGTTTTTTTTCTAAGTGAACGATCACTATATATAGCAATCGATCACCCTAAATAGCAACCGGTCACCATAGACAATGGCCTATTGCCCTCTGTGCCATTCAGTGTCAAAAATTTATACAATGGTCTAATATTTTGAATTTTTCAAGATAGCGACCAGTCGCTATAGTCATTGGACAAATTTTTTCCGTTGCAGAAATACTTCCCAAGAAATTATGGTTTTTCATTTATTAACCATTTCTTGGAGTTGTTTTGAACTTTCTTTTGCAGACAAAATTCAAGTTGGAGAAGCCTATATTGAAGACTCCTTCTTGGAGCTCTTCTATAAATAGATAAAGCATTGAAGGATCACATATACACAACACATTACTCTACATCACAACAGGAAAAATTCAGCAAACTTCAAAAGCTTTTATTTTCATACTCTTGTTGTAATAGCCCAACCACTTCACTTTCACATCTTGTTTATTAGGATTTCTTTCTTGGTTACACATACACTTTCAAAGTTGTATTAATTCACTTGAGGTGTACTCTAGATTGTAAGAATCATCCAAGACAAGATATACTTGTTGAGTGTTCTTGTGATGAGAACACATTTGGTTGATTAAGTTATGTAAAGAAGAGTTTGGTACTTTTTCAAGATGATTATTGTAAGAAGAGTTTGGTACTCTTCGTTCCAAGTTGTAATCATGCGGTATCGATTAATAAAGGTGTTGTGTTTCAAAATTCATTCGGAGATAACGAGTGGTAGTGGACTAAGCTCTTGGTGAGATGAATCACTATACATCCTCGTGTGTATTCTTCTTATTCTTTTAGGAATTTCTTGAGTTTTTCATTTATTCGAGAAATAGGGCATAAATCAAAATCGGGATCTTAAGATTTTCGTAGCCACTGGACTAACAAGTTGTATCGAGCCAAGCTCTTTGGGAAACTCATTAATCTTTGTGAGTAAAGAGGAAAGATCCATGACTACGAATGAAAGCTATCTTAATATCAGTGCCTCAACCAACAAGCCGCCACTGTTCGACACCAACAACTACGCCTTTTGGAAAGATATAATGGAATGCTTTCTACAAGGTTGTGGGTTCGATATTTGGAATTTGGTAATTGAATGAGTAGATCAACCAACCATGAAATTGGAAGATAGAACCTAAGCTCCCAAAAGTTTCAAAGAGTTTGATGAAAATGACAAGTAGTACTTCTCTCTAAACGATAAGGCTTTGAATATTTTGTATTGTTCACTTACCGACACTGAGTATAATTAGATTAGAGGAATAAGGTCCATTTTGCATTGTTTGCCACTGAGTATAATCGGATTAGAGGAATAAGGTCCACACATGAAGTATATGGGAAAAACTCGAAACCATCTATGAAGGAACTAAGAAGGTTGAAGAAGTTAGAAAAATAATGCTTGTTAAAGACTTCGAAAACTTCGTAATGTTCGAAGATTAAAGTGAAAAATAGTTGAAATGCTCGACAACTTTGTCAATCCTCTATTGGCCCTCGGAAGAGTCATCTCCGAAGAAGGCAGTAAACGAAAGTATTAAATACTCTTTCCGAGTTCTTGGTCCGAAAAGCTGATGGCTATCATGGAAGCTCAAAATCTTGAAACTTTCAAGTTTGATGAGCTTATTGGAAATCTTCTCATTTATGAAGTTTATCTCAAAGAAAGAAAGAATTCCAAACTATCCACCTCTCAATAAGGTATGCAATCTACACCTATAAGTTTTAGCTCAAGTTCTAATAATTCTTATTATGCTAGTGATGAGGATGATGAGAAAACGGCCTACCATGTACAAACATTTGCCAAATTTGTCAATAAAAATGAGACAAGAAAGGCGACACACATTTCGTGCTTTAATGGAGGAAAACCTGGGCACTTTATAGCCTGTTGCCCTAAGATGGTGGAGGAAGAACAAAAAAAGTAAACGTTCTTTGCAAAAGAGAAGGCTCTAAATGTGGGATGTCAAAACGTGGGATAAACTTCTTGCAAAACCCGATGATGAAGAGAAAATCGAACACGATCACATGTGTATAGATGATGAAAACAATGAGGTACGCTCTGGCTCTTCTTCTTCCTCTTTATTTCATGAACTTCAAGTGATTATGATGATTTGCAAAATGAGTTTAGAGACATGATTTGCAAATATAAGAGTTTGAAAAATGGTTTTAAGTTTTTAAAATTAGAAAAAGACAAGTTATTTTCTTCTTATGAACCTCTTGCCCATGCTCATACTATTACTCTTGTAAGAGTCTTGATTCTGAAAACAAATTGCTCACAAAAGAGATAGAAAATTTGGAAAAGGATGTGCAATGTTTAACTTGAGTATAGATAAGGTTACAAAAGTTTTTGTGCACAAAGAAGTAAGCAATCAAAACTAGGACTTGGTGACAAACCTTTTCAAACTAATTTCTAGAAAAAGAACCAAGTTCCAACTTTCATACGTGCTGGTAGTTCTAAAACTATTACTTGTTTTTATGGTGGTAAATATGGACATATTCCTAGCACATGTAAAATTAGAAATAGTAATAGTAATAGTCTCATGGAAGAATCCAAATGGCTCGTGGATAGCAGTTGCTCGCGCCTTATGACCGGTTAAAGAACAAGTTTTTACCAACATCAAGCTTCAAGAAGAAGGAATGGTTATGTTCGGGAATTGTAAAGGCAAAACCCTTAGCAATGGAGACATTGGTAATTCTTCTTTCTCTCTTCATGATGTTTTATTAGTAGATGGGTTAAAGTTTAATTTTATAAGTATAAGTCAACTTTGTGATTTAAATTATGATGTTCTTTTCAATAAAGAAAAATGCCTTATTCTCAAAAATGGTAAAACTATTTGTGAAGCCAGTAAAAAATGCAATCTTCACAATATTTGTACAAGTGATTTGATTCATCAAAATGTTTCTTCTCTTGTCGCTAACAATGATTTAACTAGTTTATGAAATAGGCGACTTGGACATGTTGGATACAAATATTTACAAATCATTTTTAAAAATCAACATGTCAAAGGACTACCCAAATTGAATTTTGAAAACCTTGGCTTATGTGACACTTGTCAAAAGAACAAATTAGTTAAAAGTAGTTTTAAGCCCAAAAAGGAAATTTCCACAACCAAACCTCTACATCTTCTTCATCTAGATTTGTACGGAGATATTGGTACAGCTAGTCTAAGTGGGAAATATTACACTTTCGGTATAGTGATGATTTATCTATATATACTTGGGCTATTTTTCATGCAAATAAAAGTGATGCCGCTAATGAGTTTGCTAAGTTGTGTTGACTTATAGATAATGAAAAAGAAGATATTATTAAATCTAAAGGAGTGATCGAGGAGAATTTGATGGTGAATGTAGAATCTTATGTGAAACTAAGGGATATGCACATAATTTTTCGGCTCCGAGAACTCCTTAACAAAATTGTGTAGCCGAAAGAAAAATTCGAACCTTACAAGAAATGTGTCGGTCTATACTCAATGAATTTTCACTTCCAAAGTATTTTTGGGCCGAAGCCATTAACACCACTTGTTATGTTATAAATCGAGTATATCTTCGTCCAAATTTGAACAAAACTCCATATGAGCTTTAGAAAGGAAAGAACACCAAATATCGCTTATTTCAAAATATTTGGTTGCAATTGTTTTATCTTGAACACAAAGGATCAATTGGACAAACGTGATCTTAAAGCCGATGAAGGAATATTTACAAGGTACTTGACTAAGAGCAAGGCATACTGGGTATGTAACAAGACAAACTTGGTGGTTAAAGAATCTATTCATGTCAAATTCAATTAAGCTTCCAGTGTTAAAAGAATTCCTAATGATGATGATGATGATCAAGAAGACAAAGTTGAACCAATTGTTCCAATCTACACTCAAAATGATCGACCTTCTATTTAAATATTCAACAAAAGGATAAGGGTGATACAACAAATCTTCCCGTATGTCTAAAATTCAAAGAAAATCATCCACAAAATCTTATAATCGGGAACCACTTGACAAGGTAATGACAAGAAGAAAATTTGCGAATAAGCTCTTACCTATACTCCTATAAAAGTGTGAATAGGTTGAAAGGTTTCTTGAAACTTTTAATTGGACAAAAGTATCACTTTAACATAGTTAATTTTAGGGTTAATGAAGTAATTTGGTATTTATTTAGTTTTGTTTAGTTACATGATAAGTGACCTTTTATATCCCAAAATTTTCTTATGTTTCTTCAATTGTAATTTTTAATGTGTCTTGAATATTTAAATAATATCAGTTTCATATTAAACTACATTCCGAAAGCTTTCCAATAATATGTTATAAGCATATATAGAAGACTTCGTATAATAGAATTTTAATAATTTAAAGTTGAATATTATGCAAAGTTGTATATTTATAATTTTTTTAGTTTTTAAACAATTAAAATATATTTATAATAACTTTAGAGGAAAATAAAATATGAATTTACAATTGAAATAAAAGAGAAAAAATAAACATTCTAATCATAGAAGTTTTGATTAAATAAAAAAGAGGCAAAATACATGATCCACGAATTTGGTTTATGGTTACAATGCAAATACTCTTGAACTATCAAATCTATCTCTAAAATTTTAATGGATGTACCCTTTTAATATTTTATATCTTAATTTAGACTCAAATATATATTTAATCATTTTGAGGATGTTTTTAATAAGACATTCCATCATTATCATAATAAATTAAAAAAAACATATTCAAATTAATATAGCAATCTCACGATCAAATAAAAAAATCAAGAATAAACTAAACCTTGATGATGGATATATATCTAAACTAATCAAGATATTAAATTATATTTTTTTAATATGTAGGTATAAGAAAGGGCATATAAAATAAGAGATATCTTTGTTTTAGTTGAAATGTATTCATGTGCATTCTTTTATTTTTTTATTGCCTGAAGAATAGGAGGAAAGTACAAAAACAATTGATAAAGAAAAAGATGAAGACCGAACAAATTTTTTGCAGCGAAATAAATTTTCTTATATATCAAGTATATTAAAAAATAATATAAAAATCTCCTGCTAAAAAAAAAAGTAAGCTAAACCTAGATGATAACAATATTTCTAACCTAAAGAAATAAACTTTTAGTATTTAATGTGAATGTATAAGAAAGAGTAATCTCTTTTTTCATTTTAGTTGTTTTTTGTGTTTTTTGTTTTTCATCGCTTAAAATATTAATGGACAAAATACAAAAGAAATTAACAAAGAACAAGAAGTAAAATCATAGAGCATTTTCTTTATGACCAAACAAAGGCTCTAAATATGGATAACAATATGACTTTTACAAAATAATATTCATATCTCACATCACAAACTTTGGTTTTAAAGTTATTGTCCTTTATTAAGATATATATGATTTCAATTTATATTATCAATAGAAATGTATGGATTAATGACAAAAAAAATGATATAAATTAGTAATTAAAAGAAAAATTAAGTGTCATAGAGTTAAAATAACATATATTTCCTATTAACCAAATTAGAAGTTATTCAATACATATTAATTGAGTTTCTCAGTGACACTTGATTGCGAGTTAAAATTTACCATCCTAAAAGATTATAAAAATTAAAAATCAATACGATACTTATGATAAATTCACGAAACAAATAAATATATTTAAATAATTTTCTTTATCAATATCTAAATATATATACTATATTTATACTTTGTTTTTCGTATATTTATCTATACTTATATTAAAAGCTTGAATTGATTGGATGGTTTCTAGAAACCTTTGATTAGACAAGCATATATTTTTCCATTGTCACTGTCAAAATTATTTCTTTCTTCAAATTTTATTATAATTTCAGTCACTTCTATTCCACTAAAAACATTTATTTACTACCTATATTGTGGGATATTGTTAATATATTTAATACTTAAGTTATTAATATAGATAGTTTTGTGTTTATCCAAATAAAACATATAAAATGTTCAAAGATTAAAAGTAAAGAGCTAAAAATAATATACGTATCATAGCTAGAAATTGTTGAAGAAATTCAAAAAAACATTCATTAATATATATATATATATATAATATATAATATGGCATTTTCGATAAAACAAATTGATTTACTTAAAAAGTACACTTGGAAAAAGTAATAAAGATTCAAGCACAAACACAATAATTATTACAAAATCCAAGTATAAAATATCTTAAACTATTACAAATTAAATTATATAAGAAATACGTGACAAAAGTTAGAATAAAAAGTGTCTAAAAAAATATATATGAAGTTTTAATAAAATAAATAAATGAAGGAAATTTTTAATATGAAAGGGTTTGATACATGTGTCAAACTTTGGTATTTATTAAATTACATATTAATTATGTACCAATAAAATATTCATAGATTATTTATGTATTAAATTAACTGTGTTAAACCATATATTATAGTAAACTGGAGCGAAACGACCACGTTTAATGCCAAGTACTATGAATTATATGGGTCTAAGGAGGTGCAAGAGGATAGTTGAGGGATTATTTTCAACTTGAAATATAAATTTTTAGCAAGTACATTTTCTTATTTGATCAAAAAGTTCTAATTTTTTTTAAATAAAATTTAAAGTACTATATATTCTCGTTTTCTTCCATAAATGCATTATATTTTTCTGAAAAGGCATGGGTAACTATAAATTACAAATATAAAATAAATATAAATTAATTTTAGCATATTAGGAATAATTATAATTTTTATAACTATATATTTAGAAAATTTAAAACTATATATTTTATAATAAACGAAAAGAGTCAAATTCAACTACAAGTATCATCTATAATAATATAATACATATTTCTAAAACTACTTGAGTTATAAAGTGCTTCTTTTAAAAGACGTAAATTTTTGTAAAGTAATTTTCAAATATAAAACTTAATAAGTATTATATTTAATTGTTAAAGTTTGACTTGACGTGGAAATTGATAATTTTGTTTTTAACTATTTTTGGTTTAATTATTTATGAAGTTAATGTATTTTGTATCAATTGGATAGAGTTTCAAAATTTAAATTTTAAGTTATCACTTTTTTCATTTACAGACATAACTCTTAATAACAATAATGGATTAATTTCCATCTATATTGGGTTAAGGTTTATTATTTTAAATACGACACTTAAAATAAATGGATTGCTATAACTTTAAGTTTAAGTGTTATCATAAAAATATTCACTTTGGCATTAGAATTAGGATTCTTTATGAAAAGTGTTATTCTTTTGGCACATATTTTATACTTTAATATCTATTTTGAGTTACGTTTCTTTAATCGAAGAAGTTAGAGATAATGAAAGAAGTAAGCACACGATCATACCAGGATAATATTAGCTTTTATTTTATATGTTTTTTTGAGAAATAAGAATTACAAAGAAAGTCATTAAGTTATTCTTGATTTTGGTAAAGAAATAATTTAATAAATTTTAAATTTTGTATATGAATTTGTAGTTAAAGTGATATCGTCCACTCTTTGTAAGATGTTGATACGAACCTGAGTATTCAAGTATTTTTTTAGATTTGTACACTCCCTTCCATTCTTTCCAACACATTAAATTTTTAATTAATGTAATAACTTGTGATATATTAATTTTTAGCTCATGAATTATCGAATAATCGTGCATAATGCATCTAATTTTAAAAAGTTCTGAAATTAATTAAGAAAACTACTTTCATAGCCGTTAAACTATGACAAAAGATTGATTACCATGATCATAAGCTAATATAAAAACTTATTTTGTTGTTATAATAATTTTAGTTTTTTTGTTGTATTGAGTTTTTCAGAAGATTTACATAATCATTCATGTAGATTTTGTACTTACAAAAAACAAAATATATATTAAAATACTTTGAAGTATTCTAATTTTAATAATCCATGTATTTAATTTGTACATAATTTATTTGTAAAGCACTTTAAAATGTTCATCAATAAAGTTATTTAAATTTTAATAAATTCATATGGATCACGCGCGACGCACGTGTTTCTTACTTAGTACCTCAAAAAGAGCTAAAGAATGCTAAGGAAGCCATTGAAGAAGAAGATTGGTTTCTTGAGATGCAAGAAGAGTTCAATCAATTTGAAAGGAATGATGTTTGAGAACTTGTGCTTTGTCCTCCATCTTACATTATCATTGGAACAAAATGGGTATTCCGGAATAAAATCGACGATCAAGGTAATATCAATCGAAATAAAGCAAGGTTAGTAGCTCAAAATTATTTCAAGAAGAAGGTATTGACTATGATGAAACTTTTGCACCCGTAGCACGTTTAAAGACTATTCGTATCTCGTTTGCCTATTCTTGTTTCAAAAATTTCAAACATACCAAATGGATGTTAAATCCATTTTTCTAAATGGTTTTATTCAAGAAGAAGTCTATGTTAGACAACCTCCGAGGTTTGAAATAAGCACCCCGAGCATGGTATGTTAGACTAAGTTCTTTTCTCTTAGAAAATGATTTTACAAGAGTTAAAGTTGATACTACTCTATTTGTTTTTGAAAAAGGTCAGGATAGCCTCTTAGTTCGAATTTCAGTTGATGATATCATTTTTGGTGCTATTGATGAATCTTTGTGCAAGAAATTTTTTAAGTTAATGCAAAGTTAATTTGAGATGAGTAAGATGGGAGAACTCAATTTCTTTCTTGGACTACGAATCATACAATGCCAAGAAGATATTTACATATCACAATCCAAGTACACTAAAGAACTTCTAAATAAGTTTGGGATTGAAGAAAAAAGAACTGTTGCAACTCCAATGGCAACAAGCATCAAGTTTGACAAGGATAAAAAAAAAGGTAAATCGGTTAATGAATTCAAGTATCGGTGTATAATTGGTAGTTTAATTTACTTAACCGCAAGTATGCCCAATATTCTTCATGTCGTATTAAAAGAATTTTTCGATATTTGAAAGACGCTATTTCTTATGGCTTGTTTTATCCAAAGAATGAATTTTTCTCTTTAAGAGGATATAGTGACTCGGATTATGCTGGAAATATTGATGATCGTAAAAGTACATCCAACTCATGTCAATTTTTAGGAAACAAAATTGTGTATCTTTATCAACGGCCAAAGCCGAATACATTTTTGCGGTTTCTTATTGTACACAATTACTTTGGACGAAACAAACCTTAGTGGATAACAAATTTTCTTTTGAAAATGTTCATATTTTTTGTGACAATACTTCCGCTATAAATATTTCTCAAAATCCAGTCCATCATAATCGAACTAAACATATTGAGGTTCGACATTACTTTTTAAGGGATTGTGTTTCTAAATGAAAAATTAAGATGTGCTTTGTTCCATCTCAAGTTCAACTCACAGATATTTTTACAAAACCGTTAACCGCCGAGTCTTTTAGCTCAATTCGAGCTTGTTTAGGCATAATGCATATTGAATAAGGTCTATGTTTGCATTTTGAGCATTTTAAAATTTTGGGGTGAAAAATCACATTTTCAAAAGTTCAAAATTCGGATAGAGGGATTTCACGGAAATACAGACAAGTTGCTATAGAGGACGACAAGTCGCTATCCTCAGGCACCGGTAGCCCCCTTATAGCGACCGGTCGCCCTAAGTGTTAAAATTATTTTAAAAACGGTTTGTCCTCCTTCTTGTGTTATTTCACACCATATACACCCTTCGCACAATTCATACACATATCATCTTAAATGATCATCTTTCTTGCATTTGCTATTATTTTGAGCTTCCTAAATGCATCTCTTATCTATCTTATGCCTCTTTCTCAAACACTGATAAGTTTGGTTCTACCTCTATCATCTCATTTGAGTTGAACCCTTGGATAATTTTTGGAATTGTTGGAATTGTGTATATGCTGATTTTTTTGATGGGGGTTGTTTATGTTGTTAGATTATTGCACTAGAATTAGGATTGAAATTGAATGTTTTGGCTTAATTCGATATATATACAAATGGCATATATATCCTTGTCCTCTATCTATACATACCATTGTTTGATAAATTGCCTCAATGATATTTCTCTCTTTTGTATGCTCTCCTTGCTTAAATGTATTGGAATTATAGTATACATATCTCATGGTTCTAACATGCTATTGTGACTCTTTAAACTCACAACATGATATTTTCATGATTATTGCTAATTTTTATTCTCATGCACACTTTGATTATATATGATGTTTTAATTATGCTAACTAGTCTTTTTGATGTTTACAAACGGAGATAAATATACAATGAGATCATAAGCTATATGATAAGATCAAATGAGCTAGAAAAAGCTCATAAATAAAGCTCATCGTATAAAGCTTATTTGAATAAGCTAAAGCTCTTAAATTGTGGAATATTGCCTTATTTTTCTTGTAATATATTGAGCTTTGTAACTAATGAGTTATTTTGATAGGGGGAGCTTTTAATCTATTTTGCAAAAGCTAAGCTTCTCACTTATAAGTTGTTAGCTTTTATACATATTCATTGCTAAACATGTTGATAGGGGGAGCTTTTAAAACTCGTTTTGAAAACTTTTTCTCCTTATCCTTATGATTTCTATCTTGAGAAGTGTTGCTTAAAATGGATAGATTGTTTTGATCCGAAAATATTGTTTCCTTTGAATTCGCTCTCTAAAAATTATTTTGGGTTGTAATCATCAAAAAAGGGAGTTTGTGAGATCAATGTTTTTATTTTAAATTTGATGATCTCATATAAATGAGTTTTATACCTAAATAATATTTCCAAACATTGTCCAAGTACTTCAATACATTTCATGTAGTTTTTACTAAGTTGTTGGAGTAATTCTTAAACTTTTTTTTTGACAAAAATTGGACAACTTCTCTATAAAGAGGTCAACTGGTCGCCCTAGTAGGGAGACCCGTACCTGATTGTTGCAAAGTAGAAAGCAGAACATAGAAAACCATTGATGGAGGGTGACCAGTCGCTCTATAGAGCGACTAGGGCCTGAATAAAAAGTATATGTTTGGCTTTTCTTCTCTATTTCTCGAGCGAATGATCACTATCTATAGCAAGTAGTTGCTCTAGAGTCATCGGTTGCCCTCTATACCATCCTATGTCAAAACTTTATTCAACGGCCTAATAATTCGAATTTTTAAACATAGTGGTAATCGCTATAGTCATTTGACAGCAAATTCTATCCGTTGCAGAAACACTTCTCAGGAAATTATGGCTTTTCATTTATTAACCATTTCTTGGAGTTGTTTTGATCTTTCTTTTGCAGACAAATATCAAGTTGGAGGAGTTTGTGTTGAAAACTACTTCTTGGAGCTCTTCTGTAGGTCCCAAGGGGTGTAAGTGTAAGGTTTAGAAGGGGGGGTTGAATAAACCTTACCAAATTTTCGATTTAGTCCTTTTAAATCTACAGAGTTAATTCTACACACCCGTGTCCTTGATGGACAATGATCGATTAGTCACTCAAGAGAGTTAATCTTTCAACAGACTCACCTGAGTCATTGATGGAGTAACTCAACCGTTGGCTACAATTTAACTTCACCAGATTTTATTTTCATTGGAAGACTTAACACCCTTAAGTTTGATTAAGCAAGATATTAGAGCTTGATTTAGTACTTGTAAATTATCAAATGGATAGCAAATTTATCGAGATATAAGCAATTAAAAGTGCGGAATTTAAATCTTTGAAATGTAAATGACACAAGAAAAGTTTTTATAGAGGTTCAAGATGGGGTAATTCTTCTACTCCTCTCTTCTCCAACTCCTGGAGGAATCCACTAAGTAATGATCGCTTTACAAAGTGGTAATAGTCCAGATACAAGTCTTGATCACAACAAAATGACTTGATCCTTTTGGGACTCAATTTGAGACGCTTGATCACTCACCGGCTTCTCGTTCGACTCGGCTTCTTCACGCAGGCATTTGCCGCTTGCTACTCAAACTCACTTGCTCAAGCTCTTTGGATTTGATCACGAAGCCCTCCAAATGCTTAAGACTTAGTTCAACTTTGAACTTTTCTACAATCCTTCCCGGAAAGTAGACCCCTTGTTTTCAAAGGTTTCCTCTTCAACTGGTTGAAGCTCTCTTCCTTCACGGGTAAGTGTTGGATTGATGTACTTGAGAATGTAGGCTTGAGGATTGAGATTGTTTCAGTTTTTCTAATGTGCTTGTATATCTCACGTATGTGTCATTCATGCATCGATCTTCCGAAACAAACTCCTCGGCCTTTTATAGTGAACTTTCAAAAATTTGCCCGTTGAAGAGATAGCTTATTTTTGAAAGTCACTTTGCGATCGTTGGCTTGCGCTTCTTGAATTGCCGTTTCCTCGTATGAATTATTCTTTTCACCTTTTCGAGTTCGACACGGTGTAGTGCTTCCCATTGGTTCATTCCTTTTGCACGCTTCTCCGGGGTCGAGCACTCCAACAAAGGTTGTATGGAGATATTACTTGTTTAAGTAAATCTCTTGATTTTCGGCAACGGTTCTTTTTACGCTTATCTCGTCTTGATCGCATTTCCTTGCTTTCCCCAGGTGACTTAGAGTCGCCTTCCAATCATTGGATGACTCTTCATCACTTCAACTTGAGACTTGGCTTTTCTTGAGTTGACTTGATCGATGCTCCACTCACCGCATCTCACCGCTTCTTCCGAGTGTTCCGTCTACTCTTCTTTGCCATACTCAGCTGTCTCACAGCAGAGTCTTCCTTCCAGTCTTCAGTTGTCTTCTTGCATGTTAGGACGTAGCTGTCTTGACTCAGCTTGGCCAGCTCTATTCATTACAATGCATTTTACAACAAGAATTGGGGTGCCAACTTTCTATTCTAAGTTTAACATGGCATTCATCAAAATCTAAACAATAAAATTCCTAACAATTTCCCCCTTTTTGATGATGCCAAAACTTAGATCATACAAATATGTAAATAACAAAGATACATACAGATAGTGTATTGACATAGAATGTATGCGCAGAATCAATCTTTTTATTGATCATATCATTCTTGTACTTAACACAATCATACATGGTGTATCGTGAGTATATAATGTCTTCAAAAAAATTTATAACTCTATTACGAAGACTTACATTGTATGTATTTACATAATAAAATACATGAAGGGTTGGACAAAGAACACTTCATCTCCTTTCATCTCTTTCTTTCATCTTGATCAAAGATCTTCTTCTCTTCTTCTCTTTTTTTCTCGTCAGTCACCGCCTTCTTTTTTTCTTCTCATATGCCTTCCTGGCGCCTTCATCTTTCCTTAGTCTTTCCCCTCTCTCCCGCCATAGCCGAGTTTGTCTTTTGTTTTCTTTCTATTCTCTTTGCATACTCAAGATTAGTTTTAGCCACTCGCAAATTTGCCACTTGGTCAAGCCCAGCCCAATAGATCCCTCCTTTCTTTCCAGGGATCTACGTATTCGATATTCTTGGGCGAGGCCTGGGTGCGAAGCTTCTTCCTCCACTGCCGCTTCTTCCTCTACCTGCGGGCGTATCTTTGTCTTTGGGTCTTCTTCCCGGTGATTGACTAGCGAGAGTGACCAGCAGAGTGACCGCTGGGAAGTCTCATTGTCTATCGCCTTCTTCACACAATGTGAGACCCTTTTCCCAAGACAAGTCCTGGCTTGAGCCATGGACATATTTGCAAAATATCCTTCGTATTCGAGCGTTTTGAATTCGTCAACTAATCTTGCTCTGTCCCGACATCCGAAATGGCATACGTGTCTCTGTCAACCGGAATGCCTCCATGTTCTTTCAAGATGTTCATCACCCTGGCATCCATTCTTCCTTCCACTTCCTTCATCCCTGCTTCAATTTCTTTTCTCTTCTCCAGCCATAGATACAAAGAGAGTCTTGGGTAAGCGAGTCACGGGGAGTTCTTGCTTATAATGTCACCGTTGTGAGGACCATTTGGGGGTTTGTGCAATCATCAAGGTCATATCTTTTGATCCTTCCCCCTCGTGATTTTCCTTTCTTCTTAGTTTCAAATTTTCCTCAATTGATTTTCCTTCTCATTGCTCCCTTCTCAGTTGCTCCTTTCTTTTAAACTTGATTTTCTTTGCTTTAAAGGTATTCCTCTTCCCCCTTTTTCATCAAAGGATAGAGAACCCCAGAGGCTTTATCTTTGGCAAGCATGAAGTCGAAAATCTTGATGGTTGAATTTTGCTTCAAGTCTCTTTGCGTTGTATGCTAGCGAATTGAGGCCAGAGTAGCGTTGGATTCTGTTTGAAAATCGACTTCATCTCAGCCATGAGAAGGTGAATTTTCTTGTCATGTGTTCTTCCAAGCGTATATCATTTGCATTACGC